>JABYQJ010000026.1:0-461890 GCA_022606055.1 Trametes gibbosa | reverse complement strand
ACGTAGACGTTCGCAGCCGGCGTTTGAGTCGACACCGAGACCTATCGGTCAAGGCGGAGCATCGAATGCGATGCCTCGCAGGAACGTAGTGTTCGACCCGGAGGAACCGCGTTACGGTTCCATATCCAGGGCGAACGCCTGGCCCGACGCGGCCGCGCCTCTTACCAGAGGCCTGAATGCCGCGGGAGTTACGGGCCCTACGCTTCCTCCTGCAATGCCAGGACTACGACCTCGTCGGTCGATGGCCCCATCAGCCATGGGCGGGATGCACTACGCCCGCCCTGATAATGAGCGCGATGCCAACACGGCACATGATGTACCCGAGTTGGCGTATACGGGTCCCAGTCCTATTGCGCGAGATAGTTTTGGCGTCCAGCGATTGCTGGACATGATTGAGGAGATGGTAAGCGAGGAGGCTACCTCTCCTCCCCCAGCCTATCTCAAGATGTCCAAGTTGCCGCCGCCGAAATCGTACGACGGCAAAGACAATCTGGACGAGTTCGAGCTGTGGCTCCGCGGACTACTGGAGTATTTCCATACTCTCCGCATCACCGGAGACAGCATGGATGCAGACAGGTTACGTCTGCTCAGCTCGAGTCTCACGGACGAGGCGGCGCTGTGGTTTTACAACACGGTGCAGTCCACTTCTCGCGAGAAGAGAAACTGGCTCTTCTCCGAGGCCGTAATCGGGCTGTTCCGCCGGTTTATCCATCGGGATAATTACCTCTACGCGGCCCAGCAATTTGAACGTCTGAAATACGACGCTAGCAAGGGAGGAGTAGCCGCTCTGTATGAACGGCTACTATACATATCCGACAGGATGTGGGAGCGCCCTTCACGATACCAGATGAGGACCAAGTTCCTTGACGCATTGCCCGAGAGTTTCGAGCATGTGATAGCGGTAGTTAACGGCTTATCCGTTAAATACAATACCTTGATCGACCTGTACCATGCTGCTCTGGATATCGAGCAGAATACGCGCGCTATGCAGATGCGCAGGCGTGCCCGTGAAGGCCATAATACGGTCGCTTCAACTACGGTGACGCGCCCTACGAAGGACCTCTCCACTCGGAGGAAGCAAACTGCTCCTCCGAGTAAACCGACGCAACCTACGTCGGTCTCACGGCCTGCGCACTACGCGGCTAAGCCTGCCGAACAAGGACGGCCTCGCACCGGAGGTCCGTCTGGGGACAAGACACGTAACGTGCCTCACCCGAACAATCGTCCCAACGGAAAGCAGGCCGCCACCAAAGCAGCGCAGACTTGCTATTCGTGTGGACAGATCGGACATTTCGCGTCCGATCCAGTCTGTCCGAATGCGGGCAAACGCGACCACTCCGGTCCTCGCATGTTTGCTCAACGAGTATTGGACGATACGTCCGACCATGAACAGGCCGCGCACGACGAGCAAGTCGGCGTGGCTGATGACCATGTACCCGAACCAGAGGAGGATGAAGCTCTGGTAGAGGACGAAACCGACCTGCAAGTCGTAGGGGATTACCCTCAGTCAGAATATGGCTGGGGAGGATCTCAGTATGAATCAGAGCACGAAGAAGTGTTCGACACCAATGATCACTACGATCAATTGGAGTTCGCAGGAATGCGCATAGAACCTTTGGCCGATGAAGTATCGGATACGATACACATCCACAGCATGGCAGTAGGGCAAGACCGTGCTGCGAGACATGCGTGGATGTATGACGCCAAAGTACGGCGCATCGAGGATCCGCAGGCACAACCAGCACGTACGCTGGATACGCAACGCACGTTATGTGCCGAGCTCCCGATCAACGGAGTCAAGGGCTTAGTGCTCTTTGACTCCGGATGCACCACGGACTCTATCACTCCGGAGTTCGCATATTTGTGCAAGGCAAGTCGTATCGACTTGAAGGAGCCAATGGGCCTACAGTTGGGCACCAAAGGCAGCCGCACGAAGATAAACTTCGGGGCTCAAGCGTCAATAGCGCTCGGAAATATATGCGAAACGCATTATTTCGACGTCGTGGATATTGACAAATACGATGCCATATTAGGCACCGTATTCTGTCGTCAATATGGCGTTGTTCTCGACTTCGCGAAGAACCGAGTAGTGATGAATGGGAAGGAGATCCCGTTATTCATTGAAGGAGGCAAATACGCCAGCCAGCGTGCGGCGTATTAGCACAGCGTAGTGGAATCCACCAAGGTGGAGCCTCCCCAAACCCACTACGCGATGACTAGTATGTCACCGGAAGGGGGAGGGAACGACGGCGAAACCGTCGTAACTCCGGTACGACATCAAGGTCGGGCAGCGAATGCCGCTGTTCCCGACATACGAGAACGTAGTGTACCTACCGTACACTCACAATCGAGACCGAAATTGGTCAACAACTATGGCAAAGACCCATTCGGCATCCACGAGATGCTCGACCAGATAGCGAAAGAGCAACTGGAGGATGAAATAATCCGACGGACACACGTCGGATTTGTCATAGATGAATCGGAAGAAGAGCTGAATAGGCTCCGAGAACGGTGGTATAAAGAGACGGAGGACATAATGCGTCCTGCGCCTGAGACCCTACCCCCGTATAGGGAGATCAATCATCGTATTCCGCTGATTGATGAGAAAAAACTATACAAGTATCATCTGCCGCGATGCGCGGAGGCGATCAAGGATGAGCTTCTTACGAAGATCAACCGGTATGTAAAGGCCGGCTGGTGGAGACCTGCTACGGTCACACAAGCCGCTCCGCTACTATGCGTAGCGAAGAAAAATGGCAAACTCCGAACTGTCATTGACGCAAGACAGCGCAATGACAATACTGTACATGATCTTACGCCATTTCCGGATCAAGATCAGATCCAGATGGACGTGGCACGAGCGAAATACCGTTCGAAGATCGACTTATCCGACGCGTACGAGCAAATACGCATCGTAGCGGAGGATATCTGGAAAACCGCATTTTCCACTCCTTTCGGAACCTTCGTGAGCGAAGTAATGCAGCAGGGCGACACAAATGCACCCTCTACATTCCAAAGGCTAATGACCACGATATTTCGTGAATTCATAGGCCGATTCGTTCACGTATACCTCGATGACATATTCGTCTTCTCGGATACTATCGAAGATCACGAGAAACACCTGAAATTGGTATTTAACGAGCTTCGAAAGGCACAACTATTCCTTAGCAAGTCGAAATGCGACTTGTATTCTAAGGATCTGGACTGTTTAGGTCATCGCATAGATGACCGCGGCTTGCACGCCGATACAGACAAGATGAGCCGTATCCGTAACTGGAGAACCCCGCAGTCTTACAATGAAGTCCAGCGGTTTCTGGGACTAGTGAATTACCTAGCCCATTTCATGCCAGATATATCGGCATACACATCTCCGCTTTCGGAGATGGTACACAACGATAGACCTTTCGTATGGCGAGCCTTGCACGAGAAATGCTTCGAGTCCATTAAGACTCTAGCGTGCAAGGTCCCCATACTGAGACCAATAGACCCGCGCCGCAGTGAGCCGATATGGCTCATATGCGACGCCTCACTGTTTGGAATCGGGGCCTTATACGGCCAAGGCGAGGACTGGCAATCATGCCGTCCCGCTGGATTTCTATCGAAGAAGTTCACCAGTGCTCAGCGTGCATATCACATGTATGAGCAAGAGACGCTTGCAATAATGGAAGGACTCCTGAAATGGGAGGATAAACTTCTCGGCCGCAAGTTACGTATCGTAACTGACCATAAGGCCTTAGAATTTATGAAAGGGGTCAAGAATCCGAATCGTCGCCAGATTCGCTGGTACGAATACCTAGCCAGATTTGACTACGATATTACCTACGTACCTGGGCGACTCAACAAAGTCGCAGACTGTCTATCTCGATACTACGAGATGGACTCCTTGCATGACACAACGCCGGAATACGACGTCGTGAACGCTGACTCGCGATTAGATCCTGAGGGAGACGATCTACCTCAGAGTCGTCTGCTCGAGATACGAGCTGGACGAGTCATTCGGAAACCTGCTCGTTATCGTGACTCCGATGACGAGGCGCCAGTAGCACGCCCGAAGAACAAAGTCGTTCTCCCGGCAAAAGCGAAGCCGACAGCTACCACGCTGCCGGAGCCAGTGGAGGAGCGAGTCATAGAGAGCGCACGGTATGCCACACACGCTCCAGCGGCTGAGGTTACATCTGAACCAACGTCGCCTGACGACCCTACGCTAGCGATGTCGCTAGCGTCCGGCCCCTCACTGCGCACCCACTTCGAAAACGAAGATGGGTTCATGAAAGCCGTCCGTAACGGATATGTTACGGACAAGACGTTTGGCAAAATTATGGCTAAACCATCTCAGTTTAGCGCATTCGCCACTCGCGATGGGTTGATTTTCTCCAAGAACCGCGAAGGCGAGGCTGTGTTATGCCTACCCCGGGTTCTATTGAACAAACGATCACTACACGAGATCGTGATTGATCGCGCGCACAGTACGTTGGGACATCTCGGTCCGCAACGCACGTCTGAGTATCTCAGACGTTGGTTTTGGTGGCCGACGCTACGCAAAGACGTAGATAAATTTTGTATAACTTGCGGTACATGTCATACCGCAAAGTCGTCCACTCAACTACCTATGGGGCTACTACATAGCTTACCCCTGGCCCTGGCCCCATGGGTCTCGATCTCCATGGACTTTGTCGGTCCATTTCCATTGTCACACGGATACGACTACGTATGGGTAGTCGTATGCCGCATGACGTCTATGGTACACTTAATACCTGTACGAACGACCGACACGGCCGCGGAACTATCTCTCGTATATCTGCGAGAGGTAGTACGACTCCACGGGTTGCCTGAATCTATCGTATCTGATAGAGACAGCAAGTTCACGTCGAAGTTCTGGCGTGAGCTTCATAGACTCATGGGCGCGAAGCTGCTCATGTCCACTTCTTTCCACCCGCAAACGGATGGACTGAGTGAGCGAACTATTCGTTCAATTACTCAGATTCTCCGTGCTATAGTATCGCCCAATCAACTCGATTGGTACGAGAAACTACCCTTGGCAGAATTAGCATTGAATTCTGCCGCCAGCTCTACTACTGGGTTTGCCCCGTTCGAATTGAACTATGGGTATTTACCTCGGCCGATGAGTGGAATCAGAACGGAAACTCCGTTCGCGGGAGTACGCGAGTTCGCACAGCGAGCTCGTGCTAATCTTGAGATAGCGCACGATGCCATAATCGACGCTCGCGTGTCTCAAACCTACCATGCGAATAAGCATAGGCAGGAGGAACCTGAGTTCCAGATTGGAGACTTAGTCTATCTCTCGACTAAGAACCTAACCGTGCCCAAAGGTCGAGCACGCAAGCTCGTGCCTAAGTACATCGGGCCATACAAGATTTTGGAGTGCATACCTCGCACTTCCAACTATGTATTGGACCTACCCTCAGAATTACGAGAGCGGCGAATACATCCCAAATTCCATGTCTCCCTACTTAGGAGACATGAAGCCAACGACGATGCGGTATTCCCGCATCGCGATGCCCAAACCTTCTACAACTTCGGGCTCAGCGACGACGCTGAATGGTTGGTCGACGAGATAGTCGGCCACGAGTGGCAAGGCGCCAGATGTCGGTTTCACGTACGGTGGACCCAGGGCGACCATACTTGGGAGCCGTATGAGAGCTGTAAAGATCTCGCAGCATTGGACGAGTATTGTACGCTCATGGGAGTCAGCTCATGGCGAGCCTTACCCCGGAAACCAGCCGCACACTAATACGTGTGCGGTGGGGAGTAGCTACGCCGATACGGCGAGTGTAGCCAGTGCGGCGTCAAAGGAGAAAAGGACTTGTGCGTCCGGCGTTGAAGGCGCGAGCACAGCCACCTGCTAGCAAGCGCTCGCACGCGGTCACATGTGCTACGCGCGACGCGTCGCGTAATTACAGCTCAGATTCGAGCTCAGCCAGCGCTTAGCGTGGCTCCGCGACCCTGCGACTGGCGAATTGCCAGCTCGCGCTCGCCTAACTTCACACTCGTCTCTCTTGCTTTCACTACGACTCTCTCACTCGCCCACTCGCCCTCAACACTCGCACCACCGCCATGAACCCCGACCAATCCCAGCCGCCTCACGCGCCCCTCAATGCACCCCCGAGCGCCACTACCGAAATGGTAGTGGACCGCCCAGCACCCCCCTCTACCGCCATGCCACCAAACGTGGCCTTCCCGGATCCTGCCGCCCCAGCCGTGCATCAGCAAGTAGCTGGGTATCCTGCGCCGTATCCGGCCCAGTACCAGTACGGCGGTGCCCCAACGCAGACACCGCCTACGAATCAATATCCGCAGCCGGGATACGGCTACGCGTACCCGCCCGCGTACCCTCAAGCACACGGGGCGTCGGTCTCAGCGTTTGCTCCGCCCCAAAATCAGGTCGCTCCCATGGGTGTAATGCCAGGGATGCCGCCCATCATGCCACTGAGCATGAACCTGGCCTGGGGACCGGTAGCAGAGCATCCGCTCCTCGTCGCGCATACGACGGGCTGCGTGATCTGCGCCGAGTTCATCCGCCATCTTCGGGGCGCGCAGTCGGAGCCATCGCTGCGCGAAGCTCAAATGAGCGTGCAAGCTCAGCTTCAAGCCCGGTTCTGGCAGTACTTCGAGGAGCATAGTCGCTCCAAGGAGGGAGGGGACGCCGCGGAGAACGAGCGGCGTATAGCCGAACTGCAAGAGCAGTTGAAGGAGGCACGGCGGCTCGCAGATGAGCGTCGTGAGACGATGGAGCGGTACCGTCGCGAGCGCAACGACGAGCGCGAGCGGTACGACGATCTGCAAGACGAGAAGGATCGACTCCAGCAGCAGCTGGAGGATATGAAGAAACAACAGGAGTCTCGAGCAGAAACTGCTCGTTACCAACCTTACAGCCGTCCCAACGAGGACAGGACGGTGCGGCGCGGGGATAGGCGCGAGGACATGTCGTCCCGCTTTCCCCCGCCAATATCAGCAGGGGACGTTCGTGGATTTGACATGTTCCGACAAGGATCGTCTACCACGACTCGGCCGACGCAGACGTCGCCCGAGACCCAAAGAATCGAGCCGCCGCGGGAAGAGCCGGCCCCGCACCCCATGGTCGACTACGACTTCTCGTCGGAAGACGAGGCTACGTTCGACGCCAAACGGGCGCGGCGTATTTCGAGTCGGCAAGTGATGCGGAACGCGCGTCGAGGAGTACCAGCTCCTCCGCGCCCGGGCACGATGACGTGGACAGGCACGACTGCCGCCTCTCATCAGTCGCTCATCCCCAACTGGCCCCACGACGAGTTAGCCGCACCGGCAAACTCGGACCCCAAGCTCACCAACCATTGGTACGACTTCGTGCCAATGACTCAAGAGGAGGCCCGGCAAATCTTGGATGCCTCGCACACTGACATGGGTCAGGCGCGGCATCGCATACAACATCTGCTGGCGCAGGTCAACGCCAACCCCGCACTGACCAGCGTGCGGGGATTACAAGTCTTGGTGAGCAGCTGGCGGAACCCCGACCGAGCTGGTCCCTCGGGTGGCCCATCCAATCGGACAGGTCCCACCGTAGACCAGCCCCACCCGGCTGCATATACGCCGCCGGGGTTAATCCCTACAAGTACGGCGCATCTGCCGATGCCCACCACCCGCAACGACCGCCCGATTGCAGGACGGCCGTATCGCTCCAAGCAGCAGCCGCACGTGAAGCTCGCGCAGCCACGGCTGGACTCCACCGCGAAGGAGCTTCGCGAGTGGATGAAGAACTACCCGTCGTCTCGTCCGTCGTGGATGACGGTCGCCCCCGACGGTCGGCCGCAACTGGTCCACGTCGAGTTCCACCAGATGGGTCGCCGCGCTTTGACGCGCCGTGTAACCCCGTCTGAACGCGGACGGTGGCTCTCGCTGACGAACGTATTGTTCTCAGTGCCGGGCCTGTACCGTCATATCATTCTGACGGGACAGTACCCTGTCAGCCCCGAGAGCACCACGCAGGCATATCCCGGCAGCTTCGCAGAGGACGCGCTGTCCCTGTTTCACGTCGCACTCTGGTACGCCCGACTAGGCGTCACCATCGAGTGGGCAGACGAGCACCGCGACGCGGCCGCGCGATCCCGCGCCGCTCGCGAAGGAATCACTCCCGGGGAACCTATCACGGCTCTCCCCGGCATACACTCTGTATCGGAGGTGGTCAATGTACCCCCTCCCCAATCCCTAAACATAGCGGCGACACCCACGTCGACCGCTACCAACGAGGCTCCGGCCGCTAACCCCGCTCCTCCCCCTCCAGCTCACGCGTCGAACGACAACATGGAGGTCGAGGAGGGCGAGGCTACGCCCACCACCACGGCCCCGGTCACCGAAATGGGTGACGCAGGGGCTCGTCAAGAGACTCAAGGAGAGCCGGGAGGCGATGCTCCCCCTCCTTACGACGATGCTACGTCCATGGCGTCGTGAACCTATGTGGTTCACCGCCCATGATACTATCACCGCGCAGGTGCCTGCCCCACCTGCGTCGACTACTATTGGCTAATCAACAATCATAACCCCACCGAAATTGGTGGACGAGTATATTATCGGGCATGCCGCCTCTTACCGTCAGCCTCGTCGAGCACGGTTCGTACACCCAGACGCAGGGTCACCTATCGGTGACCCCTACCATGAACCGTCGGACGCCACGACGACTTCTGTGTATCATAGGCGTAATGGCCACTGCTAATTGTGGCCCTCAAAAAATATATACTATTTATATTCTTTACTATACATCTGTAGACCTGGGATCAGGTCTAGTGGGGGAGAGTGTAAGGAGCGCGTATCCTGCGCTCCTACAGGATCCTTTAGTGGTGCAAAACGCACAACTAAAATATACGGAATCGGACAATACGTACACGCGCGCATATTAGCGCGCGGATAGCCGCATGTATGTAATGCCACCGCGTACGGTGTCCCGAGTGTTCGGAACTCGGGCGCCTGGTGGAGGGTAAGTCCTTACTACCCTCCACCATCCCTACGAGTACGCCGAGCCCAAATACGAGCCCGGACCAGAGTACCCAAGGGATAGGAGCCCAGTAAGGCACCTACCCCGTCATTCTTACAACTTCGCATTTTTGCCCACTGAGCAATCTTCCAGTCGATCTCAGACCGGAAGGGAGCGTAAGAATTGTCTGTGCTTCCCTCCACGCTGGTGCCATACGTGCGGTATCCTGAGTCAAGCGGAACAGAAGACGAGGAATGGATGGGAGCCCCTGCTCGACCACCAAAATATGTGATATGAGATGGTTCGGCTCGAAGCTGATCATGGATAGTGGGATCAATCCCGCCAGGTACAGATGACGGTGGTGGGAGATCCTGGGCAGAGACTGGCGTAGCAGTGGTTTCTGTTGTGTGAGGTTCGGTAGAATGGTCCGGTGCGTCAATGATGGGCGGCGGGGAACGATCGGGAGGGTGCTCCTCTTGTGGTGAATCCAACACGGTGTTGTTGTCACCCGTGGTAGTCTCAGGGTCAGATCCTAAAAGATCGAGACCCACTTCTTCAGATGCGTCATCATCCTCATCACCACTATCTTCGGTGACTGTGGTAGCCTGACATGAGAGTGTGTAGAGATCGGGGGGCACTTCAGTGTGAGCTTCATCGTAACTATCATCGAAAGGAAAGTCCGCATCGTGGTAGTCATTTCCGTAGTAGTCTCCTTCAAATGGAGCAGGTGGCAGCGCGTCGAGTCCTTCATCAGGATCCACCTCAGGATGCAGTCCGGCTTCGTCTTGTCCTGATGACTGGGGAGATGTCTCGGAAAGCCCAGATAAAGGGGGCGCAGCCCCGGACCCCCCCTCAGAAGATGCAGGGTGATAGCTAGAAGATAAACTCTTAGGGGAGGAGGGCGACGAGGAGGAAAGCGAGGCAGAGCCTAAGGTTGAAGTAGCATAGGAGCCTCGGCGAGAGCGCGAAGAGTCACGTCGGAATGGACGAGACAAATGTGATTGGCAGAAGTAATCATTACCTGCGCGGGCACAAGCAGGTGCAGGGTGCTTCCAGAAGTGCTGCCGGAGGTATCCTTCACGAGCAAAGCTAGCACCACAACCAGAGCAGGACCACATGGTGGGAAGTAAAGGGAAAAGGTCTTACTCACCAGGAGCCGAGGAAAAAATGTGACTGACCAAGATCAGCGGAACATGAAACTCTAGAAATGGTGGCGGCCCTTGGGTTAGAATCGGGGAGTGGACTGCACAAGGGAGACTAGTAAGCAACACTAGTGAACTAGATTGGTATGCCGAACAGATACTTGTCGGGATTTCACGGCGTGACTGCCAGCGCAGCTCCGAGTCGTGCCCCTTATATCTTCTGCTCTTCCCCCTTCGACCAGCATCCCGTCCAACTCAAAGACACTCCTCTACTACCGCTAATCAGCACACCTGTCACTCATTTACACGCATCCACTATAACTACTTACCTTCTCTATCTGCGCGTCGTTGTTCACTGGCTGTGATGGAAATAGACAATCGCGCTGGCGGTACACCTGTCGCGTCACGGACACGGAACCGAGGTGCTCTTGCTTCCGCTGCTGCCAGAAATGGGGAGGTAGTCAGCCAGCCTGCGGGCAACTTGCCGAATAATAGGACATCTCGGGGCCGTCCTGCTACCTCCCGTATCCTAGCTAATGCACCCGGTAAGTCGAGTTCACTATGTGGCCTTGATGAATAAGAACTCACCTGCTTATTGATGTACCTTGCAGCGGCGCACTTACCACAGACAAGTAAACAATCAGCTGCCATTGGACGTCCCGAGAAAGGTCAGAGCAATGAGGAGCTTTCAGGTATGAAACTAACCCACACTGCCACTTATTCTCGTACTCATGCGGACTTTCTGTCAGTCTCGGACAATATGGACGTCAGTGTGATGCCAAAAGATAGTGTTACTCGGAGCCAGAGTAAGAAGATGAAGCGAGCGCGTGCTGAGTCGGATGCATCAGGGATGCTTAATCCGGAAAGTACGTACATCACCTCTATGCCATCTTTACAGACATATCGACTGACCAGCCTATCTGTAGGTAGCACACCGGTCCCAACTCGGAAGAAAGCAAAGACTCCATCAGTGTCAGAACGTGTGTCCACAAAACCAAGATCACCTATAGAGTCAGAGGCAGCCTCGGCGTCAATCCTGCCCAGTGACAGGCCCAAGAAGTTGGGTGCGTCGAACCCTGCTATGGGTACGTGCCCGTACCTTGTTTTCAGTATTTGCTAAGTAAAACACAGTACAACTTAAACATGTTCTGCATGCAATCAACGTAGACAATGCCGCATCTGATCAGAATGAAGAAGTTCAAGTGGTTCTGCAGCGCACAGTGTCGACAGTGCCACACACCGACACGGTGTTCCCACCAGGTCCGTAGTCACGCTATAAATCTAGTATTAGGTTATCGATTAGTAGAGCTGATGATATGTGATTTAAACTCCATTCCAGAGAACGACGACCCCAGTGGAGAAGAGAGCAATTCTGATGATGATCGGAGCAATCTTGACTACTCTGAGGATGATCAGCCAGAGCCCCGGGACGAGGGTGATCTAAGTAATATTGCACATGAGGTCAATTATCCATCTATACACTATCCCGAAATGTCGCTCATGTAGTTCACCAGGCCGTGTCATTCACAAAAGTCATTCCCATATTGAGCGTCAAAAGCAGTAAGAAGAGCCGACGGGCACTCAAGCTGGCAGAGGAGGTATGTCCCACATGGCCCATCTCACGTTGAGAATATCACACAGAAATCAAGTATATTATCTTCAGATTCCGAAGATATCAGCTGGAAAGCCTCTTCGAGGGCATGCATCGTCGGGCCCCCCACGTAGCATGTCACCTGGGGACGATGCGTCTGGTAAATCAGACACCGACAACAGTTCAAACCAGCAGTGGCTTCCTCACACTGATATCTCGGGAGCTCTCACACAGCCATCGTCAAACATATATAGTGTTTTTTTACGGCGCTGTACACCGGCGATCAAGAACGTCCTACATGCCAGCTTTGACCGTGGAAAGCGCATCATCGCTATGGGTGATGACATCGTGTATGCTGACATCAAGGCCATCGAAACCATCCCCACGCCATTCGGAATGCGTGGTATGGAGCAAATCGCCCTTCGTGCACTGATCACCGCCGCAGACAACCTCGGGTATGATGGTCAGCATGACATCGCTGACCGTTTAGAACATGGCTCAGAGGAGCTTTATATTGCACCGATGCGATATTATGTATGTAATGGATTATTGCTTTGCTCTATACTGCGAAATACTGACATTTTCCCTACAGACAGCCCAGCGACTACGCCCTTACCGTGCCGATATTAAGAAGGCCGCTGCCTCTGCATACCCATCAGCGGTTGGACTATCCACTCTGTCTGTTGATGCCGCTCAACGGCTATACACGGCGAGCAACTTCCTGTATCCGCAGTCTGCAAATGTACGAGAGCTAAACCACTGAAGTGATTCTGCGAACAATTCACTGATTATCTCTCAAATTAGGGCACCTTTCAGTATGCGAAACCGTTTTATGGCCCGGGTCTCGCCGACGTCGTGCGAGCTGCATTCTTTGGCGACACCAAGCTCTATCAGATAGGCTTCCAACACCTCAACAGCTTTACGTCCTCGCTCCCCTCTGCCCTGCACGAGGTCGAGATCCCTGCTTCGATGCTTGCAATGGCTGCGACTGCAGTAAGTACTTGCCATTTGGATCTGCAGTATCCCTGACATCTTATCGCTTCTGCACCGTTCCGAAGGTAAACTCTGTCCTCCTGGATCACATCCAGAGCTCTGTTGGAGCAACGACAAATAGTAATGAGTTCGCCGGCACTGCACTCGAGAATACCTTCAAGTCCTATATGACTATCCTCGTCAAATTGCGCATCAGTTCTGTCCAGAAGTATCATGCACTCTTGCACAAGATCTGCATGTCGGCAACGTGAGTCCTAGCTATTGTAATTAATATCTCTATTGTCCTAGGCTAAGCTACTTGTTGAAGCGGTGGTCGTGCTGTGAACCTACATGGGAGTGCAACACAAAATGACATTCTTGCCAATGTTGATTGGTCGGCAATAACGTCAGATGACTCGTAGTCGAAGGTCGCTAAGATCTCTGCCTCTTCCGTTGAGTGCCATAGGTACTTTATACCCATCTTACCTGCAGATAGCTCGCATACGTCTATGCTCCCACCCCAATAGCATACTACTAATACTCTTACAAGCATATAACTACGGTTACGAGGACGTTCGATCTCGCATCATGATATCTCCTCACTTGCTCACTCCGTACTCAGCTGCTGGAGCTACATACACGGGCTGCCATTCTTTATAAAACTCCGATGTCAATACATTAGCATCCTGTCCTAGCCTACGAGCATAATATCTTTGTGAAGCATCATCTTCCGCGAGAAATCAGTGAGATCCCTGGCACGCCGTACAGCCTGTCAATATGACACAAGGCACTGTAAATCATCGAAACCCATGGAATTCCGATGGCGATTCCGTCACCCACTTTGCTTTCTTCGTGATTTCTGTGAAACCAATCAAATGACGAGAATCTATTGAAAATCGACAAGATTACACCAAAATATAGCGACATTCGAGGAGGAGGTTTTTCCAGATGCTATTCTAGCGCTACGGGAATACATTCAGTGACGAAGATGCAAAGGACGTGCTGGAGTCTGCCGCGTTGTTCATCGATGCTCAACAGTGCGCCGCTTTCTCATCCTCGTTCGCTCGCTCGATCCATGATGCTGACGACGCGGCAACTTTGTGTAGGCAACTCATGCAAGCCCTTATCAGGAAACGTGTACGTCGAGCGAAGTAGTGGCTCAAACGTCCTAGCTTGCTTATGTCATAGGCCTCTTACAGTCTTTGGTCCGGGTGTTCTCGTACACTTCACAATTCATTCAAGCACTTCAGGCTCTTCAACGTGCCGTCGAGGTGAGCATCCAGTACCGCACCACCCACCGTGTCACCCCCGCCTGCAGGTGACGTCTGACGATCTTTATAATAGGGCGCCGAGCGCGCACTCGAGGCCCTCATCCCGACGCGCATCAAGGAGGCAAATGCCCTTTTTGTGAGTTGCGTCCTCCGTCTAGGCTGCAAAAGACCCCCCCAGTTTCCGAGGTTACTGAACACGCGTCGGCGACCGGTCTTTACAGCGCGTCATAAACGACGCCATCGAGGATGCGTTGGAAGCATTTGCTTGATCGTGACGTTGTTGCGCTGCGGGGTATACATCAGGAAAGTGGGAAATTTCCGTACGGATATAGGTTTCCGGGCGCTCCGGCAGGACCCAAAGGGAGATGTTGTCTCCGTCCGGAGGGTGCATCTCCGTGGGCCTCCCTCGACGGTTTGTCCGGACTCCACTGTTGGCTCCAATGTTGTCGGTGCACATGCGCCAGCTCGCGGGGGCCGTACCACACCCAAATACCAAAAACCCGCATGAGCTAGGTCAATCTCGCAAGCCCGGCTGGTCTCCGACGCACGCTGGATGGAGACCGGCATTTCCATCCGGAGATGCACGGAGCCAGATCTCCGCGGCTCCATCGGCTCCGTCCGGTGCCTCACGGGCCGGCTGGAGATATTCGCGTTTCCTGATGTATGGCGTATCGGATGTGTCTTTTTTGGCGATATGCAAATGTTGCAAATGTGTACTCGTGCCTCCCAAAAGTTGCGGATGGTTCGACACAAAGCACGGATTTGGTTGCCAACGATACAGAGGTACGTAAGAGGCCTGACCATGTCTCACCAAATATATGTAGATGTGCTGTGAACCTCTGCCGCAACATCCGGCCTCGGTGGCCTACGTTTTGCAAGTCTCGTAGGCCGACGGGCCACGAGGTGCGTCAGGCTGGGTTCCATCGCCTGGAAACGTCAGTGCCTGATCCATGCTTTGCAGCATCGTGACCTTGGTCGCGTTCCGGCTGCGATTCACCCGCATGTCTGAGCGCCGTGAACTGTGAAGGAAAGAGGTGAAGAGAAATTGAAAGAAGAAAATAATCTGCCGTGTTGGTTGTGCCATCCGCTGGATCAGAAGCAACCGGCGGGTGGCCCCGGTGACCGCTCGAACGTCACGCACTTGACGGGCTCCCTAGGTAGGAGGCTCCACGGAATACTGATTCCAGCTATGCATCGTAGGTCTCGTGAGCGTGTATATCCGTTTATTGGGGTTTCAAGATATTCATTTATGTCACCTCTCAGGATTCTGAATCGCAAGCTCTGCAGTCACGGAAACGTACTAGTATGACCCAAGTGGTCTAACAGGCCATGCTAGCGGGCGCTAGCTCACTCGTGCCCAACCGCCCTGGCACACAAAGAATCACGTTGAAATGATGTTGACTGTGGCACAATGGCCTGAGGCACTCAAGAATATTCAAATATAATCACCCCCGGCATCCCTTTGCGAGGCAGAAAGTTTCTGTACTCATGGAATATTCGCGCTCAATGCATGACCGGATAAAAACGCCACTTCTCCCGAACAATGTCAAGGGCATCGTGGTTCGGCGAATAGACCCTTCCTTGTGAGCCTCGTGTTGGTTCTAGGCCTCCAAACGATAATTCGTATGTCGACCCGACGACGTCATAACTTCCTTCTTCACGGAAACCACGTCGGGCCAAGAGCATGAACGCCGTTTTGCGGTGACGGCGAGCCGAACTAGATCAGTACTTCGCAGACCGTCGCCAGAAACGGGGGTACGGTCGCTCGACGTAACTCCGCCTGCACCATGCAGACGCCGATTTGAGATGGGTTGGTCGGTGGATGGTCTCTCCACGCGTACCGTGGACCCCGAAGAGTAAGTGAATTCCATCCTCGCGTAGACTATATAAACATGCTCCCCTTGACCCGAATCCACAGTCGACTCAGCTCGAATACCGACAATTCTCGCATCGCCATCCCACCTCTCGCCCATTCTCCAGCTATGAGACTTTTCAACGTGCTCCCTTTCATCGGCACTATCGTCCTCGGCGCACTTAGCGTTATCGCCCAGGACGCAACTCCCATCATCTCAGGCATCGACGGGCTTACCACCGAGTCTCAGAACCTGCAGAAGATCGTTGCGAACATCACACCCCTCAACGCTGCTTTCCAGGCCGCTGTGGGTGCCCCCTCCTCGTGTACCAGCATCTATGATACACACTAACTTCCCGACTTCACCCGGCCACAGAAAATTGCTCCGGAGTTCCTCAATATCGGCAACGAGTGCAAGGACCTTATCAAGCTCGTCACCGTCGTAAGTGCCCAAGCTCGGGATGTCATTGATGTATCAAAGAAGTCAAGGGACCGCTGACGTACTGTTCAACATTACAGCCCAACCCCGTGCCATTTGGTGCTGAGGTCGCAACCGACGTCAGAATTGCTCTTGTCAGATTTGTCCAGGCTCACCAGTCAGTCCGCCGTTTCTGTCTACGGCACACGATGTTGTACTCACACTCGCCTTTCCAAACAGGCTTCTTCTCAACACCCTGATCGGCAAAAACGTGTGTCCATCATCGCGTTTCCGCAGACGAGCGTTACGCTAACGTCGCTCACGCTAGGGAATCATCGCCCGTTTCCCGCCCTTTGGGTCTGACATCGCCGCTGTGCTTCGCGTCCTGGAGGGGATCATCGATGTCAGTCACTCTCGAGCCAAGTCTGCAGCTTCTAGTGTGCTCAAACCCACCTTGCCTGCAGTCATTTGCCTTCGCTCTCATCGGCCTTATTCCCACCGAGGCGGGCCCTGCTAAGGAAAGCATTGTGAGTGGTAACAAATGCGCAGCGAATTCAATGCTGTTTGTATGCCCGTGTGCTGATCATTTCGGCGGTGGCTACCTAGGCGGGGCTTGATAACACTTTCGCGAACGCGATAAAGACTTTCGCCTAGGCTTGGACTACCGTCCACAATCACGGAGCGTCAACGCCCTTATACAAGAAATTCACTCCGCCGCTGCCTGGGTAAGCTCTTCTGTCCACTCTGGTGGTTTCCACACTTTGCTCGGTCACGGTGTACGCCCCGGATGTTCCATGTCTCCCGTCTCATTTGTATTGCATGCTAGTACCAATCAGAGTGAAGTTGTCTGCACATGAGATGAGGAGAGCGCACGGTTGTGGCTTCAGAAACGCTGAAACCTCATACATATGCGTAGATAAATAAGATGGCTGTCACTGCCTGCCGGGAAAATGAACATCCATGTCTCCGGGCAACGGCCCCACGTTCGTGCTGAGAGTCGTTCCTTCTTCACCGCCACCACGTGTTTCTAAAGGAGGCAGTTCGGTCACACAAACTCCGGCTCAATCTTTCCCGATCGCCACCCACTCTCCCATTTACTCTGTCAACGTTACGCATGCGCCACCCTGGTATCACAATTGCACTGCCTTGTACTCCGCCTGGTCGGTGCTTCGTCACATGAGGCCAAACGGTTGTTCGTCTTATCGACAAATTAAGCTTCCTCGGGCTCAACTTCGTTCTACACTGGCGTCGGCGTTGTACGTCCGCGTCGCCCATGGGGTAGTTCATGTGCTCAAGCCACACCAAACATTATAAAAGGCATTGCAGGGTCACAGAAGCATCACATAAAGGAGTCTTTATGACACACACCTCCAAGCGCTCAAGGCGCTGGGGGCAGTAGTCCGACCCCCCTTGGCAGTGGCACAGCTACTAGAAACGATGCGGCGTGGCAGTCGCCGGAGTTTGACTTGCTGCTTGCCGGCAGCCCCTGGGAAGGGAAATCGTCAGAGATGGTGGTGAGACTGCCTTCTCCGAGTCGACGCTCCTCAAATTGCCTCCAGGCCCTCGGTTCGCTCGAGACCTTCAGTACGATGGCCTTTTTCGTCGGGGCGTCAGCCAACGTATCGGGACTACGGGACAGCGTGCGACGATTATGCGGCTCTAAATCGACGGGTGCTCGAGTTTGGCCATCTTCTGGTGAGTCTCTTGGCACTATTTGTTCCGCATGTGGGTGAGTCGTGCTTGTGGATGTGGGGAAGTGTGAGTCTCACCTTGCCTTCGCCAGCATCTTGCATGGATACAAGAAGAAATCAAATTGTAAACTACGTATGACCCTGTCCACGGGGGAGAACAAACCGACACGCGTGATGCAATCCTCCCGTCGCCGCGTCAGCATGTCCTCCTCGACCTGCTTCTTTTCTCATACTTTTGGGGCGCACGTACCACACCGTGCACGGATGCGAGCAAAGGCGTTGGTCCGACTTCTCCCCTTCGTAATACGGACAACAATGTGTCCAGCTGGTCGGTCACTCGACTCCGTTCTCGCTTCCCGACAACCGATGACCGAATCTCGAGCTCATTTCTCGGTCTTCACATTCGGACGAGTCGACGACGGGCTCGCCGCCGATGACGCTATTGAGGCCCAGATGCATTCGAAGCACGCCCAAGACCGCGGCTTTTGCGTCAACATGAGCCCATCTTCGCTGAAAGAGCTGCGAAACAGCATCGCGCCCCGTGCCACGCGTGGACGGCATCGAACGTTCGTGAGTGGACGATTGTACCCATGCCGTAATTTTTTTCTGGCGGACAACGCAAGTGCAGGATCGCATGGAAGCTCTCGCGGTGAACCTACCCCGCCCTTCCTGACAAATGAGCGAGCCTCAGGTGTCTGCTCGTGACGTACAGAGAACGAAATCTGAGCGACACTCGTCGCAGGCTCTTCATATAAACACCTACCAAGTCGGCAAGTTAGTCTTGCAATCCACCGCCCTCGGATTCATCCCTCGCTGCAAGATCGCCCCACCGACCCACAGGTTCGCCTCGTTGCCATGAAGTTCTTTGCCAACGTCCTCCCCGCCGCCGCAGTCGCTGCGGCCTTCGCCCTCGGTGTGGCCGCCCAAGACTTCACCGCTGTCTTAGGTTCTGTGAATGGCCTGATCCAGCAAGCGCAAGAGGTGGGCAAGCACCTCAAGCGCGTCACTCCGGGCAACATCCAGAACCAGGGCCAGGTGAGCTCTACCATTGATGGTCTCCATAGGTTTACAGGACCCTACGCTGACAGTACTCGTGCGTGTGGCATCACAGGGCGTAGCGCCTGCTATCGACACTCTCACCGCGAACATCATCAACCAGATCAACAATGTGTTCATCCCCGTGGGTGTCTCGCGTTTCATGCCTGGGCTTCTCACTCGACGGCTCACGCACTTCGACAGAACGAGTCGGACAACCAGAAGCCGCTGAACGAACGTGACTCCGCTACCGTCGCCTTTGCCTTCCAGGAGCTCACTCAGCAGGAAGAGTAAGCGTCACGTCGGGCTGGGCCTCCGTCGATATTCCAACTGACAAATTCCTGGCTTTGCTTTACAGGAACATCATTGGTACCCTCTTGGATGACTATGTATGTAATGTCTTGCCAACATCGCGTTAGGGGCACTCACCAGCACGCCTTTTGGTGTTTTCGCCCACACTAGAGTCTGTTCTCCAAGAACAACTTCGTGGAATTCATCATCAAATCTGTGCGCGAGTTCAGGACGGCCGTTACGGTGCGCGCTCCTACACTCCTTTCTCCCTCTCCACAGCCTTTTTGATCACACACCATGCGTAGGGATACACGGGCTTCCTGAAGGCTGCAGCTGAGCCGTCCTCGGACACAATTTTGGCAGCCCAGGTAAGCCCCTCTCTCATCTCCGTAACATTCTTTTCATCGAGTGCGTCATGTCGTCTTTCCTTTGCAGGAGAACTTGGACAACCTCTTCGAGGCTTTCGTCCAGCTTTACGAGGGCTGATCGTGCTCCGGCTTCGAGGTCCTCCTGCGTGCACCCGAGATGATAGGTTACGTCCAAAGTTGCGCCATTTCCGCGGTCAGGGTGTCTCTCAGACTGTGCCGCCAATGCTGTCAGTTTCCAAAAGCCTTCCGTAGTAAAGTCCCATGCTCAAGTTGTGCGTGAATTTTTCATCCCGGCCGATGGTGTCGCTGCAGTCTGCGCATGTGTGAACTCAAATATCGATTGATCATCAAGTTCCGCCGCGTCATCGCCTAACCGGACTTCAATGCTATTATCGCGACTGTCAACAACATTGACAACACTCAGAACTTGACGTGGCGATCCTTGCAACCTATGCAGCGCCTGTTCGTATCACCTTGCACAGTACCACATGCCACGGGTGAACCCAGGATCGAATGTTCACCATTAGATGGTGATTGCATCAACTGCAATGCCTTCATACTTCTGTACGGACTGTCGAAGCATACCTGTGCGACAGAGATGCGTGCAACGCGATCATGCGGATTTCATCTCGAGTTGTCCCGAACGCACCGCCTATCGAGATACTATTGCCCGTCTCGCGGGCCTGAATGTATGTTGTGGTCCTGCGGTCAAGGCTCGTCTCATCCTTTATCACGTTGATACACTTCTCAATGTCCATCTCTTGGCGGCCAACGGCCTCACAGGACCTATTCTTGAGCCCGTGCGCGAGCTCAGACGCCGCATTTCGGTGCGCATTCATCGATAAGTTGATTCCTTCCGCCCTCAGTGTCGCATCGGACATCCTCCCTTCTGCACCCCATGAACTGACCCAACGACGGTTCGTGCCTGCAGCTCTACATGTTTTCTGCAGTCGTCGCGCCGTCCCCAGACGAAATATAGAGCTCCGGCGTGTGTCTTCAGGCCTGCGGGGTCGCTGGTGTCTTGCGTTTGCAGAGCAACTTGGACGGTTTCTTCGAGCACGCTGAGCGCTGAGCAGCGAGGCGTCCGCGTCCAGCGCTCAGGCTCAGGCGCGAAGCTGTGAGAGGCGCGGGTGCGGGTGTCGTGCCGACTCGTCCGGGAGAGGCCCGATTATCATCTTTTTCAGTTTCACCATGTTCGCGTAAAGCTATTGCATCCGCCAGACGTTGGAAGGGAGCGCCACCGCGTGTGCTACTCGAGTCGACCCGGCGGGTGCAGCCTGAGATGGCCGTGCGTGGTCGTGGTCGTGGTCGTCGTCGCACACCGCCGCCCGCCTATTTGGCTCTGCTCGTGCCATGCACCTCCTCCGGATGCGCGGCTACGCGCGGCCCCGCGAAGCCCATGCGCTCGCGCTTCGAGCCGGATCCTGGACATTCCTGATTCGCTCGAGCGGGGATTGGCCAGACTGGCGCAGCCACGCAAGGCGATGATGATTGGGCACTCGGCCGTGGGGGGCGGATCCCACTCATCCCATGGCTTGGCAGATGACTGTGGGGGGCGTGAGCGCCGTGCGCAGTGATAGCGTCGTGGCCATGGCCGATGGGCGAGGAGCGTGCGCAGTGCCCCGAGATGAATGTTGAATTCTGGTGAAATATTGTAGTCGCTGAGACCCTCGATGGTTTATCGTCTATCGTTGATCTCAGTTGCCCGAGGATGCGTTCTGAGCGCTGAGCCTGCGCGCTTGAGTCGACAGGCAATTTCCGGGCGGAGGCAGTAGGCGCTGAGTACTGGTGCGGAGCTTGTGGCGCCCCTGTTCACGGCATGACATCAGCTATGGATCTCAGTTCGTTCTGGACATCCTCGAGAGCCTGGCAAGGCCTTGGAGGAGGCCCTGCTAGGAGGTTTTTGGGTGGAGATTGCAATAATGTTGTATTTTGTGGGCGGCGGAAGATATCGCGGAGTTGCGGGCCGTCGGATAAGCTAAGGGGGTTATCGAGAGATATCGGGGGAATAACGGGGACGACCGACTCTCGTTCCGACTCCGAGGACGCTGACTCCACCGACGACCGTCCATTTGCATTCTTCTCGCCCTCTGCGCTCGTCCTGCAGCGCTCTCATGCACATGGCTTGCCATTGCTGACCTCCCCGACTCTCCCTCTCCCTTCTTCCTCTTCCTCTTCTCCGGTGCGCATACACCCACCCCCGCCCAACCCCTCTCTTCTCTTCTCTCGCGTGCTCCCTTTGTGCATCTTGTACAGAACACAACATCGCTTCCTGGTCAGAATAAGTCGACATGCTCGATAGCTGGAGTTTCCACCTCAGTCCCTCGTCCTCCACAACAAGCTCCTCCACCCGCTCCTCCCACCTCAGCATCCTCACTGGCACCTCCGTATCCTCCGCCGCGTCCCCATTACCCTCCCCCACCGGCACCAAGACCTATGCGTTCTTTGCCTCGCCCTTTGGAGACGACTCGTCTACGCCCCAGCCCCCGCCAAACCCACCGAAGCGCACCGACTCTCTCAAGTCAAACGCGTCAGAGGTGAGTGTGAGTGCCGAGGACACACCCAGGCTCGAGCACAAAGCCCCCCCTCGCTCTCTCAACGCCGAATTCTTCGGCCCATCACTCTTGCCCACCCCGCCACCGAGCATCCGCTCCTTCTCGGGCAGTGCAGCCGGCTCTCGCGACAATTCCACCTCTCCCTCCGCCGGACGCATACCCCTCCCCGCGCTCTCCCGTCTTTTCCCCTCGCGCGCGCGCTATGGCACAGAGTCCGACGGCCCCTCCCACGTTATTCCCCACGCACACACCACGAACGTGCGCCGCGATTTTGCCCACGTCGAGGCGCACCCGGCTGCGTCACCTTATCACCAGCATGACCGCCACCACTCCGGCGAGCACACCCTATCACCCGTCGACATCACCCCCCGCGAAGCTCCCGCTTCCGCTTCCTCCTCCTCTTCCCGTACTCAGGTGACTCCCACGCCGGTGCGCCGCGGTGAACCCGGCTCGTCGTACGTCACCCCCCAACGTCCGCCGTCCCCGCCCTCGTCCGATTCAGAAGCACACCTGGCGGAAGCAGTGACAGTCACGCCGGGCCTCACGCTCTCGAGCTCGTCGCTCACACTGGAGCTCGTGAAGCCGCTCGGGACAGGCACGTTCAGCAGCGTGTGGCTCGCGCGCGACACGAAGGCGCAGCTCGGCGCGCTCGAGCTCGTGCGCAAGTCGTCGCTCGCGCGGAGCAAGAGCTTCCGCCGGGGCCGCATACGCAACATCGATGGCACGCGCCCGACGCGCAGGAAGGCGGCGAAGGACCGTCAGGCGGAACACCGGACTGAAGTTCTTTCGCCCGGGGAGGAGGAGGGTGCAGGGAAGCAACTTGGCGATGGAGAGGGTGAAGCGAGGGAGGGACGGCTGGTCGCAGTGAAGATGACAGAGCGATCGTTGTGTATGGCCAACTCGCGCTCGCGCGTGAGCTTTGTGCGGGAAGTCGAAGTGCTGAGGGTGAGTACTCGGTCGGGTTTGGTTGTTCGCGAGAGAACCGCTACGTGGGGAGAATGGGGGGTGCTAATCGTTCCGCTAAGAATTATGGGGCTGCGATGATCTTTGGGTGGTTGTTTCTCCTATCCATGCGATCGCTGACCGTTGTCTTCGCAGCACATCGCACATCCCTCAATCGTGTCGTACCTCCATTCGTTCAGTACGCCGTCGCACCACTGTCTCGTCCTGGAGCACATTAGCGGCGGCGAGCTGCTCGACCTCGTGGATAACTTCGAAAGTTTCGCACGGATAGACGAGCCTCTTGTGCGCCGGATATGGGGTGAGCTCTGCAAGGCCGTCGCATGGATGCACAGCGTCGGACTCGTCCATCGCGACATCAAGCTCGAGAGTACGCCCCCCACTCGATATCTTAAATCACTCACCTAACGTGTCCCTCTCTTCCCCTCGTAGACATTCTCCTGACGACAGACCCCTTCGCGAACCCGCTCCCATCAGGCACGCTCATCAAGCTCACCGACTTTGGCCTCTCGCGCTTCATCGACTCCGCCCAGCCACAGCTTACCACGCTCTGCGGCTCTGAGTCGTATGCCGCGCCTGAGCTCGTGATGGGCCGCGCGTACGACGGCCGCGAGACGGACGCATGGGCATGCGGCGTCGTGCTATATACGCTCGCGACTCGCCGCCTCCCGTTCGACCCCGCGCCAGCGCCCGGCGACGGCCATTCGCAGGGCATCCCGCACGAGGAGCATATGCGCGTGGAGGCGGACTGGGAGGTGCAGAAGCGCAAACGCGGTGAGCGGCGTGCGCTCCTTGTGCGCATCGCGAAGGGCGAGTACGCCTGGCCCACGCCCTCTTCCTCCGCCGTGAGCAGTGGTAGTGAAGAACAAGATGCGGTCGACGAAGAGGCGCGGGAACACGAGCAGGAGAAGCGCGGCGAGGCGCTCGCGGAGAGCACAGGAATCCGGCGCATGGTCGCCCGGCTGCTCGTGCGCGACCCACGGAAACGCGCGCGCGTCGCGACGCTGTGGGAGGATGCATGGATGCGCGGGGAGGGCGCGCCACCGCCACCTATCCTGCCGCCACCCGACGAGCTGCCCGCTTCCGCCTCTGTGTACGAGCCCACGGACACGGACAGCGAGATCGATTTTGACGTGGATGCGGACGCGGAGGACGAGGGTGAGGGCGTGCTCGTGGACGGCGAGGATATTGGGCCGGAGAGCGTTGCTTGCCAGGAGCATTGAGCCCTCCCACATATCAATCTCTTCCTCTCCCGCTCGCTCCCATTCTTCCCGTCACATCCTCGCCTGCGTATCCGATCCCACGTCCTCGTCCACGACGCCCCATACACCGAAGGCAACACAACTCCGCCTGTACATAGATGCCACCCTTCCCCTGCTTGCATTCCGCCCTCGCCATAACATATTGTCCTCGCTTACCCCCGCCTGTTGCCTGTTGTCACAGTACCCGCCCGAGCCTATGCTACGCCCCCGCTCCCTCGTGTATCCCTCCCCTGCCCCTCCTTCCGCACTTTCGTCCATGTTTCAAGTCTTATCTGGGTCTCTTGCCTCTCGGTCTCTCCCCCTCCATCCCCGCTGCGCTGCCTCCCCGTACACATACATATACATCATGTCGATATCCCCACATCCCCGTATCTCCATATCCGTATTCGTATGATCCTCTCCACCACCCACAACCACCACCACACGCTCGCTCGCTCGCTCGCTGTACACTTCGCCTGCCCCGTCGTTGCCGCTGTTGCCTTTAAATTTGCCACAATAATACAATACACATCGTCTGCACGTTTATAACGCGCGCACGCACACGCACGCACACACGCCGTACGTATACACATATTGGGTTTCTACGCTTGTATATCGCGAGGTACTTTATGGGATTTCATTTCGTCGCTTGCGCGCGCGCCCGCTCTCGTCCGCTCTCGTGCCATGCAACCAGTTCGCTGTGCACGGTGGCCGGCTCCGTCTCTAGGCGCATGCGTGCGTGTGAAGATCGGGGGGTAGTAGTGCATATACGCCAGCAGCGTTTAAATGTTTGATACGTCGCATCGTATCGTATCGTATCGTATCGATACAGGGTCTCGTGGGCCGCGGACAAGGAGGACCATATTGCCATATTGGAGACATACGAAAAAAGCACGAGGAGGTCCCCCCCCTCTTCCTCCTCCTCCTCCTCCCCCTCCTCCTCCCCCTCCCCCTCCTCCTCCTCCTTCTCCTCCTCTTGAACCTCCCCACGGCACGCTCGCGCTCGCGCTCTCACCCGTTGATCGTCATCGCAAACTCCTTGAACCAAGTGAACTGGTCCCGCGGGGTCGCGTACTTGGGCTCGTGCCCGCCGAAGAACGTGCTGTGGCGGGTGCGCGGGCGGGATCGTCGTCAGCGATCATCATCATCATCATCATCATCATCATCATCATCATCATCATCATCATCATCATCATCATCATCATCATCATCATCATCATCATCATCATCGTCATCACCGTCCTCGTCGTCCTCGTCCTGTGTAGAGCTCTCGCCCCCTACAAGCAAGGGGAAGGTGGGGGGGGGACGTACGCGCCGACTGACGACTCACCTGAAGAACAGCCCGGTGAAGCCGATGGGCGCGGCGGGGGCATCGTTGTCGGCGTCGTTGTCGTTGTCGTCGTCGTCGTCGTCGTCGCCTTCGCCGTCGTTGTCGCCGTCGCCATCGCCGTCGTCGGGCGTAGCTAGCGCTGCGAACGTGGCGCTGCTGGTGCCGGTCTCGAGCGCCACGACGTACGAGGTCTCCGTGCTCGTTGGGTAGACGGTTATCGTCTGCGTCTCGGGCGCCACCGTGCCCGTGCTCGTGGTCATGCTCGTGCTCGCAGCTGTTGTGGACGCCAACGCCAACGAGGGAGGAGGAGTGGTCGAGGTTGACAGCGAGGAAGCGGCAAGGGGATCTGCGACCTTGACGTTCGGCGGCGGGGCACCCTCGGGCGCAGGCGCGACGGGCGGGGCGAACGAAGGCGTGAACTCGTCCGCCGTGCCGTTCACAGCGCCAGTGCCGTCGCCGGAGGAGTCCGCATACGGGGCGAACGGTGCTGAAGGCACGAGCGCAGGCGCGAACTCACGGGCGGAGACGTTCGCGTTCGCGTCTGAGAGCACGCTGTCCACCTTGAGCTTGAATGGGCTCTTGACAAAGTCCTGCACCCCGCCTGCCGGTGCAGGGGATGGGAGAGCCGGAGGAGCGGGGGCCTGGGCAGGGACGATGGCGGGCACGGCGCTCTCCGAGTCCGGGTCCGCCGCGGCCGCGGCCGCCTTAGGCTCCCCGCGGTAGTACACGTCGCAGCGCTCGATGACGCGCTGCCCGTTCACGTCGAGCGCGAAGCCGCCGTCCTGCTTGCCGGGAGTGTTGAGCGTGACCGTCTGTCGGACGTGCGTCCAGTTCCCCAGCGCGAAGCTGAACGCGCCCCGCGCGATCGAGAGGCCCCACTCCGCGTCGCACACGGATGTGGGCGGCGTGTCGCAGAGCGCGGCCGTCTGTTTGTCCTTCGGCGCGTACTGCAGACGGGGATCAGCACACCACGGAAGGTGCAAATTGCGCATGTGAGGCGGGGCTCACCAGGTAAAGCTCGCCGAGCCCTTTCGACCTCCACATGAGCCTCGTGCTGAAGCACTCGAGCGCGTCGTCCCCGCCCGAGCATCCATCGTGGCCGCCGTACACGCCCGGCAGCTTCCCCGCCTGGACCCAGTCAAAGTCCGCGGGGAAGAAGACGCTGTACTCGAGCGACACGTTCCGCGCGCCGGAAAAGTCGAGCGGCGCCGCATAAAAGTCTGCGCCGCCCTGCGGCTCCTGCGCGGGGTTGATCGAGTTTGCGGGGTAGAAGAGCTGGAGGAAGGCGCTCGCGTTAGCGGCGGGCGGGGGCGGAATCATGCCCGCGTCGGCCGCAGACGCGATGGCCAGCCGGACTTGGAAGAGCGCATCCGGGTCAGTTGATTCTGCGGAGGTGGTGTCGTTCGAGGCGTCTTGCGGGATGGAGGAGGGGTCGACGATGATGCGCATGTTCTGGTGGCCGTAGGCAAAGTTCTGGATGTTGAATGCGGAGAGGTCGGTCATTTGTGAAGGGGCAGACCAGACTGTCTGAACGAGCGTGGGTGCGGGTGTTGGAGGAGGCACGATGGTGATGGTGTCGGTGACTGTTTGCGGTGGGGCTGTTACAGTGACGGTTAGAGCAGACGTGTAGGCGGCCGAGACGGTTGTTGTCGCCGAATTTTCCGTAGTACTAGAGAAGACAGAAGAGAAAGATGACTGAGAATCGGTTGGCGAGGCTGACACAGAGCTCTGCTGGGCGTCGGTGACAGAGACAGCAGAACCGGATGTTGTCGCTACTGTAGCGGAACCCAGCGTGTCTGTGATCCAGCTTGAAGTCGCTGCGGAGGTGAAAGTAGAAGAAATATCTGTCGTATTGTCGCCGTTCAGAGGTACGGCCATAGAGTCGAAGACCGCGAAAGTTGCCAGAAGCACCGTAGTCGTCAATGCCATGTCGGAGGTAGCGATAGCAGGAGAGCGAGAGGAAAGCAAAAATATGGGAAGACTCAGAGCTAACAGGCGGAGAACAACAGCAGTTCAAGAGTACCAGTCAGGCTTTTCTAGTGGCATGATGATGCGGCTGCCCTTGAGGCTGGCAAGTAGCAACTCCATGTATGGAGTCCAGCGGTTGGATGTGTCAGCATTGACACTCCCGCACCTGCGAGCAGTCTTATGAGTGTAAACAAAAGTGAATGGCCTGCTGTAAATATTATGAAGGCGTACCTTGTATAACATTCCGAGGAATCGCGATGCCATGGCTGTTAGAGCACGATGATTGATAGGCTTCCATGCATTATCTACAGTCTTCAGGATCCTCTGTAGTCCAGTCTTGAATATAAATTCAGTACTCAGAAACGTACCGAAGGATCCTGAGTGCATGAGCTTGTGCAGAAGACGGTGCATATGGTTTCGTTCACAGCCATATGCATGATGAGGCAAGAAGGTGGATTGGTAACGCGATGTCGCACGCGCCGCCCCAGACCGGCCCTACGCATATAGTTCTTGATCTTCTCGAGCTACCATCTCCGCCACCTGCATCTGTTGCCAGTCAACGTTGAAGATGAGCCCGCCGACGGATGTGAAGGAGGTGGTAGAGTCAGAGATCAAGTGCGTTTGCCAAGCACGGCGCTCGACAGGTGTATACCGCCAAGCATGACCATCTCTAACTACGTTCTCTTCTACCTTGTACTACAGAGAGTGGCATTTCCGTACGCACTATACATTCATCATGCTCACTAGAGTTTGTACTTACAAGGAAGACGGGTAGACATTTACTTCCACCAGAGGAATGCGGACGAACACCATGCCGCCCTCGAGCTTCGAGATGCTGTCCTCCGCCTCAGGCGTGATGGTGCTTTTGTTGCAGTTCCCCTCTTCCGAGTGAACACGGACCCGATTGGGCCCCATCCCGTTGGTGAGTTCTACTTTGCATATGCCGTCATGGACCGCTTAGTCGGCTCATCATGCTATAGGCTCGTACGAGATTTGGTGCCCATCCGAGTCTTTCGTGTCGGTTTATTCGTACCTCTGTTTGAACCGGGGCGATCTTAGGTTCGTTGAAGATGATGTCCAAGAGTACTACAACACTCACAAGTCTCTATAGTGTTCTCATCCATCCTTTAACGCATGAAGAGGTACGTACTGAACCTCTGTTTCTCACTGGACATGACAAGATGCTGACTACCCTGTCCGTAGCGCAAGTGAGTTTACAGGCTGGGGCAGGGGTGTACAGTGCATTGATTGATGAGACAACCAAAGGGACCATGAGATTCGCCACGCCTGGCTGGGCCCGTCCTTCCCTCTAGATCTCTCTACGCTCCCCATAAAGAGCGAGGAGCTCCCCCTCCAATACCCCAGCCTCAGTACGTCCTCGCCTTTCACATAATTCATCTTCTCGCTGTTAATCTCTCTCACAGAATTGGGCTACTCCTCTACGGCTCCACAGCTATCCTTGGAAGAGCGCAAACGCCTCGGCGCGAACGTCGAGCAGATCCTCAGGCATGAGAAGGAGGCTGCCAAGGCGCCCAGCGATTGAGTTGTACCCGCTCTCACCGCGGCCTCTTCCTGGAATCCTTGGAACCACTTTTGGGACGATATGAACAAATCATTGCATGTCGGACCTCCGTGCAACCCGTGCTACCTGTACAAGTTGTGTTGTAACCATCTGACGAATGTGTGCCACTGCTATCCATTTCAGACGGCTCGTCCAATGCGTGATGCTTACAGCCAATATTTGTGGATGGGGTATAACGTGAGATTGGTTTGCATAGCGGGGTATTGCGCCTCAGGTAAGACCAAGCTCCCGACGAAGTCTTTCCATCAGCAGAAAAGAGACTGCAAACGCGGCAACTCAGTGACTCTCCCGTGGCAAAGCGTACCACAAACCTACCGATGATATAGTCCAAGCTTTCCAATGCCGACGGGTGGACCTCCAGGTAGGGGTGCTGCGACATGCGCAAGACGTGCAGGTACCGCTTCTCTCTATGGAAGGTCACCAGTGGCTTGTCTGGGTCGTCCTCCCTCGTCAGCTGCAACTCCTCAGTCGTAACCTCAGCCCTCTACGAACAACCACTAACGTACAGAAATCACAAGTAAACTCACCTCTAGCCGCTTCTTGTGCGCCCGCCATGTGTACTTATGTCCGTCTTTGCTCCGGAACCACGCCCGCCTTCATATCTCTGTCAGCTCAGTGCACGGCGGAGCAAGGCCCAAATGCTAACAGCTCATCCGGATCCCGCCCACTCCCCGCCTTCTCCGTGTGCAGGAAGTCCTCCGCCGCCCGGAGCTCGCCCGTTGCATGAAACCGCAGCGCAACGACCCGCTTCGCGCCGTCATCGTCCCTGCCCCGGCGCTCTCCCTCGTTCGCACTTGCACCCCCGTGCGCAGCGTCCCCCAGAACGTCCGATCTAGTGCTATGCTCCGCTGGTGGGTGTCCGTTCACGAGCTCCGCAACAAGATCGAAGCAGCGCGTGTTCACGTCCAGCCGCGACACGCGCGTGAGGTGTCGCTCCCAGCGCGGTGTGACGACCTCGTAGTAGAGCACGTCCGTCGCGTTCGCGAGCACGACGTTCCGCAGCGACGTCGTCGTTAACACGAGCCGATGTGCCTTCTCGCCGTCTCCGGCTGCGCATTCGGACCTGATGTAGTACACTGAATGTGGCGGGTCGAGCATTTTGGGTATATTCTCGAGTCTTGACGGATATGCTTGCAGGTTCCTCAGGTTCTTGCTCGTAGCTACCGCGCAGCTGCACAGCAATACCTATCGATATCTGGTCCGGGGCGAAGGCTCCTGGCGAAGGAAGTGGGGTGGCGTCGTGCAGTGCGAGAAGCAGAAGCGACCGTGCTCGCGCACGCCATCTTATGAGATGGAGGAAACACTGCGCGTGCTCACGGACATGACCCCGAACTGTCTGGCCATGTTATCCTAGCGCGCCATCTGACAAACTGCACCGCGGCTGTGAGAACGCATCGCGGGCGGGAGACTCTGGACGCACCGAAAATACACGCCTGCTGCAGAGTCCGATGGGAACGCGCTGCCGCACTCGCTCGCCGCGCACGCCTGCTTGCCATGGAGACAGACGTGCGAGGGAGCGCGTCGAGGTATGCATGTTCTATAGTCCATTGAAGTGCTTGCGTAGTATGGTACATTTTAGTTTGAGCGACATCTCATGCACGAGAGCAGTACAAAATCCAGTCTATAGTTAGTACACACCCACACCGTTGACGCCTGCGCCCTCAGCCCAGTCTCCGAACAACAGCGATATACTCTCGCCATTGTGGGTCCGGCGGATGCTCTCCGCAATCGCGGGACTCACGTCAATTGTGACCAGCTTTGAGCAAGCAGCCTCATGCTGTTGCTGTGGTACCGTGTTGGTGACCTGTGACAACTCAGTTAACCAAACGCCAATCCCTTGGCGATGGGTAGGGAGGGACAGGCAGTGAGCAGGGTACATACCACGAGCTGCTCGATTGGGAGCTCTTCTATCTTTTTCATGTTGATCTCCGACAGCAGGCCTACGCGAAGGTTCAGTATGAGAGCCCCTCGAAGAAGGGGAAAGAAGGACGCACCGTGGGACACCACGGCGTACACCTTTTTCGCACCGTTCTCGCTCAGCGAGCGAGCAGCCAGCGAGAGCGTCGTGCCACTATCTATCATGTCATCTACCAAAATCGCGACCTACGAATCCCGGCGCGGCGTAAACGGATGCCGCACATGACCAGACGCGGAACCGAGCTAAAAGCGCACCTTGCCGCGAACGTCTCCGACCAGTACCTCCATCTTCTCCGGGTCGTTCGCGTTCCGGGTCCGTTCTCGGTGAATGAGCGCGAATTCCACACCGAGTTTGTCCGCGATGGCAGTCACCCTTCCTTCAACGTCAGCATGCCGGCAACCGGGAACGGTGATCTATATGCGCTCACCGCTTTGCCCCTCCTGCGTCCGGACTGACGATGATGCTGTTCTTCCAGCCCTCGATGTTCCGCTTGATGTATGAGATCATCAAAGGCTCCGAGTAGAGGTTGTCCACCGGGAAATCAAAGAATCCCTGGATCTGGCTCGCATGCAGGTCCATGGTGATGACATGGTCGCATCCCGCAACGGCGAGCATGTTTGCGACGAGCTTGGCGGTGATCGGCGCACGCGACTTGTCCTTCTTGTCCATGCGCGCGTAGGGGAAGCAGGGCATGACTGCGGTGATCCTCCGTGCGGACGCACCCTTACAAGCAGAGATGAGAATGAGGAGCTCCATCAGGTTGTCGTTCACGTCGCTGCAGCCTGTCTGGATGATGTAGACGTCTTCATCGCGCACCGACTCGGCGATTTTGACGTTGATCTCCCCGTTGGAAAACTTCTTGACGGTGCAGGGGGTGAGGGCGACGTTGAGCCTGGTCGAGGACATCTTCGATGAACCTCATTTTGTGGGGAGGGCATGAAGGTGAAGCTCACCGCTCGACCACAGCCCGGGCGAGTGCGGGGTGACTGTTCCCTGTGTCGCAAAGTAAGCAGGCGTGGGCCCGATGGCAGAGACGGTGACGACGTACCGGTGAGAATCCTGACAGAGTTCCCGCGCAACATGTTCGATAAACACGAATTAATAGAACATACAAAGTAGAAGAGTGGGAGGAGAGACTCAGAGGAGCAGGCGATGCAGAGACGCAGACTCTGAGCGTTGGAGAAACATATGCCCCGGCGCTCCGCAATTGTCGCAAATCGCAAAACGTCTTGTTTGGTTGCGCCAAACAATAGCCACCAACGTGCGTGGACACGGGCGCCTCTTTCCCCGCCTCCCACCGGGACGCCAGTACGTATAACGTTAGTGCCAATAGCGCCAATTGCATCCATTTAGACCGTCCGTACTAGTACGTACGGAACAGACTTGAGATGGCGACCACTTGGGATAGATTATGTGTCTAGCCGGTCATGATGGAGGGACACGGATGGTGATATTCTCTACCACATATTCCGAATCCGCATACCCCAGTAATTGCGGGATGTAGGAGCTAAAAGCACATCACGGTCAATGTCCGTGCAGTACGGGGAGAAATCATGATAGTACCTTCTCAGCCCTTTCACTCGCTCGATCTGCGCCGAGTTGTAGTTGGCGAGCCCGCGCCCCACCTCTTCGAGCTCCCACCCCGCCGCGCTGTCCTCCGCCGCCTCGATCACCACTGTATCGTCCTCCGGCAACGGCTTCAGGGTTGTCGACGGCGTCATCTCCTCCTCCATAGTGGACAGCTGGTCTATCGTAGATATTGACGAGCTCAACGACGCTGCCGGGTTGATCTCGGGCGTATTCGGCTCTGTCGTCGTAGCTCCGTCGGCATACGAGCTCCGTACAGACGTCGGACTCCCGCCTTCCGTCTTGTCGGACCCAGCTGCTGTCTCAGTCCCCTCACCCGAGATATGCTTCTGTATCAGGATTCGAACGGCCTGCCCAGATGCGAACGCTCCTCGGACACCCAGGACGCCCGCTGCGAGCAGCCGCCCGCCGGACTCTCGTTTTGACAGAACGTGATGTGCGCCAGAGTCGATGATGACGCTTCCGGAGGGATGCAGTGTATGACTTGTCCAGGACTTGAGGTCACGTAGCGGCAATGCTGAGGGCATAAAGAGCGTATGCGGAGGCCGAGCGGACGGAGGTGCTGTCACGGGTGAGGAGAGCGTACCCTCTGCTGAAGGCGTTGGTGTAATCGATGATTCGCAGGGCGTAGAGGGCGTTGGAGTAAGACTGGATGCGGCTGGTAGAGGCTCAGGACTCGTTCGTCCGGACTGCAACAAGGGGGTGTTCGTGCCAGACTTGAATGCGCTGTTGTACTCGATGATCCTGAAGATGTTCTTCGGGTCTTTACTGGAGGTCACCACGGTCAATACTCCTGCTGCAGTGGCGATTTCGGCAGCAATAAGCTTCGTCTCCATGCCGCCTGTGCCAAGGTTTGATCCAAGAGTACTCGTACTGACTGCAGGAACATGTCAGTCATCCTCGTATTAACGTTGAACAAATGGCTACTGGCCTTGGGACCGGATAGCTGCAATGGAAGTCACGACATCGATTCGGGCAGCATTCGGATCTTTTCTGGGGTTCGAGGTATACAGCCCATCTACATCGGTCAAAAGAAACAGGTAGTCGGCGTGTATCATGGAGGAGGTAATCGCAGAGAGTGTGTCATTGTCGCCAAATTTGATTTCCTAGACATAGGAATGAGGGAACGTGTAGAGTCACCGTCCATTCACACTCACGCTAACGGACACGGTGTCGTTCTCGTTCACGATCGGCACCACACCCATGGAAAGTAGTTCTTTGAACGTGTTCACGGCGTTGAGGTACCTTGTGCGCTACCCATATCCATTCGTGAATCCCTGCTCTCAACTATTTCAACTCAGAGAGGCTTACGTCTGAGATATCTCCGCGCGTGAGCAGAATCTGCGCTATGGGCTGCCCTAGCTGTCCGAAGAGGTTGTCCCACAGCGCGATAAGCCGCCCTTGCCCGATCGCAGCCAACGCCTTCACCCGCCCCGTGGACATGTCCAGAACTGCACATTTATAGAGCTGCAGAAGGTACATACCTGCTTTTTCGACAATGCTTTGGGCCGCGTCGCCACCTCCATACGCTTCAAACCTACTCCGATTGCGCCGGAACTCACGAGGACGACCTTGTGTCCCTCTGCACGAAGATGCACGACCGTCTCGACGACCGCGGAGAGCGTCGAGAGTAGAGGCTGGTGCGTCGTCTCGTGTACGATAGACGATGTTCCTACACGGTATTCCGCCGTCAGTTGGCTACCTTCGCAACACTGGCGTAGTACACACCGAGCTTGATCACGATCGTCTGAGACGGCGTGTGTCGCGGACGCGCCATTGGTGCAAGCGAGATACAAAAGCACAGTCACTCTATTAAACTTCTAAGAATATTTTTGGATGTGCGCGGGGTCGGGGGTAGACGAGAGATACGATTGACTCATGGTGAAGTGCAACTGCAGACGACTTGCCGCATGTTTGCAAGGCGGGGTTATAGTTCAGGCGCCCGTTTCTATGCTTGGGCGCCTCCCTGTAACCCATGCCTACGAACACACTGAAGCTAGTACTACGTTCGTCTATGACCTCTACACGCAATGAGCTCTATGGGACAAGGAGAGGACAAACACTGTGCAAAGTAAGTTTGATTTGATGGGATTTTTTAACACACTCGTGGAGCTGAGATAGTTGCGTGTTAAGTTCCAACAATCGAATCTACACTGCAGCAATTTGGCTTCCCGCGCTTTACCACATAGCAGGAAGATGGACGTCATACAACCTACGTAAACACTATCGGGGAACATCAGAGAGCGAGCGGGATATATCAAATACGTACCTTACAAACAGTATTCACTTTCCAAGAAGGCGCATCCGCACTGCGCAGCATTGGCATATCAGTATACATCAATGTTCATCAAGTGCCTAAGCGCACACAGTGCCTACAAAAGAGAGTAACTTGACAAGCATTCTATAGACTAGAGACATCAGCGTTTAGTATGTTCGCAAGCACAGAAGGCCGAGGGGCAGCTCACCAGATCATAGAGATATTGGAATACATCGACTGCATTACCTCTACCGTCTGACATCCAAGCGGTACCAGACTTGTGGAGATGTGAGTAGACAAATCGAGATTATGCATTCGCCGTCGTACCCCATTTTCATCATGACTTTGAGAATCTCCAGCCCTCATCACAGGCATCCTGTACGAGGAAGTCGTACCAGAGCACCGCTATAGGTACCGTTGCAAGGTGCCAAAGGGAGTGAGCGTCGATGATTCTCCCCCATGCTGGGAAATCGAACACCTCTAGGAAGGTGGCAGCGGTAGTGAGCAGGACGAACAGTGCGGGCTTCGTGGCAAAGGTAGGGCGGTAAGACCTGGGACGATCTCGGAAGCGCCGGATGAAGGAGAGGCGGGACGGCAGCGAGTAGCACACCCAGAGAAGATTGTGTGCCATTCCGATGGTGAGATTGAAAACCATGTTATAACTGTAGTCGAATCTCGGCAGGAAAGTGAGATAGGTGACATGCACGAGAAACGCCCACGTGCATGCGATGGTCAACGCGACCCGAGTGGTGACCGTGGCTGCGGAATGATTATACCCGAGAGGACTGTGCTCCGCGGGATAAAGGTGAAACAGCCGTATCACGGTGTAGTACAGGGCGTAAAGAATGGCGAGGGCGGCGGAGAAGTAATCGAGCTTCTCCGTGGTCGGCAAATCTACACCCACCTTTTCTCAGTCCTACTCATAGCACATACACACGGAGACTCTGACCTCGAGTGTGAAATACAGAAGACCATACCCACGCGTTCATGCTGATGAAGGCGAAGAGCAGGTAGTATTTCTTCATTGGATGTCCCTCAGGTACTCTGGCGCGGAGTTTGCGCACACCTGCGACGTGTGCCGCAAAGTTGAGGGCAGAGAACAGCACCGAAGCCGGCTCTTGCATGCCAGCGAACCGCCAGAATGGCCATTTACCGAAGTATTGCTGGACACGTTCATGGTGTTGTATGGCCCGATCGGTGATGAGATGCATGCACTCATACTTGCAATTATCGGCACATGTCCAACCAGTAAGTTGAAGAGCTAGGGGCAGTGCCTCAGATGGAAGATTGTTGCATGTACGCGATTGGCATAGGGAGACGCAGCCCCTGAACTCCTCCGCGTTGTCCCCAGAAGAGGCTACAATGGGCGTCGTTAATGTGGTGAGTAGCAACAGACAGGAGACGACGAGTTTCCAGGGACTGGTAAAAGCTTTCATGTCGCGAGAGCACTGAGTGGAGACGAGGACGTCGTGAACGATGTTGGCAATGCCTCGGAGAGCACAGACATGGACGGTAACTTCAAGTGCAGATTTGACGACCTCTCCCAACAAAAAGGCGCCGGGCTTGTCATTGCCCAACCAAGGTGCTTACGTAACTGTGGCTGATGCTTTGCTCAAGACTCGGGCGAGGAGCTTTGCCATTTGAACCACAGACCCGCTCATTCCCCCAAGGCCGAACACTTCTAAAGAGCCTACTATATCAAAATAAACGCATACTAGGTGCTATAAAACAGGTGCGACAAGGTTCTATCCGCGGAAAATATTTTCATTTGCCAAGTTACGAAGTGACTTACCTCTGGCACATACGTACTTTTTAGAGTGGGCAAACATCAGCACTGATCGCTGTTGCTGTCAATAGAACATCATCCAACAAATTTACTAACGGAACGACTAAAGAAACTTTCTACAACGTAATTCGTCAGGCATTACGGGCATAGCGCAGTCTCTGTCATGGTTCGCTCCTCCCAGGCAACGAGTTTCACATTTTCCGCTTCGCCATACTTCGATGACAGAGGTTCTCATGGACATGCTGAACCAATAACAGAACGTGTCAACGTAGGGAGTACTCACAGTGTGCACTCGAGTGACTACTTACACAGTGTGTGCCAGCCCCATTCACGGCCCATCGTTTCTTATTACTTTCCCAAAGGAGTCGGGGCACAGCACTACGGCGTAGGGGGGATTTCTATAAATATTGATCGAGTAAAGGTACTGATGGTATATACAGGAACATCATCCCATGAAGCCACATCGACTGACGCTGACGAACGCGCTTGTACTTGGCTATGGCTTGGACAAGCAGATACATAACATCTACAACCCAAGAGCTGCTACGCAAGCAGAACTTGAAGCTTACCATGACCACGATTACATAGAGTTTCTGTCGCGGTAAATAGTATGAACTTGATCGCAGCTATCTTATGCTGATAGTCTTGCGTTGCTACAGCGTGACACCACATAACCAGACCGAGATGAAGCAGATGATTGACGCTTTCAATTGCGTCGAGGACTGCCCAGTATTCTCCGACATGTACGAATTTTGCAAGATGTATGCTGGGGCTTCATTAGCAGCCGCGCGCAAACTGTGCGCAGGGACGACGGACATAGCAATAAACTGGAGCGGCGGCCTGCATCACGCGAAAAAGGCGGAAGCTAGCGGTTTCTGTTACGTGAATGACATCGTACTGGCCATCTTGGAACTTCTGCGGTAGGGAAATGAGTTTGTATTTAAGGCGGATCACTTACAAACTTTCAGATATCATCCTCGCGTCCTGTACATCGACATTGACATCCACCACGGTGATGGCGTTGAATTCGCCTTCTACCACACCAACCGCGTCATGACCGTCTCCTTCCACAAATATACAGGGGACTTCTTCCCGGGAACTGGCAAGCTTGACGACAACGGGACAGGTCCGGGCAAACATTTCTGCCTCAACGTTCCGCTGAAGGATGGTATCGACGACGACATGTACCTCTCGATCTTCAAGACGGTTATTGAAGACACTGTTACCGCCTTCCGTCCGACCGCCATTGTTCTTCAATGCGGCGCAGATTCACTCGGGTGTGACCGCCTCGGTGCCTTCAACCTTTCCATCGCTGCACACGGCGAATGCGTCAACTTTGTTCGCAAATTCAACGTTCCGCTGCTCGTGCTTGGTGGTGGTGGGTACACGATCAAGAACGTCTCCCGCTGTTGGACGTACGAGACTTCCGTGCTCGTTGGCGCGGCGATTCCGGACGAGCTCCCGGTGACGATGTACGACTCGTTCTTCCGCGAGACGAAGTGGAAACTGCATCCCCCGCTCACTGGTAGGGTCGAGAACCAAAACACGGCTGCATCGCTGCAGCGCATCTCGATTGCCGTCCGGAACAAGCTGCGCTATCTTCAGGGCGCACCGAGTGTCGCACTGCAGGATATACCGCCGGACCTTGCGGGGTGGCTCGCGGACGAAGAACGAACACGAGAGGAGAAGGACGAAGACCGCAGCACGGCAGCCGCGGGCGAATCGAGGGAAGACCGTTCTGTCGCACGACATGAATTCTTCGACGGCGATAGGGATAACGATGCGGACACGGCGGACGAAGTTCCACTGTCTCAATCAGCGTCGACCAAGGGAAGACCGGGACGCAAGCCGCGAGGAGGCAAACGTGGCAGGGGAAGGGGTCGGAAGGCTGGTGTGTCGGCAACGGAGTCCGTCGCGTCTGTCACGTCATTGGCAGGGGATGATGATGATGAAGACGAGCCGAGTCCAGTGAGGTCTGCAAGAGGGCGGGGCCGTGGAAGAGGAAGGGGGAGGGGGAAGGGCTTGAAGGTGCAAGCTAGGGAAAGCCGGGACACTGAGGACACACCTCCTGGGGATGACGCGAGCATGGACGTCGACCCAGAGCCACTTGACGTCTAAATTATTATACTTTGTTTCCAGGTACGTCTATGTCACATTCAGCACCGTGCTGAGCTAAATGGGATTCGGTGGAGGCAAGGTTGTGTCGAACGGTGATTTTATTGTATCTAGACTATGTATAATCGAGTCACGTCCTATAGTCGTACCGGCACCAGTCAACCATAGAGGCATGCTACAATAGCTATGCCTCCGTCGGTATAAATTTGGTGCACAAGATGAAGGTGGAAGATGGAAGAGGATAAATTACACGAAAGGGTATGTAACACAGGAGGTCTGACAGCAATGTTACAATCGCAGTGGGCATTGCAGCCAACTAAATGGATGAAAGCTAGTGCTTATGCTTCAACGCAACCTTCGCCCCCAACAGTGACGCAAACTCGTAGCATGCAACAAGGAGCAGTTGGCCTACGAGATCGGTCAATGCGGATTGGCAGGGTAGAGCATACATATCAGGGTCGAAGCCTCGTTTCCAAAGGAAGGTAGTGATAAGCTGTGCCATCAGAAGCGAAATGGTGATCTGCGCAGGCAGGCATTCTGTTAGTCACGGCTGCACCTTGGTGTTACAAACAAACATACCGCGATGAGGAAGAAAACGACCTGAAGCACAATGAAGATGAAGGGTAGCTTGATCCATCCTAGGAGGTGTACGGTGGCAAGGAAGGCGATTTCGACGGGGATACTGACTCCTATGAGGGTTAGCATGACGAGCCGGGGGCTAGGATGATGCTTGTCCTTATTCAGGTCCTGTACAGAGGAGAGCAAGGAAGATGCCTTCGCGGTGGCGGCGTGCAAAGCAGTTGAGAGACGGGAAACAAAGATCGCGCTCACACCGCCGGGAAGCCCTTTTCTCAGGCAGGATCAGAAGTCGCACGTGGACCTCGGAGAGAGGTAGAAACGTACCAGTGATGACTACCGCGAGCAACGCAAAGCCGCTATAGCGCTCGACAAACGTGTCGAGAACTATGCCCGTCCCGGTACTGATCGCCATAGCGATGAAGAGAGGTGACCAGCCCTCCCTCAGTAGATGCTTCACGTTTTCGTTACGATTCGTAATATAGGCCCAACCGACGGCCGCGATCGCCAGAAGGATGACTATGAAAAGTGGGATAGGTGTGTGAAGGATATGAAGATGCAGTTCTGAGATCACGCCAAGAAGAGATAATGTGACCAAGTCTCCCAAGCATGCGGCCACAGGGGGGGCTATGTTGTCTGCCAGGGTTATAAGCAGCAATACCAGACACGAATGCGTGACATGTGTCTCACCAGGATCTAAGCCAAATCGTCTGCACAGTACAACCAACAGGCACATGAATGCGCCGAGGAGCACACTGGATGCACATGCCGCACACATCGCGGTTGACGCGACCATGATAAATCTGGGCTGCGACTCAGTTCGCCGCTCAAGCTACTGCTAACGTAGCAAGACTTACTCCGCGCGCCCGGAAGGAGGTAAGGGAACTGGAGGCTTGTGTGGTTTCGGCTTGTGCACCCCACGTGCGTACATGGCGCGTATAAAACCAGTAGCGACGTCGCCGGGAGGTTCCGGATTATTTTCAACCCCAGTGACAACCAGACCCATAAGAAAAGATACACAAACAGCCACGAAGGAGACGATGGTTGCTTGCACCTGGAGAAGAGAGAGGTTCCCGAGGATTATAGAGTGACGCTTGGTTGGGTGATCGAGGTCACCCATATTTGCGGCCGTCCCAAGGCGAGCAGAGAGATTCATTTCGAGGTTACCCTTCAAATTCAAAACCACAGGGATGATCATGATGAGCTCGTCGATCTGGGACATTGCTTTCCAGTGCTATTGAATAGATTTCTAAGAAGGTACTGGCAGACACATAGAGTAAGGCACGCACAGACACCAAGTCTAGTATTTCTCCGGTAAACAGCAGTCCTGTCGTCGTAAGCAGGAGGGTGGGGGCAGTCTGCAGATAGAATATATGCCCATACAACGAGAGATATAACACCATATTGAACTAACCTCGATTACGATACGTTTGACCTGACGGAACACGGTCGGCTTCCCATCCTCCGACCGCTCACGCCCGCGAGTTCGTGAGTGCAACCCCAACAAGGCCTGGTCCCCTGCGTCGTCGCTGTCTGATTCGTCTTCAGAGTCGTGTGGGCCATCTCCGTAATGTGAGGTGCCGTAGTTGTTTCTTCGTGCAGGCGTGACGGGAATTTCTTCCATGCCAGTCATTTCGATCGTGTCCGAACTGGTGTCGGACTCGTCGACGTGGTGAGCGTCCGCATCAAACAGCAAGGTCTGCCGTGAGTCCATGGTGCGCAGAGTATGAAGCCCACGCGGAGCAGGCGAACGACGTGTGCAGGATGAGTGTAGGGGAAGGCAAGTTGTGTGAATGAAACTGGACACAGCGTTCCCACCCCGTGGGAACCGCCTGCCTAAACAAACAACTATTGTAACAGACGCCTCTCGCAGCGTCGGGCGTCTGCGAACTTGGATCTGCTCGCGACGGTGCTCGTTCAGCTCATCCTCGCGCTCAACCCGGACGACACCCGCCTGCACCATTTCCGCGTATCCAGCTCGGGCATATACCAGCAGCGGGGCGAAGCTGTCTTGGTCCATATCTGGCGGCTCCGTCGCCCAAACCATACGATGTCGTCCTCCGTCTCACCCTTCGCCGCTCTCCCCGCAATCCGCTCCTCTCTCCTCCACAACCGCCCAGAAGCTGTTCCTCCGACTGATGAACTTGAAGTTTTGCACGCGGAGCTTACCGCGTTTAAACAGAAGAGCCTGGAACGCGCCCGGAAGGCTAGTGATGACATGCGCGCCATCGAAGAATCTATGCGCCGCCTCAAGGAAAAGGAGAAGGGTAAAGCCAAGGCGCTGCAGAAGGCGGAACGAGAACGCGGCTGTGCGTACCACTCGACTTGCAAGGAGGTTTAATTGCTGACCTTTATCACGGTACATGTTCCCCTTCTCGCACTCTGGATGTCCATGACGCGCTGCCACATATCCCACTCTCTCGGCATCCTTTCTTGATCTCATGAACTGTTTATTCTTGGCCGCTCATGATGCCTCTGAACGCGTGTCCGTAACAAACCCGATCGACCTCGCGGCTCTCTCATTCTTGCCTTGTCTCACGGTCGGCCGCTCGACCTTTTGGTCCACTTTCCACGTTCTCTTTCGCTCCATATGTGTACTAACGCGCTGATATCCATGATACTTAACACCTCTCGCCCTCTGACAATGGACCGGCCGCTATCTGTTACACAATATCACACGCCACGACGCCTGGACCTTGCTGTGGCGGTACGCTCCTCTGGACTTACTGGACTTGTTCAAATGCCTCTTTCTCGCGCCACTGCTCATATGCCACTTGCGTTCCCTCTCCCTGCGGTTTCTGTGCCTGTTGGATTCATCTTCGCGCTCTGTCTTCATTCTATGCCTCGTACTACTCGTGCTTCATAGTTACGCCGTCTGTAAACGGCGATGAGAGCAGAGCATCTTCCCAGCCGCATTCACAACCACCAAAGAATCGCCTCTCATCGTTACCTGCTTCAGCTTTGCCCATTCCCTCTCAAGGCTCAATAGACCCTCGAAAGCGGTAAGTCTCTTATAAGTTAGAGAGCAAACTGTCTAGGCGTTTGTACTGGGTAGGTGGGTATAGTTGAATGTGACTTGCTCCCTACCATTGGTACAGAAGGTCGGCAGTCTGAGACGCTCTGTTCCTCTTCATCAATCGCATACATCCTCTAAATATTCTTAGTGCCGCCGAGGAGTTGAAAAAGAAGAACAAGAAGAAGCGGAAACTGGACGACTCTAGTGACCTCGAGCCAGGTACGCATCATCACGGAGAGCATCTAGAAGAGTTTGTCATGCTGGCCTATAGACCCTCCCAAGATTCGGAAAGCATCGCCCTTGCCTCCCCATACGCACCCACATCCCCCAACGCAGAAAGCTGCCAAGTTTCCTTCCATGTCTAGCGCATTCAGCAAGGTTCGTCCATCCGTTACGCATGCATGTCTTGTTCTCTGAGGGGTGCGTCTCGATAGCCTGTTGGTCCCGATTTTGCTCTACCACCTTCGGTCCCATTACTTCCACAGCGCCCCCCGGTGGCTCCGCGCCCCATCCCTGGCCCTAGCAAACCGACTGAAGTTACAGATGATTTTAGCAAGAGCAAGCAGCCCAATCAGGTCCTTGTCACGACATTCTACACCAGTATCGAGCCGTGGCTACGACCCATCAAGGAAGAGGATATCGGCTTTCTGCAGTATACCGGGGATGAGGTCGAGCCGTTCATCATGCCCAAGCTGGGTCGACATTATACACAAATATGGGAAGAAGAGGATACTGTGTTGTACGGCGGACCCCTTCCGGGCACAGCGGCGATGCGCGCGGGCTCCCATTCAACGCCCCCAAGCGTGTTGCCCAAGTGGGAGCCCTCGACGCTGGCGGATATGGACCTAGCGACGGAGGAGCGGGGACACGGGCCGCTCACGGAGCGTGTGGTGAGCGCATTGATTCCGATGCACGACGCCACGGAGTGGAAGGGAGTCAAGGCGGCGGAGGAGGCGATGGAGGGACGGCCGGGGACGAACGGCGCGGCTGCGGCTGCGGCGCGCGACAAGCTGAACGTTGCGGACTTGGAGGACCGCATGCGGAACGTCATGCGATATCATGGTCTGCTCGATGACATCGTAAGTGACTTGGATTGTGGATATTCGGTCGTTGCTGAGGATAGATCACAGCCTGACTACTCTGAGGCTGTCGATGACCCTATCGCGACTGCGCTTCGACACGCTCAGCGCGAGCTCCGCACCGTACTGGCCACAAACAAGGCGCGTCGAATGCGACTTGCCGCTGTCGCCGAGGACCGCCTTGCGTACCAGGAATACGTCGACGGTCGTGACGCACTCGACAAGAACATCACCACGCTCTACTCGAAACTGCAGAAGAAGGACGGGCCGAAGGTGAATAAGAAGAAGAAGCAGAAGGGCGACCCCCCACCCGGTTCCGCGAACGGCGCTGGGCTCACGGGGACCGCCGCACTTCCTCCCTGTCCCGCCGCGCTTGGCCTGAGTCCCGACGAGCGTAACCTGCTTCACGTCCCGGAACAACTGCAGGAACTCGTTCGCACTCGACGAAATTGGGTGGACGTCATCGGGAACGTGTTCGAGGAGAAGGAGCGTGACAGTCCTGGGAGGATATGGGGGTTTCCACAGGAGAGCGTGTACATGGGCATTGAGGAAGAGGTTCGGGAGAATTTGGCCCGCTTACCGCCCCCGGGGCCTGCTGCGAGCCCGTCCACGTCCATCGTCACAAACGGGAAGGCAAACGGTGTTAGTGCACGGACTACGAAGGGCAAGGGTCGGGCGGGAGACGAGATGGAGGTTGGCTGAGTGCTAGGCCGCCCTCGCGCTTGTTGTCTTGCTTTCAGACTTATTTGTATTATTGCTATGCACCCTTGGATTACTTCACGCTATAATTCTCGACCCGGGGCCATTACCTTCATCATTTGTATTCATTTCTTTGAGGGATTCTGCACACGAATCTCCGATCATATCGTGCGCACAGGAAGGTAGAACGTTGATGTGACAAGAATATGCTATGAGGCTACCTTAGGTTTCTTAGATTTTTTAGTAGGCGACCCAAGCTCTCCCTTCCTCTTCTTCTTAGGTGCTTCGCCATCTTCCTTGCGCTTCCGAGCGCCATCCTTCAGAGATTTTAGCGGCCGGGCGATGAGTGATGCAGTCACGTCTATATTTGCGTCATCCTCGACTCGAGCGAGCGAGCCTAGCGGCATAAAACGATGGGTGAGCAGGTCCAGGGGGTATTTTGGTCGAGGAGGGTTTTCGTGGGAGACGACATGAGAGTCAGGAGATGACTGGGGAGTAGGAAGGGGTGATCGTGCTGCGACAACGAGACGACGTGCAATTGGTTTGGGAGCTGGGAAATAGCGGTTGGACGACGATATATGATGTATGCTACACAGAGACACACCTTGGAAGAGCCTTCCAGCATGCTTACTTCTGGGAACAAGCGTGGATACCCCGCGCAGCTCTTCACCTCCAACAGTGTCTTCCCCGTCCTCTCCCAAGTTCCATATATCGTAGATAGTGCTCTTACGGTCGATCGAGCCTAGACGAGCAGTCTTTGAGGACGAAGTGGAAAGTTCGACTTTGGCCTCTTGCAGGTACTTGGGCTTGAGCTTTTGGCCACACGCATTATTAGTAACGGAAAACACTGATGTTGGTTTCGAACACACCCCGTCAGGCACCCGTACCACCCAGAGCTCCAAGTTATCGTCGTCCTTGATGGAGTCCCAGTCAAATGGGCCTTTATCGACCTTCAGATTCATGGCCTTGTAGCCCTCTGGTGGCTTGTAATCCCAATTTGGATTTTGACCCTTGTCTTTGCCATGCGGGTCTACTGCTGAATCTGCCTGAGCTTCTTTTGTCTTCTTCTTCTTCCCTGCCAATTTCTTCGTGATCTCATGCAGCGTAGCGGGCTCTGGAGAGGAAGAAGAAGAACGCGAAGAACTCATTGGTGAAGGCACTTAGTGGATGGTGGTGGTACAAATTGGCAGCTTCCGCATCGGGAAGCGGCTGTTTGGCAACAGCCTTTGGTCCGTTGGAACCAAACAAACGGTCAGTGACAGTGACTCACTGAGTAATGCCTGTACTAGTAGCCGCGGCCACTCCAAACGTCCCACAGCGTCCACCTGCATTGAGCGTATTCATCTGGGTATCTGGGAAGCATCACCTTTTGCGCTGTCGGCTTATCGAATACCAACATGGCAGATGCAACCGCTAACCCAGGGCGATCCTTCCTGCGACGTCTCACGCTCATCACGCAGCCTGTATTGACGCGAATCGCTCATGGGTCTGCGCCATTCATCGCTACATTTGTCCTCATCCACTTGACGGCACCAGCCATGTCCAATCTCGGCGGCACATCATTGGCCTCCCAGGTCATGGTGAGCAAGATTACTTGTTCTCATTCGGTGGAGAGATCTAACTTGAATTGCCCGGAAGATACTCGGAAGAGAGTATTACCAGACGTCGTTGGGCGAAAAGTACCTTGTGCTCACCCCGCTAGTCATTCACCCACTGTCGGGTCTACTCAAGCGTGTCGTGGATCATAAACCCGCTCGGCGTCTAATCAGTACCTTGAGCGTCACCGGTTACACCACGGCGCTTCTCCTCGCGGCGCACTTCTTCATCCATCGCGTGGCCCCCAGCGACCCGGCCCCTCCTATCTATGCCATCAGTCCTTCGGAGCTTGACTACGAGTACGTCAAATTTGGCCTCCAGGAGTGGCCTTGGAGAAGCTGGCTGGGCTATGTCGGTCTCACGGCTGCCGTGGCATGGCATGCGTCGGAGGGCATGGTCATCATTTGGAACACCTGGCTGCGCCCCCAGTTCGGGAGTCTTCCCGGTACGAAGAATTCACGCACTGTCGCAGCTCTTTTGAGTGGAGTTCTTCCTGTGGCAACTGGGATGTTCTTCATGTGGAGGGAGCCTCTGATGGTGTTCACGTCCCATGCGGAGAGATTCAGGGCGGCGTTCTCGAGATTCCCGCTGTATTGGTAATGAATACAGACACTTGATTGCGACGACCGCTACACTGAATGGGCGTGTTACATTATTCTCTTCCTTGAAGCCGTTCACACTGAACCATATGTCAGTAAGTTTTGCTCTTGCCGGAATGCTCTTGTCTACCGTTTACGGAGTCTAAATCCGAAAGCTTGTCCATCTTCTCAAAATGCTGCCCCGAGGTGTAGTGTGACCTATGATCAGACTAGACCGTTATGGAATCTCACCATGTAAAGCATCAAGAAGACACCATAACAGTGCCTAAGAGTGCTACTGCATCTCCTAGCAAATGCTGGCAGTCACTGCGTTTAAGGACCTCGTAGTCGAGGGCAGAGGGAGTCAGAATAGAAGGGGAGTTACGAGGTACTCGAGTAGTCGGAGTGTACATGCAATTTCGGGAATTAAACTACCTGTAATGCCCATGAATCCGCGACGTGGTCACATGCAGTACGAGTACGAAGTAGCATTTGCCCTCTGATGTCTGTGCACCCTAGTATTGCACCTCCTACACATGTATACTAGGTCTACTGTGGCCCCGTAGGAGCTGTAGTACACAAATACATGAATACCTTGTGCACTCCAGGATACTCTGGACTCCGGGTACAGCAAGCAAGCATACCTCTACACACCCACTCCACGGCACAGAGGCCCACTCGGACGTAAAACCCTCTGCCCTTCAGTACTTAGTACTACACCTGGCCTTAAGTCTCTCCCACCATGGCAACGCGCGGCCATGCTAGGTCTCTGTCCCCGCCTCCTCGCCCTGTAGACCCTGCCCGCAGCCACCTATGCATCTGCGAGCGTATCTGCAAGCTAAAACACCCAGGCGGTCAATTGTTAACACGCAGCCAAAAAACTAGTCACAAGATTGTCATTGATCTTGCACCAGCAGTAAATCAGCGCGGACGAGGCACCGGCGCGCGGGGCCCTGCATTAATTCTTCCTCGCAGCCAGGCCACGCGTGGTCGAGGGGTCCCAGCAACTACATGGAGCAGAGGTCAAACCAGCTGGGGAATATCACGACCTGCCGCACAGGCGCACTACGGCGGAGTGCTGCCGTCATCTAAGAGGTCTCGAACTCCCTCTCCACTGCCGAATGAGTCTACTAGCCGCCCTCGGCTGACCATCTCCCCCGCATCCAAACTTACCACTCATCCAGGGGATGCCCGAGCGCTTTCCCCGCAGGACGACATGCAAGTAGATGTCGCCCCGGTGCTTGATCTCGATGTACAACCACACATGGTAAGTGTATGCTAAACCTTTCAGCTTGGCATGCAACTTATCCCAATGCACAGCAACGGTGTATCAGGCTGGAAGCCTCCATCAGCGCCGGTACCTGGTTCTGCATGCGTCGCGCCGCAGCGGCGGGTGTTGCTAAGTAGTAATGAAGGTCAGCCAAGAGCGAGAGGTGGATGTATGCGGCCACTGACCGTTCACCTCGACCCTCTGCAGATTCCATGGATGTAGTGCGGCCGTTTGTTGACATGTATGCACAACGCTTTCTCGAGCAGTGCACGGAAGACCTATAAAGTGAGGTGAGTGGGTATATGCGCCCGGGAAATGCCACACTGACTGATTAATATTGTCCTCCTCTCCATCTGCGCTGTAGTCCTCCTTATTGTCTTCGTAGGGCTTCCCTTGCGGAGGCTGCATGCCCAGCGGGAAGCGGACATCGCTCGAAGCCGCGCCGCCGCTGTCGCCTCTTCTATCCCCACCGCCGCCGCCTCGTGCCGCTGTAGTAGCCCGTGCCTGACTCAAAAAGCTCGCGCGCGCCGCATCGTCAAGGATGTGCCAGGAGGCTCGTATGCTAAGGTTTTCTATCTCTGCAGGACATCTTGCGGCCATCGCGCGGGACGGGGAAGGTGGAGGCGGGCGTATGCTGGATGGGCGGGAGGGTGCGCGTGCGCGCGCGCGGGGGGTGGTCGCGCGCTATTATTACCTGTTTGTCGCAGCTGTCAATCTCTTCCAATAGACATGTATTTTCTTGGCCCCTCCACGTGCGATCTCTCCTGGTACTTTGTCTTGTAATAGAATGGAATATACAATGTGTTCGCGATTCCTCAAGGCTTGTAATAGACGGTCTACTCTGTGTGTGTATGCGGGACCAACAGGGTGGACCTCACGGCTAGTCATTGGCACTGGCGGCGAGAGCACCTGATATATTCAATGTCCGACTAAGTGGCTAACTCAAACGGACTAACATCCTCTTGACCAGCAACTAACAGGCCATGAAACGCGGTGAGTGCCGAGCATCAGCATCACCTTGCACATCACCACATCTATCTCCTTATGCCCTCATTTCATTTACCCATATTGTGAATCTCATATCCCACATCAGCGCCTGTGATCATTTGCGGCATTTTGTTCTGTGGAATACGGACATCGCAAGAATTGTGTAGTGCTTCTCCACACGCGCCCGATGCCACCCATGGATTTTCCTGCCGAGGCCCGATACACCTTAGTAACTCTGCTCTGCTAGTACTCCGCTTCGGTTCACACGTCACAATAACATTGATATCAATCCATCAGAATGAGCTGTCTCCCGTGCCCTCTCCCTTGTTCTAATCGTTGACCTCTTCACAGGCCTCAAGTGGACACTTGTATGGCTTTGTTTGACCATCTCAATCCTTGCAAACATAAACATCAGATTCAATTATATATCAAATTATTGTCTTCGCGCTGTAACGGTCCCGCTGCATAAGCTACTCCCCTCCATGCACAGCATGTGTGCCCCGTGTCACCAACCAAGCATAGGTGTCAATCAGGCCCTTGATCTCAGATCTACCTGGCCCCAATAGTATCCCCACGCTCTAGACCTGTTACAATTGGCTGGTTACCGGTAGTGGACTCACTCTGACTCATGGAGGCTCCGGAGGCATGGTGACTCATGCTGACTCGCTCTGACTCGTCCTTGACTAGTAGTGACTCATATGGACTCATAGTGACTCAGACCCATGGTGAGTCATACTGGATATGACTCCACCCCACATGTATATAAGACCAGGGGGCTCAGGGTAGAGCCCCAGCTTCAATCTCCTGTTTCACCCCCTGAATTCCTCGTCTGAACCTCTCCCCTTCGCCCAACCTGGCTTCCAGTTCTAACAGTGCGCTCGATAGCCACTAACAGAGAACTGAAGCATAACACTAGATTGAAGCTCAAGATTCCTCACCTAGCAGCGGTGCAAGGAACACCTCTCTGCATTGAGTAACCAGAAGGCTTCCTGCCTTGCTCAACAGAATCAGGAACCCAGTCCAGAATCATTTCCCTATCTTGGAAGACAGTTCTTCCGAAGGAGAACTGCCTGAATCACCTACCCGACCTTCGCGGATTCCTGGACACCGTACCCCTGAAGAAGAACACGAGTTCTGGAACCCACTTCAGGTTCAGAACAGCTCTGACGAACACGCCGACAACGAACGATCAGTATCAGGTGGAGGTTCGAACGAAACCATACCTGACCCCCCCACTCCGGAACAAGTCCACCCAGTAGAACAATTCTACCTCCAGCTCCTTCAAGGACATAACTTTGCGCGCGCACTGCACGAAGCTAGTCGGTACACCGAGGCAATTCCACCACTTGCTCTTCGACACTTGAACGACACCACCTGGCACCTGGCACAGGCCCTCCGTGTACTTCGAAACGACCCTCCTTACCCTCCGGTGGACGACCCGAACCGTCCTCTTACCTTTGAAGAGTGGTTGGAACACACCTCTGAAGGCCTTCGACAGCTCATATCAGTCACCAGCCTCGGATCTCCCGACATTCACATCATTGCCTTAAGATTCCACAACCTCATTGCGGCCCGACACCTGGTCAACGAGTGGACTACGTACATTCCCCCTCACTACCACGCCCACGGCAATTAGGAGCAGTGCATGGGAGACAATCTCGACTGTTACAACCGGCCCCACTACTACAACGCAACCACTCGAAAGGACAACCACATCAACTACTCAGAAGTATTTGCGATCTGCAAGTACCAACTGTGCCCAAATCGACTCAAGACCAGAGCTAAGAAAGCCGAAGGCAACCGTTTCGTTCCGACTCCCAAAGACCCTGTCACTACCGGCTCAGGAGAAACCTTCGTCAAAACAAGGTCACCCGTTACGTCTCTAGGACTTGGGCTTCAAATCCCATTAGCCAGCAAAGGAAAGGAGCGGGCTCGAACGCCACCTCCTAAGACCCCAGAACCAGAATCGTCAGACGACGAAACAGTACTGGCTACTGTACCAACGAGTAATCACGAATCCTCCCCTATTTCAACAATCATCCCAGCTCGACAACTACCAAGAGACCCAGAACCAGGACAGCGAGCTATGTCCACAACCACTACACGACCGACCACCGCCCTATCTGCCTCTCAAGGACCCTTCATCAGTACAGCCACAGCCTTCCGCACAGCAGTGGGAGGATACAAACCCTCAGGAGGAGGAGGAGGAGGTCCTGAAGGGGGAGGAGATGACGGAGGAGACGACGGAGGAGGCGACGGTGGAGGAGGCGGTGGAGGAGGTGGCGGAGGCCCCCCAAGAGGCACCAATGCACCCAGGCAGGACGATGGACGAGGATACAAGAGCAAGATCAAGGAACCCGACAGCTTCACGGGCGAACAACACAAAGCAAATGAGTTCCTTGCGGACCTCTATCTCCTGTTCTGCAGCCGCCCGAGCGACTACCCCACCGACTCTTCCAAGATAGTCACTGCCCTCTCCTACATCAGAGGAGACGCCCGATGGTGGGCAGAAGCCAAGGTCGACACAGCCCAACTCACAGTTGAGGGTGTCGAACAAGGCTTTGGGACATGGAAGGACTTCAGGCGCGACTTCCTGCTCGTCTTTGGGGAACAAGATCCTGCTCAAACCGCAGCTGTCCAACTCGGCTCACTTCGTTACGATCCAAAGGAACCTATGGACCACTTCAATGCCAAGATTCTACGCCTGTTCGTCAAAGGCGGAATCTACGAAGACTCGGCCCAGGTGGCCTGGTACCGGTCCAAATTACCAGGGTTCCTCCGTGACAAGATGGCACTGGTATACCCCCAGCCGACGACCATGGACCAGTGGATGGAAACGGCCATCCAGCTCAACAAGGCATACTTGCTCAACCGAGAAGTCGATCGTGCCCAAGGACGCGTCACGCGCAGCACTACTCGTTTCAAACCCGCCGACCCCTCCCTGAAGGCAGTCACAAGTGGGCGACTCGATGACAAGACCAGACGCGAACTAATGAAGCAGAATAAGTGTTTCTTCTGCCGCGAACCCGGTCATCGCGCAGCCAACTGCCCCCAGAAGAAGCGACCAGATGCGAAGACTCGAGTAGTCGAACAAGAAGACGAAGAATCAGCAAACGAAGCCGATGAAGAACCAGAGCTGGCACTCAATGCCGTGGAAGAGGAGGATGGTGCGGATTTTTGATGGGATGGACTGACTCGACGCCAGTACCGTCTAAACCTCGGGACTACACTATTTCATTTGTCACCCTAGCACAGCAACGCAGGTTCGCTTATTTGCTGTCAGGATACGTCGAGTGTGGACCCAAAGTCGTCGGGATACGCGCACTGTTTGACTCAGGAGCAGATGCAACCATCATCAACCGAAGAATCGTCGACAAGTACCAACTTCCCATGGTCCGACTTCCGAAACCCATCCGATTCAGAAATGCAGACGACAGTATCAATACCATTGGAACAGTCACCCATCGCATCGAAACAAACTTTGTCATACGAGGGCACTCACTGCCAACCAACTTCTATGTCGCAAACTTAGGAAGAGACGATGCAATCCTAGGCATCCCTTGAATTCGACGATACAATCCACGTATTGATTGGGGTTCGGGACACTTCGAATTCGACCCCAAGGTCATCAAAAAACAACAGGCCCTCCGGGAATATCAGAACAAAAATGACCCACCACCAGGTGTCCCTATGTGGGGACTACCACGTGGAGAAATCCAAGACGTACAAGCGGTACGACAATATGTTGGCAAAGACCCGGAAGATGACGACCACTGGGACGAAAGACCCAACACAACCATCACCACGCTATGGAAGCAAACAAAGGACAACCTACAACTCCGCCGAGCTACCATTTCGACGAACTTAGCAGTGCAAGCACAGGGTCAAAAGTCAGCAAAGACTTTGGACGACATTCTCCCAGATTATCTCAAAGATCTGAAGGACGTCTTCGAAAAGAAGGCAGCAGAACGAATGCCTATTTCGCGACCTTGGGATCATGCTATAGATCTCAAACCAGGCTTTGTCCCAAGGGACTGCAAAATCATCCCACTCTCGCCCGGAGAACGTCAAGAAATGGACAAGTTTGTCGATGAAAACCTGGCCAAAGGCTATATTCGCCCATCCAAATCCCCAATGGCGTCACCCGTATTCTTTGTAAAGAAAAAGGACGGCACTCTGAGACCGGTACAGGACTACCGTTACCTCAACGAAGGGACAGTCAAGAATGTCTACCCACTGCCGTTGATATCCGACCTGCTCGACAAACTCAAAGATGCTCAATACTTCTCCAAGCTCGATGTACGGGCTGGGTATAACAACGTACACATCAAGGAAGGAGATCAATGGAAAGCAGCGTTCAAAACGTCTCGAGGGTTATTTGAACCAACGGTCATGTTCTTTGGCCTATGCAACGCACCTGCCACATTCCAAGCCATGATGAACGACCTCTTCCGAGACTACCTAGCAGAAGGATGGCTAGTAATCTACATGGACGACATCCTCCTGTTTGCAAAGACCAAGGAAGAACTCCAGAACCAGACACAGTTAGTCGTGCAAAGGCTTAAAGAACACGACCTCTACCTGAAAGGCGAGAAATGTGAATTCGACAAACAAGAAGTGGAATTCCTCGGAGCAGTCATTCAACCAGGACGATTAGCCATGGACCCGGTCAAACTCGAAGGGCTAAAAGAATGGCAGACACCACGAACGGTCAAGGACGTACAAAGCTTTCTAGGATTTGCCAACTTCTACCGACGATTCATTCGGGGATACGCGGACATAGCCAAACCCTTGAACAATCTGACATGCAAAGGAAAAACATGGGAATGGACACCAGATTGTGAACAAGCGTTTCAATCATTGAAACAACGATTTCTGGAAGCACCTATTCTGGTCATGCCAGACCCGATGATGAGCACCACTGGCGTACCACATCAGAAAACCCCGCTTCTCACCTCTCTGCTCGCGCGCGCGCGCGCACTCCGCGCGTTATCTCTTCAAGGCGCGCGCACCTCCACGCATCCCCAAGTCGCTGCCAGAGTCCTTCCTCCATCCCCCGTCTGCGCAGGTCGCACGAACGCGCTCAGTCTCTGCCCGAGGGAACATTCCGTGTCTCCGGAGGCTGCCCGGTCTATCGGTGCCGGCGGCGTTTGGGTTTTGGTCAGCGATGCATCAGTGGCGCGCGCACCACGCGCTCCCGTACCTGATCGCGCGCTTGGCGCGCAATCGGCGCGCAGGACATTCCGGCTTCTGTTTCCGAGTATCTTCCGCCTCGTAGCACGTGTTTTGATTCAGCCTTCGGGCATTCCTGTACATAGTCGTTTTGGGGGCATTCGAACCCCCCCAGACAATCCACCCCTTACCCTCTCATCTTTGGGAACGTGTCCCCTGCGCTCCACAACGAATATTGCGCTCAGCCCACCCCCCCCGCGCGCCCGGAAAGCTCTCCGCCTTGACAGTGTAAAGTCAGTTGCGTCCACTGCGTTTACTGCGTTTTACTGCGTTTTCACTGCGTTCACTGCGTTTACTGCGTCTTACTGCGTTTTACCGCGTTTACTGCGTTTCTCTGCGTTCACTGCGTTCTACTGCGTTTACTGCGACACTGCGTCCCACTGCAAGCGTTGCGCCTATACTCCGCGCACTACATCGATACTGCGAATTGCGCGTGTTGAGCCTAGCATCGCGCGCGCACGTCCTACCTCCGCTCTCGAGGACTAATTCCCATCACCAGCGGTCTAGTGACGGTCCCAGGGAGCTCGAGACCTTACTCCCCTTCACCCCTTCCTAGAGACGTCCTCTACCCCTCGGCTATCGGCCGTCAGAGTATCTCTTACCGTATCACCGACTAAACCATTTCAGATTGAATGTGATGCCTCCAAAGTCGCAACCGGGGCGGTTTTGCGTCAGAAGGGGGAGGATAACTTATGGCACCCATGCGCCTACCTGTCCAAAGCTTTCACCGCAACAGAACGCAACTACCAGATCTACGACAGAGAGCTACTGGCAATCATTCGCGCATTTGAAGCATGGCGACACTACCTCGACGGCGCAGAACAACCAGTTGAAGTATTGTCTGATCACAAGAACTTGACCTACTTCAGAAGCGCACAGAAACTCAACCGCCGACAAGCACGCTGGAGTTTATTCCTATCACAGTTCAACTATCGACTCGTACACCAACCAGGAAAGACACTTGCACAAGCAGACGCCCTGTCTCGACGACCAGACCATGACACTGGAGCACACGACAATGAAGACCTAGTCATGCTCCCAGACGAACTGTTCACCAAGGCAGTACATGTGGAGCTCCAGGAAAGGATTCGAGAAACGGTGTCACGCGACAAAACGGTCATGGAATCAATGAACAACGCCTGGCATCTCAAAAAAGAACCACTCATTGGCAAGAAAGAAGACTGGAAGATGGACGAAGGGATCGTGTTGTTCAAAGACAAAGTCTACATTCCACCTGATGACGACCTACGACGAGAAATTGCCAAGAACCACCACGACCCACCAATTATGGGGCACCCAGGCATCCAGAAGACATACGAACTGGTAGCTTGCGAATACTGGTGGCCAGGGATGCGCCACTTCATCACTCAGTTTGTGAAAGGATGCGCAATCTGCCAAACTGCCAAGATCAATACACACCCTACCAACCCTGGAATGATGCCTATACCTCACCAAGGAAATCCCCGCCCGTTCAGCACGATCACCATGGACTACGTCACAGGACTTCCCCTATCCAACGGATACGACGCAGTGCAAATAGTCGTCGATCATGACGTTACCAAAGCCGTTGTCCTTACTCCGTGTACAAAAGAAACGGATGCCATGGATACAGCAAATATGTTGGCACGAGACGTTTACTGTCGATATGGACTTCCAGACAAAGTCATCTCGGACCGAGGCCCGCAATTCATTTCCAGGGCGTACCAAGAACTAAACAAGATCCTTGGTATCAACCAATCAATGAGCACGGCGCACCACCCCCAAACAGATGGCCAATCGGAACGTGCTATCCAGGAACTCGAAGTGGCCCTCCAGATATACTGTGGAAACTACCCTGACACATGGAGCACTCTGCTCCCACAGTTTGAATTCGCACACAATCAGCGGACCCACTCCGTCACAGGCAAGAGCCCTTTTGAACTGCTCATGGGATACCAACCACGTGCTATCGGAACAACACATCCAAGACCAAAACACCCGAGCACGGAAAAACGACTCGGAAGACTCACGGAATGGCGGGAGAATGCACTGGCCGCTCACACACGGGCTTCAGCTGCCATGGCCAAATGACAGGTGGCTGGTAATGTGATCTTCAAGAAAGGGGACAAAGTCTTCTTGGAATCCACCAATTTGTCATTACCCTATCCCAACCGCAAGCTTGCACCAAAACGCGAAGGCCCATTTGTTATTGAACAGGTCATGGGACCCTCCACGGTGAAACTCCGGCTCCCAGGGTCATGGAGAATCCATCCAGTCTTTCACACGTCCCTTATCTCCCATTACCGCACTACTCCGGAGCACGGACCCAACTACATCACCCCACCACCGGAAGCAATAAACGGCATGGAAGAGTGGGAACTCGAGTCAATCATCAATCACAGGAAGCCGGCACGAGGCGGCATCCAATACCTGGTGACTTGGAAAGGAAGACCGAGTCATGAAAATGAATGGCTCAGAGATAAAGACCTCAAACACGCCCAAACGATCCTGAAAGCCTATAAAAGACGACATCTTTTGGCATAAGGTCCCCATTCCCCAACTCACTCTGGAGCCTCTCAGCCCTCTACCACTCGCCCTCATCTCTCTCGACGACATCAACCCCTTCGACAATGCCTCGCACTCGCCACTCCCGCCGCACTGCCTCCCGCACCCCCACACCCTCCATCCCGCTCAACATCCCTGGGGCCGTCCCCAACATCGACCTCAGCCGCTTCAGGTGGGTGAAGAGGGCCTTCCCCTCTTACCACCACCTTCCGCGCCCCCCGACCTCCATCTACACCGACGGGTCACTGGCGGACCGCGTCGGATGGACCCTCCTCCACCCCGACCTACGGAGCATCACCAACACCATCCTCGCCCGCTATCGGAGCGAGACAGTGATCTCCGCCGACAACTACCGGAGCGCTGCCGACACACTGGCCTCCCTCCACCTCATGAGGAGGTTCGTGGCTCTCAACCCTGGCGAGGACCAGTGCCTCTATCGCGACACACTGGCGGCTATCGACTCGGCGATCCACTGGAACTACAGGGTCGCGGACCGGAGCCTGGGACAGATCATCCCCCTCTTAGGTATCATCCCTACCCTCGACCCTCTCTACACCCTCCTCCCGGTCGACCAGTATGAAGGACGTCCTCGCCCCAACCCGGCCTATCACGGCCTGGCGCGGCATTCCTACCTTGGGGGGATTCACCCCTACGACCAGACCCACTGGCGGCGTATCACAAGGGCCGACTCAACCCTCGATGATGGTACCTGGGGAGAACCTCACATGGCGGCACACGGATGGACCACCCACGATGACACTGACACTGATCAGGAGAATCACACACCTCGGCCCCCTCTGGCAGAGCGTTTCTCCAGTCCCCCCAATCGTCCAGGTACCCCAGCCTCGCTCCCACCCCTCGAGTCCTGCCCATACACCCCTCCAGCGTCAGACGCAAACCTCGAACGCGACATCGAGAACATTGCCCTCAGAGCTCTGCTCGGTATCCGGTTGACAAGGATCCCGCCGCCACCACCACCCCCTTACCTCCCTCCTCCCGTTGCAGCGGATCCACCCGCCACCGTCAACCCACGAGACCTCCAGGCCCGACCTCCGACCCCCATCGTTGTTGACGACAACGACGAGTTGGAGTACGTCTGATCGAGAACGATCAGCCTTAGGGGGGGGGGTAATGTTACAATTGGCTGGTTACCGGTAGTGGACTCACTCTGACTCATGGAGGCTCCGGAGGCGTGGTGACTCATGCTGACTCGCTCTGACTCGTCCTTGACTAGTAGTGACTCATATGGACTCATAGTGACTCAGACCCATGGTGAGTCATACTGGATATGACTCCACCCCACATGTATATAAGACCAGGGGGCTCAGGGTAGAGCCCCAGCTTCAATCTCCTGTTTCACCCCCTGAATTCCTCGTCTGAACCTCTCCCCTTCGCCCAACCTGGCTTCCAGTTCTAACGGTGCGCTCGATAGCCACTAACAGAGAACTGAAGCATAACAAGACCTGCAAGCACTCTAGAAGCAGGAAGCGAACCTCAGGCCTCATAATAGCGCATTTGTTCCTGCTGATGGCCATACTAACAATAGGAGGCCACCTGTGAACCAGGTGGTCTGCCGTTTTTTGTGCAATCCTTGCTAGGGGTCACGAGAGACACAATGGTTCGTTGTCTGATCATACTGTTTCTTTTAGTCTCTTCTGCCTATTGATACACTGATATAGTAAGAGGTGCTCTGACTGCCAATAGCTGAGGGGTAGAGGACATCTGGAAGGGGGATGAAGGGGAGTAAGGTCTCAAGCTCCCTAGGACTGTCGCTAGGCTGCTGGGGATGAGGGGTAGGTTGGTGGGCGGGGGGGTAGGACGCACACGCGGTGCTAGTTTCAGTGTGCAATGTTTGCAGTAGGGATGCAACACTTGCAGTGGGGACACAGTAACGCAGTAAAACACAGGGGGACGCAGTAAATGCAGTGAAGCACAGCAAACACAGTGGACACAATTGACTTTACACTGTCAAGGCGGAGAGCGTTCTGGGCACACTGCGAGCGAGTCGAGTGCGATACTCGTTGAGGAGCGCAAGGGACACATTCCCAAAGATGAGAGAGTAAGGGGTGGATTGTCTGGGGGGTTCAAATGCCCCAAAATGACTATGTACAGGAATGCCCGAAGGCTGAATCAAAACACGTGCTACGAGATGGAAGATACTCGGAAAAGGAGGCCAGAATGTCCTGCCTGCCGATCGCACGCCAAGCGCGCAATTAGGTATGGAAGCGCGCAGTGCGCGCGCCACTGGTGCGTGACTGAGCGAAACCTGAACACCGCCGGAGCTGAGAGACCGGGAGGCCCCTGGAGACACGGAACATCCCCTCAGACAAAGCCAGAGCGCGTTCGCGCAACCTGCGCAGACAGGGGAAGGAGGGAGGACTTGGTAGCGACTTGGGGATGCATTGAGATGCACGCACCTGGAAGAGCCAGTGCGCGCGCAAGCACGAAGAGGCGGAAAGCGGAGTTTTCTGGTGTGGTACACCGGTGGTGCTCATCACCGGGTGTGTTTGCACAACCTGCGCAAGCTCGAAGAAGGGAGGACTTGGTAGTGACTTGGGGATGCATAGAGGTTTGCGTGCGTTGAAGGACCTGCGCGTTGATACACACGCATGACATCCACGACTGGAGCACAGTCTCAGCGCACACCCCAGGACTCTCTGCGCATACTCTGGGAAACAGCGCTGCCCACACGAACCTGGTGCAAGCAACCTACGCATCACATGACTCACTCCCAGCAGGCGACGGGCAGTGGACACAATAGCAAGTCACCCTACACATGCTGGACCTCAGCGGGGCCCCAGGAGCTCTGCGCTGATGAGCACCACCGGCGTACCACACCAGAAAACCCCCGCTTGTGGCCTCTCCGCGCTCGCGCGCTGATACGCACGCATGACATCCACGACCGGAGCGCCGTCTCAGCGCACACTTCAGGTCTCTCTGCGCATACTCCGAGACACAGCGCTGGCCGCACAAACCTGGCGCAAGCAATCTATGCGCCGCGCGACTCACTCTCAGTGGGCGACAAGCAGCGGACACCATACCAAGTCGCCCTACACGCGTCGGACCCCGATGGGGTCCCGAAGTTCTGCGCGCCCTCCAACAAACCCGTAGACCCCCAGCTCTCAGTTGCGAACCCTGCGCCCTGGCGGCGGTGTAGCCAAGACGAGCACCACGCGGTGTGTCGATCGTGATCTCGCGGCGGTGGCGTGGCAGCGACTCTCGGAGGTGCGCGAGTCTCGCGACACGCGCGCGTGCGGTGCGCAGCCAATCGTGGACTCTCTGGTCAGTTTCCGTCGGACTTAGGCATCGGACTTTTGTAGTTACGGGCGCAAAGTCCATTCCTGTACATATCCTCATTCTGGGGCGACGAACCCCCAAGACATCTCCCCCCTTTCACTCTCAATTCGCCCCGGAAGCCTACGAACGGTTCCAGGGTGTCGCGACCGACTACCAAGTTTGTGAGAGCTCCAAAGGTTCTATACCAGGTCCGCCAGTCAGCGTGTTTGACGCACGACTACGCGTGAGTGTCCTGACCGACTGCGTTACGACTGCGTTATCCCTGCGATTCCACTGCGTTAGAGAAAGTGAGCTGCAACTGCGTTATCCCGAGACTGCGACTGCGTTGCGCTACACCCCGCGACTCTCGGCGCGAGGCAGCGACCTGACCCCCCCTGCGACGCGCAATACTGCGTTACACCCTGCGACTGTTCCCCCCACTCTCCGAGCGCGCGCAATCCTACCGCAACACCTAGGAGCGAGGTCATCCGACAGGGAGCTTGAGACCAGACTCCCCCCGCATCACTACTAGGACACCCGTTACCCCGCGGCTACCGGCCGTCAGAGCCTGTCCTAGCATATCAGCGCGCTGGTTCTTCAAGGCGCACGCACCTCTACGCACCCCCAAGTTACTGTCCAAGTCCTCCCTCCTTCCCCCGTCTGCGCAGGTCGCGCAAACACGTTTGATCTCCATCCGAGGGGACGTTCTGTGTCTCTGGAGGCCTCCTGGTCTCTCAGCTCCGGCGGTGTTCAGGTTTCGCTCAGTCACGCACCAGTGGCGCGCGCACTGCGCGCTTCCATACCTAATTGCGCGCTTGGCGTGCGATCGGCAGGCAGGACATTCTGGCCTCCTTTTCCGAGTATCTTCCATCTCGTAGCACGTGTTTTGATTCAGCCTTCGGGCATTCCTGTACATAGTCATTTTGGGGCATTTGAACCCCCCAGACAATCCACCCCTTACTCTCTCATCTTTGGGAATGTGTCCCTTGCGCTCCTCGACAAGTATCGCGCTCAGCTTGCCCACTGCGCGCGCGGAAAACCCTCCACCTTGACAGCGTAAAGTCAGTTGCGTCCACTGCGTCTTACTGCGTTTTCACTGTGTTCACTGCGTCCCCCTGCATTACACCATGTTTTACTGCGTTTACTGCAATACTGTGACACTGCAATACTGCGTCCCACTGCGAGCGCTGCGTCCCCACCCCGCGCGCCATACCGACACTGCAAATCGCGCGCATTGAGCTTAGCATTGTGCGCGCACGCTCTACCTCCGCGCTCGCAGACCCATCCCCATCTCCGGCGGCCTAGCAACGATCCCAGGGAGCTCGAGACCTTACTCCCCTTCACCCCCTTCTAGAGACGTCCTCTACCCCTCGGCTATCGGCCGTCAGAGTATCTCTTACCATATCAGCGCGCCCTCCAACGATCCCAGAGACCCCCAACTCTCGAGTGCGAGCCCTGCGCCCTAGCGGCTGTGTGGCCAAGACGAGTGACCACGCGGTGCATCGATTGTGATCTTGCAGCTGCGGCGCAGCAGCGACTCTCGGCAGCGCGCGAGTCTCGCAACACGCGCGCGGGCAGCATGCAGCCAATTGCAGACTCTCCGGACAGTTTCCTTCAGACTTAGGCATTGGACTTTCGTAGTTACGGGTGCAAGGCCCATTCCTGTACATATCCTGATTCTGGGGCGATGAACCCCCAAGACACCTCTACCCTTTCACTCTCAACTCGCCCCGGAAGCCCACAAACAGTTCCAGGGTGTTGCAACTGTCTGTCAAGTTTGCGAGAGCACCAAGGGTTCTATACCAGGTCCGCCTGTCTGCGCATTATACGCCCAACTACGTGTGAGTGTCCCGACTGACTGCGTTACGACTGCGTTATCCCTGCGACCCCCCGGCATTAGAATGAGTGAGCTGCAACTGCATTATCCCGAGACTGCAACTGCGTTGCGCTACACCCCGCGACTCTCGGCGCGAGATAGCGACCGACTCCCCTGTGATGTGCAATACTGCATTATTCCCTGCAACTACAACCCCTCCTTCCCCGAGCACGCGTGATCCTACCATCCCACCTAGTTGCGAGCTCGTCTGACAGGGAGCTCAAGACTGAACTCCCCTGCATCGCTACTAGAACGTCCGTTACCCCACGGCTACCGGCCGTCAGAGCTAGTCCTAGCATATCAGTGCTCAACCCACATTTGGCACATCTGCACTGGACATGTTTGGTCCTGCTCTGCACTCGTCACAAACTTTCCAGCCATGCAAGCTCCCCTTTATCCTCAACCCCCCGTTGCTGGCCTTTCCATGTACTAGCTAATAATAAGATGCTTCCCTCACTCTTTAGGTGTCCATTCTATCCGGGACTGATAAGGTCAGTTGGCCAACCCTCAGCACTCAGCCCTGCCTTCAGAGTTCTTTGCTTACTTTTGGGGTTAGACCCCCAAATCTACAGGATCTGAGTTGCAGGACAACTGTATGGGGAAGCCTGATGTGTTCTTCTTGCACCTGTTTATAGACGAGAATAATAGCTCAGTCTCGTATTTGCAGGACTAGGTACAAACATCACTAAGCACCTATAGACGAGAATAATAGCTAAGGTACTAATCAGTAAGGTGCTCGAATAATCGGGTGTGAAGTAAGGCTCACCTCAGTCTCGTATTTGCAGGACTGAGGTGGCCGGACGGAGAGCGACCTGTATAAATACAGTACGAAACAAGACTTGTCAAATACAAAAGAAGCGAGACATACGGACGTGCTCGGGCATGAGCACGACCACACGGGACCACAACAAGACGATGAGAACAACAAGGATAAGACATACAAAATGGGTGGTGCCGCGCACACACCGCCCCCTATGCGGGCTTGCGCACGGCTTGCCCGCGTCCCAATTTCCCCAACACTGTTTGTGGCCTATTCCTGTGAGCCCATTGGGGGCCATATCCTTCCTATGAGCATATGATGGGGATAGGGACACCTGCATAATGCTGCAGCCATAGTCAGCACAAATGACAGAGAGTTCACATTCTTCCCCTGATCTACCATAATGAGCGTAGATCCAGCAGCAGGTGACGTGAGGGTAAGCTTGCAATTGTTAGTAATAGTTGTCCCTGACAAATGCTATTTGCCTGCATTTTGAGGGAGGTTTGAAAACACATGGCTCTGCATGCTACAATTGCTGCTGGAGCTGCACTGAGTACAGCTACATGGGCAGAACCCTGTATGAGATATAGGAGCTTGTGATTCTCTATCCTTGCCTTGCTGCCTGGAAATGCTCTCAACTCTGGATATAGGAGTGGAGGTATCTTGTTCCAGCCAGACGTGGTGTGCCACTCAAGGAAAGGTGGCTTCGGGCATGACTGGACCTGGTTGTGTGGCACAATTGGTCTACTATGAATGGAACTCCGCAGGGTCTGACCCATTAGCCTATGCACATCACCCAGGGAGGAGCAGCTGATAATATGGCTCTAGGCCAGACGGGTGTGTCTGTAGCCCTTATTGATGCAGCACATTTTCCTGTGGGTTACTAATACTCTGTGATAGGCAGTGTTGAAACAAAGGCCTCCACAACTGTGTGAGTTCTCCTGCATGCACATCTCACTTGCTCAAGGAGGGTCTGGTAGAGAATTCCAGCAAGCATTACTTGACATCCCTGCATGCATCTCTGACTTTATCACACAAATGATGATGCCTCTCATTTCATCACTGCTTCCAACAATAATGACTGGAATGATTTCAATGCTGATGTGTTATTGCTGATATGGAGTTGAAGCCTGTCTGCTGCGTGGAGATTCTAGGATGTTTAGAAGCAGTCCTCTCATACATGGCAATGGAGGGCAAAGCATGTATGCTGCACTTCCTATACATGTAAATGTTATGGCATGCAGGTCAGTCTTGATTCACGGTGGTGACAAAAGCAACTGATATACTGGACAAGGGGTCCCTAGATTTCATTATGAGAGTGCCACTGGTGGTGTGAAGGCCAAAATTTTGGCAGACAAGGAACTTTGTGCCCATGCGGTGAGCATCCCCTGTTGAACTTCCAGTATTTAGGCTGTGCCGGGCCGGAAGTGGCTATGTTAGTAGCTGTGTGTCTACCATACACCAGCATGGACTTTCATACTTACCAATTATGGTTTTCCTTTTGTTCTTTGCGTTCTACGCTGCTCCGGTACATTCTGGATGTTAACTTACAAGTCCTGATGCGGGCGGTAAGCGCCCGCATCCTCGGCCGTCCCCGTTCCCCCACGTGTTCGCCTCATGTTTCTGCACATACCTCGCTCGTCGTGTCGTCCCCGGTGCTTCAGTTCTCCCTATACTGAAGCACCGGTGAGCCTTCTATTCCCACCGCCCGTGTATGCCTTATGCTGACATTTATGTAGCTTCCGTTTAGGTACATGACTAGTATGATATATCAGTTCTCCCTATACTGAAGCACCGCTTCCGTTTAGTGCACCCTCCCACCGTCGGATTTACTTCGTTAATACCGGACTCTATGGAAGCCTCTAGAATATCACATTATTCTTGCTCATTATGTTGTTGTCACATTACTCATTGTATATGCTCCTTACTCAGTGTCCTTGAGATGTCACATGCTACACTTTTATGTGTTGAGATTCGCGTTTGCGGGCGCTTGTTCGGCATCTAAGGGTGCGAAGTGGAACGATGAGCGGCGACGGGAAGGAGAGCGAACAGGCGCGTTTGCAGCGTGAAAGGAGCGACGATAGTGGGGGGAAGGAGAGAAAGCAAACACGTAAGGCGTGCGTAGGCGGGCGGGCTGCATACATAAAGGGCCTGTGCGCCACCATCCGCGCGATCCCGAGAGATGCGCGCGATAGCGCGCGCCACGCGAGCTCGCTCATTAGCACCAAACACAACATTATGCTTACTCATTGCAGTCCTCCATGTGTATATAAGGAGGACATTCTCTGCTGTTGCCCTTCAGTCTTTTGCTCATAGACTGAAGATCTCCCTTTGTGCGGCTTACAGCCTTCTAGGTCCAGTGTTCTTCAATATGTGCCACTGCATAGGTGGGCCTGCCCAAGACCCATTTGTATTGCCTTTGGGACTCTGCAATTTACATGGACCTAGAACCCACAAATTATCTGCTACTTCACTGCACACAGGTACAGGTAAGCCAAAAAAATTGGTTAGTGTATTGCAGCTCAGCCGGAGTGCAGATGAGCTGGAATAGGTGAAGGGTGAGTTGAAATGGAGGTTGATAAGGTAGGCCCAATGTAGATTTGACCACTATCACATGACAAGCATGTCATGTTTTCTGTCACACTGGGAGGATTTTTGAGTGATAATGTCCAGAGATTCAAAGTGAGAGTAAAATTATGGAGGGAGAAGGTCCGTGACATTGCATGCGCAGTGTTCAATGCTACTCTGGCTCAATAACACCTCTACATTTATTACACCTTGAGAACAACTCAGATGTCTTGCTTGGGAACTGGGATGAGGTCGATACACAAGCGGGGCTTGTCGCAGTCCTTGCCGGACTTGGGCAGCGTAATCGGCCAAAGAGTGGCAGGCACTTGTGTGCAGCCTTGCTGGGAGGTTGGGAGGAGAACAGCAGAATGATGACAATGTGCGTTCAGCTGACTAACCCCTGAATAGATACAAGCCTGCTATTACCTTACACTCCTTCAGTTCACGCTACGCACCGTAGCACTCATCATTCCTTTTGTCTTCCTCCTCGCACCCCTTATCCTACCATAATTTTGAAGCGCGCGCGTGAGCATCTGGGTTACTCCCGTTATGCCACGCGTGACAAGAGTGGTCGAATCTACATTGGGCCTACCTCATGGCGTGCCGGACGCCTGTCTGCGTGCCGAGGGAGATCGGCGATCCCATCAGCTTCGTTTTGTTAGACCTGATCGGAGATCCACGCTGATTTGAACGCCGACAACAAGAGGCGCCCGCTGCGAGCCACTGGGACACGGGCGGGCAGCGAACAAAGGAGCGGTCTGGGCAGACGGCAGAGAGTCTCCAGCCTACTCGGAGCAAGGAACTCAGCCGGGAAACCACGCTCGCACTTGGAATACAGGGGATACGCCCCATATTAAAGATCATGGCTGTTTGGGCCGTTCAACCGATCCCGCGACGCTCCTCATCTCCCCTTCCCTCATCTCTCCTCGTTCCCGACCATGTTTGCGCCTCCGCCTAGAGCAGGGACCATCTGCGGATGGGAACCCTCTAACGATAGCCACGACTATGCCTATACGACGACCAACCCCTACCTCTCACAGCCCCCATACGCTCACCCCTCTCTCCCCCTCGCGAGTACCCCCCGCGCCGCCCGCAATCCAATCCCTAGAAGCCTTTCCCTCGATTCCGCCATCCGCCCGCGCAGCGATTCAGATGCGACCGACAATTCGTCTTTATACACACTATGCGACACCTCGTCTTCATACACCTTGTGCGACACCTCGTCTTTAAACACCCTGTCTGACACTCCATCTCCAAACACCCTGTGCGATCCCTCGTCTTCGTACACCGAGTACGACAACCCGACGTCGTTGCGCCGGTATAAGGAGAAGCGCTCACAAGATCCGACATGGGCCCCGCGTCCTCCCAACGCGTTCATCCTCTTCCGGCGCGACTATGTTTCCAAGCATAAGGGCGAAAAAATTGTCGCCGAGACGAAGCAGCAACAGAAGACCCTCTCCAAGCGCGCAAGCGACGCGTGGAAATCCATCGAGGACAACGAGAGGGACCTGTGGTACACCAAGGCCAAGATCGAGGAGTTGAAACATGCTGCCGCCCACCCCGACTATGTCTTCCGCCCCAAGAAGCGCCGCAGTGAGCCTCGCCGCCACCCCGCCATGCTATCACGCCGCGAGCAAGTCGAGGAGTTCGTGCGCAAGTCCTCGCGGCGCCGCGCATTGGCAGTCCGCACTCGCACATCAGCGCGCTTCGCGTCCAAGACGCCTGGGAGCGCCCGTTCGTCCGCCTCGCCGGAGCCCACGGGTACGCCGTCCAGCGTGGAGTCCAATCCCCTCTCCAACGAGGTGCCCGCGGGTCTTCAACCACGCTCCGACTCGCTTCCCGCGCGCCTTGACTCCCCTGGCTTCTTCCCTCCCATGCCCAATCGCGGGTACATGTCTCAGGCTGCGATGCTGTCGATGCCGTCGCTAGTGTCCGAACGTCCTTTCGCCCCGAAGCGGTCCTTCTCGCATAGCGACATGCAGCCGTATTCGCCATGGGACTATGTTAATCTGGGGGATGACTACTCCGAGTCCGACGACCAAAGTATCTTCTCCTTTGACTCTGTCGTAAACGAGCCATCTCCTGCGGGCTATCTCGGAGAACAATCGGAGCAACCATCACCTGTCAATTTCGGACACTCGGTAAGTGATTATGACACTCATCAAGCTACATTTGGACTGACCTACCGCTAAGCTTCACACTCCGGACGGACACTATACTCCGGATGGACGCTTCGTGCCCGAGCCGCTCGCATCTAGTCCGTTGGACGTGCCAGAGCCGCTAGTCATGCCTGCTGTAGACCCGACTACCACCATGCTGCCCTCATCCAGCAACGCATACCCACCGCCGAGCCCCCTCTTCGAGCGCCGCCGACGCGCAGCAACTATCTCCACCCTCCCGTCCCCTTTAACAGTGATCACGTCGTCGCTGTCCGGTTGGGCAAGAGACGACCTCGTGACGGCGCGCATGGTCCCACGCGCCGACCCGTCGCCGCCCGCAGCCCCACCACAATTCCCCGTCTCACAGCCTATGCTGGACAGCGACACCTGGGAGAGAAATTACGTGTCCCCGGTGCTGTTAGCGCCCCCCGGAATATTCGAGACCGACATGGACAATACACCCAGGGTCCCCGACTTCCCCCAAAACATCCTGAGCGTTGGTCCTTCCATCCACGACCGTACCGCCGAGTACCCCACCCTGGACCCGCAGCCTCAGCGTGCCATGTTCATGCCCATCACGGATCCGTACGATGTCTCCGCCGATCTCGATCTGGAGGCATACAACGTCGGCCTCAACCAGTTCGGAATAAGTGTCGGGGCTGGGGCCGGCGTTATGGACACTGCGAACTACTGCATGCCTCTGCCCTCTTTCGACGTCGACTACAACGAACTCTTCCCCGGAGAGGCTGCGCAAGAGTAGAGGGACGCGTTGCTTACAACGCGGCGTCCTGCATGGCACCAATTACTCGGCATGTGCGCTCTTCCCTGCTATGTTCTTCACGACCCATATGCGACAACTTATTCTTGATGACATGTTGACCACGGACGATTTCCGATTCGGTATACTCTGTAGCATAGTTTTCCTTTTGGAGTTCTCCTCGAACCCACCTGCCTCCTCTTCGTGTATCCATACTGTTACCGGCGTCGCAGCCTTTGTGCATTGTACATTACTCTTGACCGCTCCGCTGCTCGTCGCAGAGGTGCGCGTCCTCGATACCCAGGTTTCTACAATGGCAACCTTCGTCAACTAGAGAGCACTCACGTGTGCCGTGTCGAGAACGATCGTACCTGCTGCACTTGGATAAACCCGACCCAGCGAGAGGGCGGCATCACCGCCCCCATCATGGACCTACAAGTGATGAGCATGTAATGTGTCAAGATGTGTGGGGAAAACGCAGCGAGGCATGAGCTGGAAGAGAGAGTTACCAAGTCGGTCGAGGAAGCAGCGAGCGCTTGACGTAATCACAAATCGGGCTTATCCCGCGTGGTCGGGGGTTATCGGCGCAAATCCTGGGAAACTCGAGGAATGCAGGCGGCGACTCCGCACACCTTGCTCTCTTCCTGCCCTCATCGACGACAGTGCACGACAGTGACTTCCGGGACAACGTGTCCACACCTGCATATCCGTCATTTACTCTCGCCACCAACTCGCCCTTAAGCTGCCCTGGTTGAGGCTGGGCGATTGTTCTACCATCACAAAGCGCCTATATGCGCCCCTTTGACGTAATGTCCTTGGCCCGACGACTCGCAGGGGACATTGATCCTCCCGCGGGCACACCACTGCCGCTGGTGAGTGTCAACAGTTGCTGACCGTGCCACTCGAGGGGCCAACATGTCCGAAAAGAGCGCAGATGTGGAGTCAACTCGCCCCGAAATCGGCGGCTCGTTCGGCGGATTCGTCGCCGTGGTCGTCGTCCTGGCCGTCATCTTCCTAGCTTCATGTATCGGCATATTCATCCTCCTCCGCAACCACGAGCCCACACCTCACGAACGCAGTCGCCGCAGAGCCCGTGCGCGTGGCCGCGATTTCTCCTCAGAGGCCCCTATAGGGCCGCCCGGCCTCCGCGAGCGCCTGGCTCGTCTATTTGGCCGGCGGGAGGGTTGGATCAAGGCCTCCGACTCCGATGGAGGTGCCGCGGATGAGTGGGACCCCTCCGATGATCGCATTACAAATCCCTTTGACTCTCTGCGGGAGCGCGATCGACTGAACGGCGAGTACCCCGCGTCGTTCGCACGCTCGAGCCGCCCACGTGCGGACCAGGTTGCGCGGAGTTTCAGCACGGACTCCGTCGAGGTCGAACTTAGCGCACCCTCCGCGACTTACGGGGGCCCACCATATTCCTCAGGCCCGTCGTTCTCGCAATATTCTGAACCGTCGGAAGAGGGGTCTTCTAGCATTCGCTCGGCCCCTATGTCGATTCCAGTACCTCAGCCCCCACCGTCCCTCCTGCGTGCCCCTGAGCGCGAAGTGGAGGCAGGGGCGCGAGACGAGAGGCATTTCTCGGTGCCTGTCGGCACGTTCGGCACGGGCTCCAACTCGGGCAGTGTGCGTTCAATGCGGAAATTCGAGAACGGCACAAAATTCAAGGAGAGCCTCTGATGAGGGTCTTGCTCGACGCGGACATGATGATCATTTCACGTTCCTCCTTCCCTCGCATGTTGTTTGGTCTCTCCATCGACTACGTATCACGTCTTATAACCCCTCGTCACGGACTTACGATTTTTGCCCTCCGTCCTGTGTTCTTACTACATGTACACCAGCATGTATTGTGTGCCCCTTCACGTGTATAACTCCCGCATGCTCTACACCTCGTTCCTTTCGTCTGTAATCGTTCTCCCTTCATTGCCTTGGTTGCTACACAGATTTTACGACGGTGAGTGTGGATCTTCCTCCCTTGAACTTAACTCACGCGATCATCGCCAGCAGCGATCGAGCATACGGCTCTACTACTTTCGTATACATTCCAGATATGTACGCAAATAACCTCTACACCTCTAATCAACATTACTGGCTCAAAATCCTTGCATTGTTTCCAACGTCCAGTGAAACGCGGTGAAATTCGAGGCTCTTGGACATCCGTACGCTCTTGGCGTGACGTCGCCAATATCGATCTTCAACCGGTGTGCTCACTCTCCACAAGGCACATCGATCTTCCCAGTAGATTATGAATCTATACCCTTCGAGGAATCGCGCCAGCCGCGTTCTTGAGGCGCCAGGCCTTCACACACAGCGATGTGCGTATCTCGTCGTTATCACTCACAGGAAGATATGCACTGTACATTAATAAATAACTGACTGACATATATGGACGAAATCAGGTATCCTAGCGAAGGAGCACTATCATTATCATTGTCAAGTACGTGCACGAGCTCTGTAGACGAATAGCGACGCTTCGAAAGCTTCCGCGTTGCTAGGTCTGATCGCAACTCAAAGCATCGCTGGTCGTACAGTACAACAATTTTCCTCGCCCGTAGGCCATACCCTGTACGTCGTTTCCCAGCGCAGATGGGCGGAAGAAGTCGCAACCCCTTCTATGGCACTTATCAGGTCGGTCGCCGAAAGCATGCTATGCCCATTTATGGGTACTGGTACGACAGTAGCCGGGTCCCGACGTCCGCCTCGAGCGTCAATTTCCCCGCCACGTGGCTATACGTTCCTAATAATGACGGTCGATCTGCCTGACATATGTTTCCTACCGACCTTCGCAATCCTGCGCAACCAGTGTCACGGGATTCTGCTGGCCCATCTTTCCTTCGCTGATGCATCCACCATGCATCTGCGGGAAGAAAATGCACCGTGGGTTGCTTCTGGCGGGCTTACCAACGTCGCCGAACGCTCGACGCCTCAATGGATGTTCCAAGCCTTTCTGGGGTGCCCGCCTCACGGCGCCCTCACGTTCTCTTGCAGCATCTGATCGGATTATCTTACGTGAAAGCGCCGCTTTGACATCTGCACCGGCAGCTCATCGAGAAGGGCCTCCCTGGCGGCCTTTACTCAGCATTGAGAAGAGCCCGAGGGTCCTGGGAGGGATAGAAGCGGCGGGCGCATATAAGATCCTGTCGGTCTTCGACGGTGCCCATACAATCTCTCCCGCGTCCTCCTTTGCGTCCCACACCTCCGGAAAACACCGTCATCCAGAATGTCAGACCAGCAGCAGCTCGAGTTCAAGGGATATGCCATGACTGGTGAGCACGTCTATGACATCTGAGAAAACGCCTGACTGACGCGTTCTTCTAGACCCTTCTACGTGGTCAAAGCTCACCATCACTTCTTTCCAACCCAAAACGTTCGGCCCCGACGACGTCGAGATCGCGATCACCCACTGCGGTGTTTGCGGCTCGGACCTGCACACTCTCACTGGTGGATGGGGTCAGTCCCATTTACCTCTGGTTGTCGGTCACGAGATCGTAGGGAAGGTCACGCGCGTGGGCGAAAACGTAAAGGACCTGAAAGTGGGAGACCGTGCGGGCGTTGGTGCACAGGTCGGGAGCTGCCTATGCTGCCGCGCCTGCAAGGACAACTACGAAAACTACTGTCCAGATATGATTCACACATATGTGAGCCACTGCGGTACCAACTAACAATTCAAATCCTGACAACACGTGCGCGCTAGAACCACGAATACCCCGATGGAGTCATTACCCAGGGGGGCTATGCTACTGCTATTCGCGCACACGATCGCTTCGTATTCCCCATCCCCGACAAGGTCGAGTCGCGCTACGCCGCGTCCATGCTCTGCGCCGGTGTGACTGTATATTCCCCTCTCAAGGCGTATGGATGTGGTCCGGGCAAGAAGGTCGGCGTTATCGGCATCGGCGGTCTGGGACACTTCGCCGTGCTGTTCGCGAAGGCGATGGGCGCGGAGGTGTACGCATTCACACGTGGTACCAGCAAGGCAGAGGACGTGAAGAAGATGGGCGCGGACCATGTCGTGGACACGACCGTCGACGTGAGTAACCCCCTTGCGCGCTTACCTGCGACCCGGCGCTGACGTGTATCTCGCGTACAGGGATATTGGAAAGCACTCGAGATGACGTTCGACATCCTGATCTCCACCGTCGACCAGTTCCCTGCGGGCGTGTCGATCAGGGAGTTCCTCAGTATGTTGTACGTGCGTGGAAAGTTCATCTCAGCCGGCCTGCCCGACATCGACCAGCCACTCCCGCCGATCCACCCTCTCGACGTGATGAAGAACGGCTCGCTCGTTGGCGGTTCCCATATCGGCTCGAAGCAGGAGATGGTTGAGATGCTCGCGCTCGCGGCGGAGAAGGACATCCGGCCGTGGATCCAGGAGCTGCCCATGAAGGATGCAGGGAAGGCGCTCGAGTGGGTGAAGTCGGGCGAGGTTCGCTACCGTTATGTGCTCGAGCAGGACATCGTCCCAGTGGTTTGAATGTCAGGACGGCTTCCAGGCTGGGTCAGTCACAATGTAGACGTTAGATGTGACGACTAGATGTATCCACGATTGTAGCAAACTCTGATACCATATTCTGTGACATAGACCCAAAACGCTCCTATCAGTTGGATTCTTGTCCAGGTTGTGTCGTAGGACTCCCATTGATAGCTGGCAGGTCATGACTTGTGGAGTTGGCTTGGCAAGAGCGTGCCGAGCTATGCCGAACGGAAGTCACGGTTCGAGTGTGTTGCTCAATCGGGAGTCCGGGTTGTTTGTCCATCTTGCTTTCTTCCGTGATCTATGTTTCTGTATTCAAGTCTACGTAACACGCGCTTTGCAGAGACATGGTGGTTTACAGGCCGCGTTCTGTTGTGTATCCTCCGAGCGCCCAGGGTACCGATACGGGAAGGCGCATGCCTATAAACTTGTGACCTCGAAGGCTTCAAGAACAGCAAGGAGGTACCACCACTTAGTATATTTCCGATATGAAAGGCTTACATCAAGCTACCAGGAGGTCAATAGTCACGGGCGCTCAGAAGCCCAACGACGCAGTACAAAGCGCAGCCTGTGGGTCCTGACCGCACTGAGAGGGGATGACTTCCGTGTCCCACAATCGTTTGCCAACGCGCGGACCTACGAGCGAAGCAAACTGTGGTTGGCGCATATCCGTGTGGTGTCCAGCTGTGAGAGTCCACCCCTCGTCTGCTGGACGAACAGTGAGATTCAAAGACGCTCGTGCTTTCTCATCCACGTCTTCCAGACCGTTGACCCTTCTCCGCTATGCTTTGCACCATCCATATTAGCAAGCTCGCTCCCAGCGATGGCGGAAGAAAGCGTGTGCCCGGGATCGGGTCCTCCTCTGATCGAGCGCACTCGCCAGAGAATCCAAAAGTGCGGATCCATCTGCCAGATATACCATCCCAGCGCCCAATAGCTGCCTCAAGGCCGCAGCAGAAGCGCAACCTACGCAGAGGCCCCGTCTCTCGCCATCTTCAGATTCTTCTGGACGCGCGGGCGATGGAGATTACCGCTGGCAGCTGCGTCACGTGCTGGCCCGTAACGCGCACGCTGGATGGGCCAACCCCGGTGAGGAAGGCCCTCTGCCTCTGCGGGTTTTTGGCCGTTCGCTCCTGCGCTCGCCCCCCGTCCCCACGTCGTGTCGCCGGTCCAATCATGCGACCCATGTGCTGTTCTTCGCGCTCAATTCGCGATAACAAATTTCATCCGCTCGGGGTCTCAGCGCAAGGCCAGCACACCCCGAGGGACAATCTGCGTGCCACCCCTCGCCTTAAGCGAAGGTTACGGAAACCCAACCCCGCATCCCTGGAACGATAAATTCGCGGGCACTTCACTACTCGCCTTCTAGGTGTCCTCCCTCTTTCTCTCATCCCGCTCACTGCTTTGCCTTCGCGCCATGGATGAGCTACACGGTATCTCCGAGAAGCCCGTTCAATGCGCACACGACGAGGAGGCTGCCACTGCCACTCGTGCTGTGGCATTCCCCGACCGCTATGTTCACGATGAAAGCCAGGAAAAGACCCCCCATGGCATGCGCCCGCGTGGCGTCGAGATGAAGCGCGAGATGACCAAGGAGGAGAAGGAGCTCGCCGAGGCAGGCTATCAGGATCTCGTCGAGGAGAAGGTGCAGGGACACAAGGGCAGCGATACCGCATTGGACGGGGTCGACATTCGCGAACACGGGCTAGCATTCGACGCACTCGAGGCGGAGCTAGACACGACGTTCGACCACAAGGACCCCACGCAGTCTTCGGGCCTCTCAGCAGATGAAGCGAAGGCCAGGCTTGCCCGTGACGGGCAGAACGTTCTAACGCCCCCCAAGAAGAAGTCGGCGCTGCGCAAGGTACGGAAGCGGTGTCGCTTTCTGGAGAAGTGGTGCTTATTCCCCCGCTTTCAGTATTGGGACTGCCTTGTGACCATGTTCAACATCTTGCTGATCATCGCGGGGATCCTGGAGTATATCTTACTTGGAGTTGACTTCAAGGTTAGTCGTGTGACTTTGTCCTGCGACGTCTTGGCCATGTCTGACGTCTGTGTGGTAAGGATAACTTTGCCAACACATACCTGGGTGGAATTCTGATCGGGGTCGCCTTCTTGAACGCGCTCATCGAGTTCTATCAGCTCCAAAAGTCAGAAGCTATCCTTGCGTCATTCCTCGCCATGATTCCACCGTCGTCTCGTGTTGTACGAGATGGGGCGCTCACTACTGTTCCGGCTGCTGACCTCGTAAAGGGCGACATCGTGCTCGTTGTAGGTCTTTCTCAACCTGAGATGCCACGATATCAATCCCTCTGACCGCCTGGTGTGCAGCGCTCTGGCGACAAGACGCCTGCTGACCTCGTCATATTTTCCGCGTCGGACCTCAAAGTAGACAACAGTAGCTTGACAGGAGAGTCCGAAGCTCAAGAGCGGTTTGCTCGCCCCGAGGGTGCACCGGCTCGACCCGTGGAGGCAGATAATCTTGTAAGTCTCTCAATCAGTCTTTGCCAGGTCGCATGCATTTACCGTCTCGTTAGCTGTTTAACTCGACTCTAGTAGTCAATGGTGAAGGATGGGGAGGTCAGTGGACGTTTTCGCGACTCTGACGCTATCCCCCTTACTCAAGCAATCTAGTCGTCGTGCGGACTGGAGACCACACTTTGATTGGTCAGATCGCGGCGCTCACTGGTACGGAGAGCGGTAAGAAGAGCCCATTGGCCGTTGAGATGTCAGTCCTCTACAACCCTGCTACACCTTGAGACCGGAACAGTCAGCTGACATTCCAGGAACTACACAGTGGCCGGTTCGTCATGATGGTCTCGGCCATCGCGATCGTCTTCGCTGTCGTATTCTTCGTGGTCGGCATTACAACCGCGTACAAGGGTAAGGGCGAGCAAACTGTCACTTTCGCTGTGTCTATCCTGGTCGCCTTCGTCCCCGAGGGTCTTCCCTCTGTCGTGACCCTACTGTGAGTGATCATCACGTTGCCATTTTTTCGACAACTATCTGATATGATTGGGTAGCCTCTCAATTGCTGCGAAGCGCATGGCGGCACAGAACGTTCTGGTGAAAGATCTTCAAGGAGTTGAGACGCTGGGTGTGTGTTGATTCGTATTGCTGACAGTTCATCTACTGATGCCTGTTGTTTAGGTTCGGTAAGGTCAAGTTTAGAACGCGACGTGCGCATTATTTACCCTCGCCTTGACAGCTCACGTTGCTTGCGACTGACAAGACTGGCACCCTGACCAGAAACCAGATGACGGTAAATAAAAATATATTAATGCTCAATGGTGAAGCTTACGCAACGCAGGTTACGAATCTCTGGAGTGGACTTCGGATGTTCACCGCCTTCCAGGTAAAGCCTTCGACTAGTCCATAACCCGCAACGACTCTTAATTGTTCTGTGCAGTCCAATAACGATACTGAGACTACTGAGGCTTTTGCCATCGACGCCCCTGGTATGCGCGAAATGGTTGACGTCGCGGCTCTCAACTCCCATGTGAAGTTCGACCGTTCGGACTTGCCGTTCGATCGGCGTAAGATCCTGGGAGATGCAACCGAGACAGGCCTCATCCGCTTCGCGGGCAAGCATATCTCGGACTATGATAGGTACCAGAAGCAACATGCGCGGGTTTTCGAGATCCCATTCAACTCGTCGAATAAGTGGGCGCTGGTCATCGTACATCCTGCATCATGTGCTTGATTGACAGAGGATGCTGACGATCGCCTTGTTGTAGCTGGAGAAGGCTCACAAGGGGGGGCTCCTTACTGCGTACCTCAAGGGCGCCCCGGAACGTGTGCTCGCCAAGTGCTCGACATACTTGATGAACGGCGAAGAGGTCCCCATCACCGATGAGTTCAGAGCGAAATACGATGAGGCATACGATGTGCGTTCCGGATGTTCCTGGCACGCGTGACTTCGCTGACACTCGTACAGTACATGGCGTCGCGCGGACACCGAGTCATTGCGTGTGCACAAAAGCTGCTTTCCAGTGATGTATACGCCCCCAACTTCGAGTTCTCCAAGACCGACACACAGTACCCCAGCTCCGAGTACTGTTTCTGTGGCCTCATCTCCCTCGAAGACCCTCCCAAGCACGGTGTCCGAGAGGCAATTGGAACCCTCCGGCTCGCAGGCATCAAGGTCATGATGGTCACAGGCGACCACCCGAAGACCGCGGAGGCGATCGCACGCAAGATCAACCTCATCCTCGGGGAGACAAAGGAGACGCTCAGTAAGAAGACGGGAAGGCCGGTCGACGAGATATACGAAGATGAAGTCGACGCGGTCGTCATACACGGAGACGATATCGATAGCTTGCAGGGATGGCAGTGGGACCAAAGTGCGTGGCGCGCGCAGAAGAACGTGTTGAGATCTAACTGGTCTTGTTGTTCAGTCTTTGCCAAGAATGAAATCGTGTTCGCGCGCACCTCACCACAGCACAAACTAGAGATCGGTAAGTTCGCTGACATATTGCATTGTGCAGAGCTTGACTGTGAGGTCACTAGTCAAACGCGCCCAGGCGCTAGGACACATCGTCGGAGTGTGAGTGCACAAGTTTATTTGGCCTCGTATACGCTACTGATGTTCTACTAGTACCGGAGACGGAGTCAACGATTCTCCTGCGCTGAAGAAGGTGAATTTAAGAGTCAGTCGTAGACGGACATCCAACTCATTGCTTACTAGGCCGACTTGGGTATCGCGATGAATATCTCTGGCTCGGACGTGTCCAAGGAAGCTGCCAACATGATTCTGCTCGGTACGTGGTTCAGCGTCGGGGATATTGCTGTCTAACACGGAATACTATAGATGACAACTTTGCCTCTACCGTCAGTAAGTAACCATATCCTATAGGGTCCCTGAGCTTGGCTGATACAAATCACTAACAGAGGGTGTCGCCGAGGGTCGCCAAATCTTCGTCAACTTGAAACGTTCTATCCAGTGAGCCCGTGACTTCTCGTCTTTGGGTGACTTAACTAAGGGAGTGCGGCAGGTACACCATCTCGCATAGTACCCCCGAGGTCATCCCTCAGCTTCTTTGTAGCTATCTTTCTCTCATTGTACGGCACATGCGCTGACCCATGCCCTCCAGACGTCGTGGTGCCCATCCCTCTGCCGCTGTCTGCCATTCTGATCCTTGTCATTGGTCAGTGACATACACTACTTAGTGTACAATCGGGAAGCTGATTCTACGCGTAGATCTTGGATTCGAGCTATTCGTCGCCGTGCGTATCAGGAGCAAATTTCTTTCGATGTATGTGAACTAATCCCATGGCACGCAGCTATCTTTTGCATGGGATAAGCCTGAGACTGAGGACGGGTTGATGCGTATGGCGCCCCGGAAACCGGGTGAGCTGTTGTCTTCATGATATCTCTAACTTTACACTCACACTGGCGTACAAAGTCAACGACAACTCCATCACGGCACTCAAAAAGCGTGCTTTGCGGCGCACAAAAACCCTGCGCCGCGACCCCGAAACAAACGAGATCATTCGCCCCAGCCGCTTCGCCCAGTTCATGCTGCGCGTCAAGGCGCCGTTCACGCGTCTTTTCTGGGAAGATGCCCTAGAGAGATCTGACAATGAGACGTTGGTGGACTCCAAGTTGCTCAGCTATGCATATTTAGAGGCAGGGATGATTGAAATGATTGGCGCGTACGTGCTCCGCAACTTCATTAGAGTGTTGCGACGGTATGCCGACTGACATTCTTGCGGGTAGTCTGGTGGCCTATTTTGTGGTGTTCTTTAAGAACGGTTTCACTCCCAGCGACCTACGTACCGCGCAAAAGGCTCTCACCGCCACACCTTCAATTAGTGAGCTCCTTGCTACATGCTCCAAAGTCTATCCTAACAGGCAACTAGCGTACTTCGAGAAGTCATCGCCCGATTTCATCAACAGCCGTGGGGAGACCATATCTGCCTCGAAGCAGGTTGATGCTCTTGCTCAGGCCCAGTCCATCGGTTGGTGATTCTCCAACGCACTATAGCCCGTATGCTGATACCAGGATAAAGTGTATCTCTCCATCTTCATCATCCAATGCTTTAACGTCAGTACCTTCTCTATGTATGTACCATGCATCAGCTCAATCCTTCGTTATCCCTCGCCAGGTCTTCGCGGTCAAGGCTAAGTTCCGCTTCCCCTTCGGACGGTCTATCGTCGGCAACTACTACAACTTCGCGGGCATCGTGGCAGGCGCGTGCCTCGGGATGTTCATCATTTACACGCCGCCGCTACATGTCGTCTTCGGCGGCTCCGTGCATCTTTCACCGCTGTATTGGCTCATCCCCGTCGCATTCGGCATCCTTCTCTTGGCGTGGGCGAGCATTCGCGTGGTGCTTCTGCGAAAGGGTGTAGAGCAAGCGCGGGTCAAGGATATCAAGGGTCTCATGATGTGTAGGTCAATTCCTGCCTTCACGCTGTGTGGTACTGATCGCACATTCACTTAGTTCCAACGATGAGGACGATGAGTATGCGTTCACGGCACTAACATGCGGGGCATTATGGATGGGCCATTCATGAATATCACGAGACAGCTTTAACGTTCCAGATATGATGCGTTTGCATGTATTACTCACGAGTAACAGAATCTTACGAACTGCGTGCATTGTTGCACAACCATCGTGGCGCCTGTCCCGTCCGACTACGATAGGATGCGTACCGCATCGATTCACCTCATGCATTTGAGTTAAAGCATCTACATCGATTACGTACGCACAGCTGTCCTTGATAACCCTCGAGACCCGATGTCATGTCTTGCAGTCACTGCACTACACTCCCTCAGACCTCAAAGGTCTACGTTCCCCGGCCAGAGGCAATCTGTCAGCAAAGCAGTGTTGCTCCGACTCCAGGGGCGCGTCCAGCTTCTGAATCAACCTCATCATACATACTCAATGCAGCCAGACCTCTGTCGCATCGTGCACGGAGAGCCAAGCCCGCAGTGCTTATCTGTGCATGTTCACCATACGCCGGGATTTGGAGTCTTGCGAAGGGTTCCGAACAGCCTCTACGGTGAACCCTGGAGAGCGACTTCGTAGCGGTCGCATTCACGGTGGACCCGACATCAGCGCATGACCGATCCAGTCCAGTCCCTGGCCGTTGCCCGACGCCTTCAAGCCCCGCACGTACAGCTAGCTGCATATATAAGGGTAGGGTGGGAGGTGCAGTGAGGATCCCCAGTAGCCTTGCTCTCATACCCGTGCGGCCTACTTCCTCTCACCTCATCCCAGTCCGCTTCACGACCCCAATCCACGACCATCATGCAGTTCAAGACCCTCACTCTCGCCGCGCTCGCGCTCCTCGTCCCCTCTGCGCTTGGCGTGACCGTTTCGTACGATGAGACGTACGACAAGTCATCGGGTAGCATGGCCAGTGTCGCATGCTCAGACGGCTCCCACGGGCTGCTCACCAAGGGCTTCAAGACGTTCGGTGCGCTCCCGCACTTCCCCAACATCGGCGGAGCGGCGGTCGTCGCAGGATGGAACAGTGCGCAGTGCGGGACGTGCTGGCAGCTGTCGTACAAGGGCGAGAGCATCAACGTCATCGCTGTAGACCACGCGAACAGTGGATGGAACATCGCTCTTGGTGCGATGAACACGCTCACCGGTGGCCAAGCGAAGCAGTTGGGCCGCATTGACGCTACGGCCAAGCAAGTTGACAAGTCCAAGTGCGGCCTGTGAGGTGTGTGAGGTTCCTTTCGCCGCTAAGGGATGTTGCTGAGCCTGTTCGATCGTTGCATGCGTTTGAAACAGACAATATGGCGACATGGGCTTTCTGTGTTGTTCAAGGACTTTGATGGACGCTAGACACTATCTTCAACGGACTTGACATGGACCTTATGTTCTCACATATGCATGACCTTAACAACGCGTTCAGAACACTGGACTGAGGGGCGCTTTTGAGTGATTTGCAACTTAAACGACAAAGAGTACCGCTCACCATCTTCCAATTGATATGTGGTGGCACATGGTCACGCGTTGCCACAGACGCTTCGGCGTGTTGAGCGCGTTTGTTACATGGAGATCTAGCGCCGCGGAGTGCGGAGATGCGGACGAGGGTATAACCGCGCATGGAAAGGGCTACCACTCCCTTGCTTACCTCCTCCCAACCCCTCTACGGCTCATCTGCACTCCCCAGGTGTTGGCCTTCTCTTGACTGACGTTCCTCCTGCCCGGTCACTTCATAGTCCCAAGCTGGCTCCCTTTGCGACATCCTCAACCACCCGCGACATCCGTTGCCTCAGTAGAAGTAATTCCTTACCTATACCCCCTTCGCGTCGCAATTTGGGAAGACACCAGAATCATGGCGGAGAACATGTCCTTTGACCGTTTCCTGCTTACCTTCTTTCCGCGCCCGAGCGGAAAGTTACCTCTGGCTGAGCCAGAGCGCAGACCATACCTTAGCCACATGGAGATGTCTCCCTTCGGTAGCTTGCAGAACGAGCGTGACCTCGCGACCAGATTTGTTAGTGAACACTCCTGTTCGACCAAACTGCCAGCTGACGGTTGTGCTATAGGCGGCACTTGTGAATACACCGCGCAAGAACCAGCCCAACCTCTGCCCCGGGTTCCAGATCGCTCTAGGGCATGAGCGATGGGACCCAAACGAGGATGCCCCTGCGAAGGTCGACGCTGCCCTATACCTTGCGGAAGACACCCCAACCGATGGCTGCCCATGCTGGGAGAAGCAGCGCCTGCTCATCGAGTTCACCGTCGCCGGCCCAGCGGCCGACCCATTCGACGACCTCGATTGGTCTGACAAAGCGAGGAAGCGTGCAGAGCGCTACATTGCCTACGCCCTCGCGCGGCAGCAACGCACGGCGCTCTACACGCTGCTCGTCAACGGTCCTACGGTGCGTCTCGCGCGATGGGACCGCTCCGGCATCATCTACACTGAGGCGGTCGACTATGTTGAGTCCGACCCGACCGCCCTTCGCAACCTCTTGTGGGCTTTCTCCCGGCTCGGCGCTGAGGCTCAGGGGACGGACCCCACTGCAACACCTCTGGAACATACGTCGCCAGAGTACCAGTTGATGGAAGAGTTCGCTTGTGCCCAGGAGACGGACATCCCGGAGGCGGAAGGCACCGTCTTCAAATCCACAAAGGCCCGCAGGAAAGCCCCTCGCGTGTTCGCGCATGTGCGCCGGATGTTCGCAGAGTCTCTCCGGGAGAACTGGCCGTGTTGGAAGTTGCTTGTTCCAGCGAAGAACGGAAAGTCGCAGGCTTTCCTTGTTGGGAAGCCTACGTTCGTTGTGCCCGGAGCCTTAGGACGTGCCACGCGCACCTACGTCGCATTGGATATCGAGGGGGCGCGCTTCGTTTTGCTCAAGGATACCTGGCTCTTTCAGTCAGAGGAGACAGGGGTCGATCTGGAGGGAGAGACCCTGAAGAAGCTTCATCAGGCCGGAGCACGGAACGTACCGACGTTGATATGCCATGGAGAGCTCGGTCATGAAACACAGGCGCCAAGATATTGGGGTGGTCGACCGGTCTACGAGAGGTCGCACGTCTCATACGAAGAGGGAGACAGCAGCAAGAAACGTGGCGGCAGTAGCACAGGGTCGATCCTGACGTCGCGCTCTGGAGGGACCGCGTCTTCGTATGGGTCGAATGTTTCTGGCCGGCAACAGTCCTTGCGCAGGATGCGTCACTACCGCATCGTTGTGGAAGAGGTATGCATTCCGTTGGAACGTTTTACAAACGGTCATCAGCTTGTGTCTGTAATCAAAGACTGTGTGGATGGTGCGTACGCATACACCTTACAACCCCTAGTTGCTCAATTGAATTCTTGTCGTGATAGCTCATCGCGATGCATATGCGACACGATTCAGGATCCTTCATCGCGATATAGGGTTCAGGAACATCCAAATTTTGCCGACCCTTACAAAGGTCAAAAGCGGCACATACAAGGTCGAGTGGAAAGGAACACTCACGGATTGGGAGCTCGCCAAGTCGATGCCGTACATTGGCGAGCTACACGACGGCCGCAGCCGCAGGCCCACGCGCATGGTACGGGCCTTTTCATCTCTGCATTATGTCTTCTTCTGACGTCTTCTCAGGGCGCCTCGCACGGTTTCGCAGCTGTGCATGCGCTGGACAATCCATACGTTCCGGCGCAGGTGGAAGACGAGCTCGAATCGTTCTTCCACGTCGTTCACTACAGCTGTCTGCGCTACCTGCGCCACAGCTGTATAGAGGTGCACCAAACCATCGCGGACTACTTCGGTCCAGAGCCTCACGACACTTGCGAGCCAGACGAGCACGCCCAATATCCGTACCCGCACCCCCGCTGCCAGCCGCTCAAGCGCGAGGCAACACGTAAGGGAATCCTGCACAACTCTAGGATCCCCTACTGGCACGTCTCCGCTTCCTCGGAGTCCGGGTCGTCCGCGGCGCTGAAGGTGTACGGCGCGGCCGAGTTCTACGTTGTCGACGCGGACGGCCTGCCACAGAAGCACCCGCTCAACAAGGTATTCTGGACGGTGTCGCCGTGGCTCTCCGCGCGTTACGAGGCGATCGAGGCACGAATCCCTCCGGCACTTCGGGAGCCACTCGCGCGCAGGCTGGAGACGCATGAGCCATTCCGTGCGTTGCTCGAGAAAGTGCTCGCGATGGGATGGCCAGATGACGACAGGATTGGAGATCAACTGAACGTTGATGTAGAGATGCGATGGGACGATGGGAATGCCGAGGACGAGTTGGAGGTGCAGGAGTCCGCGGAGCCAGTTCCCGTATTGCCCATCCGAGAGGAGTCACCGCTAGTCGGTTCTAACGAGGAACCGCCGAGCAAGCGGCAGAAGAAGAACACACTCGAGGAGAAGAAGTTATCGGCATTCCCGTCATTCATTCGGAGCCTTAGACTGCCTCGTCGAGGAAGAGGAGCTGCGTAGACACGGGGATATTGTCGTCGGCGGCAGACCGCAGGCATGCCCACCACCGATGGGCGATATCTTCATTCAAGACTAATCCGCGTCGCGATACTTCTGCCGTCCTCCTGTGTGCTGTCGATAGTCTGCGATAAGTTTCCAAAGAGTTATTGTGTAGTCCTGTATATGTCTTGCAACAAACGATCGAAGTCACACGTATACATACTCATGTGTAGACACTTACCGAGAGCTCGCTGCATATGCCGCATCAAGATTGTCTGCATCCAGTCCAGTCAGGTCCAAAGGACTGAGAAGAAGAGATCATAATAACTACCAACAGGCGTTGATGATGCAGACGCTTGAGACTCAGACAGGCACTGGAATCAGAGGCAAACCCTAACCCGATATTGGGGTCCAGATTTCGCCGCCGTCCGGGGTTGGCTCGGGTTTGCGCTTTGTAACACACTTGTACTCGTCCTCTGCGACCCTCTCCCCCTTCTGAACGTCTCTTCTGTTCGCTTGTTCTTGGTCCCCCAACATGCTGTCTGGCGTATGCATTCATATTCAAGAAACGGAGTAGTCCATTCATGGAATTCACAGATCAGCTCCTGGTGGTCAGCCTCGCCTACACCCGCGGCGCCGGCGAAGCCCTTCGACCCAACGGACCCAAAGCAAAATCCGCTCAACCCCAAAGGCCTGAAGCCGTGCGTCTTCTACCACTTTACCGCTGCACGTCCTGTACACTGCTGCGGATGGAGCGCTGACGCACGGCAGCAGGTGCTGCGCATGCCCAGAGACGAAGTCGGCGCGGGACGACTGTTTCCTGAAGACGGACTCGTCGGAGGCGGATGAGAAGTGTCGCGAGCTCGTGCAACGACACATCGCGTGCATGCGCGGGTACGGCTTCAAGGTGTAGGCCTGCCCAGCGCGCCGGGAGCGCTCCACGCAATCCAAACCCACTCTGTTCCTGTCCCTTGCTGTCGTTGTTGTATTCTAATAATTCGCCGTAATTCTACACGAGGTGCACCACTCAGGCTGTACCCTAGAGTGTACTCTTACGCCCATCTCCTTCATCCTCATTGCAAGTCTGTCGAATGGTGTCGTGGTGAGTAGGCTCGATTGCGCTAGTACAGTGAAATGTTCTGACATAGCTCAAGAAATACCCACTCATTTCGTTCCATATAAGTCATTCTGAGCCATGTGCTGCTGCGAACGACAAGGAGCAGCTTCCAGTCGTATATCTTGTAGCACTTCACTACTGACTCACAACTGTTACCTATCATGGCAAAAGACTAGGTCAAGCGTGGGAGATGCGACGTTAGGGACCGCACATATCGCGCAAAATGAGGTGCTTGCCACATCCGGTATGAGTGTCCCCATCAACTCCTCTTAGTTCGTTCTCATATAGTGAGGTAGCGGTAGCTTCGCGCTGTACGCCATCTCACAACAACAGAGGATGGCTAGCACGGGTGTGTCTACGAGGATCCTAGATCACATCGTGCATCTCACACCTCCCGGAAGTCTCAACGAGAGCATAGAAGCATTCCGCGCACTCGGGTTCACGTATGTACCCCATCCCTAGTACCCACAGACATGTGTTCCCGTACTCATCGTCTGAACCGTCTCGACTGGACAGGGTCACCCCTGGCGGAACGCACGCGGACGGCCTCACCGCCAACGCCCTCGTCGTCTTCGCCGATGGCGTCTACCTCGAACTCCTGCACTTCACCCGCCCGCCGTCTGAAGATAGCGACAGCACACACCCGTGGGCGTCCAAGCAGCCGGGGTGGATCGACTTCGCATTCCTCGGGAACGGCGGCACGCCCTCCGTCGCGGCGACGATCAACGCGCGGGCGGCGACAGACGGGAGCGCGGTGCGGTACGCGGAGGAAGTGCGCGGCGGGCGGACGCAGGAGGACGGGAGGGTGCTTGAATGGCTCATTTCCGCGCCTTTGCCGGTAGAGGGGCAGACGGGTGTGCGTGGACAGCTGCCGTTCTTTTGTGGGGATTTGACTCCGAGGAAGTGGCGCGTGAGTAGGCAGCTGCAGAGGTGTCTTCCGGCGGCGCGCCGGGCGGGTTGGGCCGAGAGCTGACTGGGAAACTTTGGGTTCTTCTGTACAGGTTCCGCTCGAACCAATGTCCAACAGCGAACATGCAAACACCGCGGCGGGCATCGCGCATGTGAAGTTACTTGTCGCCTCGGAGCAGCTCCAGACGTGTGCGAAACAGCTTACCTCAGTCCTGGGCGTCTCTCCAAGGGAGTCAACTGCCGCGAGGATCGTCTGGGAACTGGAGAGGCAGCCATTACACACCGACGCAGCAGGAGGCACACCTATTCTGATCCTCAGCGCGCCAACAAACAAGGAGGAGGAGAAGCACATCCAAGTCCGAGGGGTAGGAATATACGAAGTAGGGATTGTAGTGACGGGTGCACCGAAGCCCGGAGTAGTACATACACCATACGGTCGTGTGGTGTGGGTCCGTGCCAGGGATGGTTTGTGAATGTGGCGCTGAATACATGCGATAACCATCACACTCGGCATATTCTTGGAGTGCTCTGGTGGATTCAGTGGCTCATATGAAAACGAAAAGAAACATTCACGCAAAAGCAATCATCCTAACCTCCCCTAGCGGCATGAGGAGGTAGGTCTCGGACTGATGTTTCAAACGAATCTGTGACATGTCGAAAGAACCCATCCCTCCACGGATTCAATGCGCCGGTGGTTACACCGACGCGATCGTCGGGAACAAAGTCAAGAGTGGGACGTTCGCATGCAATTGGTGCATGTTGTGGAGTCTCACTTCATGCAGTCAAGACAGCAGCGGCAGGTGATATATGATACGGTGACGCTGCATGCAGTCTACAGGGTCGTCGGCCGTCGTGAGGTTCCACGAGAGCGCTCCGACGACAAGCATGTGTCGGGGTGGTAGTATGACCTCAGGCTCTAGACCCCACAAGTGACCGGGACCAACGAGCGCTGAACATAAAGAAGAACCTTTACGTCAGTGAAAAAGCCGTAAGCAACGTACCTACCGCTGGGGGAAATCATGACATCAATGTTACTTTCGCGTGAGACGATGACGATTCTGTAGTCGGCGATCTGCGATGCTCTTGGTGAGTTTGTCGAGATCACAGCGTCCGTTGCGACTCCAAGAATCGAGGACGCCCTTCATGTACGTGGGCATGAGCTACGCTGGAGGCCAATACACAGGGAGCGGAAGCTTGCCACGTCTGTCAGCTGATGACTGTAGTTGCGAGCATTTTGTAAGCACGTCGCACACACTGCATGGCTGACCTATGACTGCATTACGGTCAATAGCGTTGCAGAATTTCATCTCAATGCTTACAAACATGAAGATCCTCCGTGAGCTTCGCAGAAACGCGCAAGTGCAGATGCCAGCCGCGGCGTTGTGCATTAACACCCGAGGCGTAATGTACGTTCCGATTGACTCGCAATTTCCGAGTTCACAGCATCCGCAACGTTGATGACCTTTCACACGCGCATGCGCGCTGGGACTCATCAACAAATGGAGCAACCACGAGAGGCGGGATGCGATCTGGGTGCATTGGTCGATGCGGGTCTGGTCCGCGGTCAGCTGAGGGGTGGCTGTAAATCGTGGCGTCCGCTCAACGAATCGCAGACTGAGAAGGGAACTTTGTTGAAGGCCTGAAGGCCTAAAGGCCTAAAGTTGTAAGATATGACGACGGTGGTGTGTCAGATTATTGACAGAGCCGATAGGGGCGCGCCGACGTGTGCTCGCGCCCCCATCCAGGCGCAGGCGGTCTGGCCAGCTTGACACTAACGACAGGCCTGCGAAGAGTGCCAAGCGAGAGGATGAAGCTTGACGCTGAGCCCTGCGGCACGGTGGCACGACCCTGGGCTCGGGCTGCAGCCATGGAGTTTACACCGACGAGCAGATCCCGGAGAGTGTGTCGCTCAGAGGGCGGAAGTACTGAATTGTACGGGAGGGTACGTGCCGCGAGAAGCGTCGAATCCGCAGACGGAGACCGGGGCCTGTGTGGGACATGCGGCCGCGATAGGAGGAGGAGGCGGGCGCTCCGAAAAGGATGGAGGCATCCGTGCCGCATCTCCATGGCCAGAGAATACAACGGACAGTCAACATTTTGACTGGCGAGCTCGAGGGTAAGTCACAGGGGAATGTTCGTCGTTACCACACAACCTGGGGGGTCACTAGCACTCCTCTTGGACCTTGGTGATCGGATTCAGCGAATTCGCCTGGCCCCTCTTCGCGCCTTGTCTTATTTTATTTTCTCCGGCATTTGGACAGGGGAGAAGTTTGTTAAGAGGTCCGCTGCGTACAGGGCGACCGGTCCACACGCCGCGAGCTGTGTACGGCGCGAGATAAGGCGAGGAAATGCGTCTGGATTGCCGCTGACTCAAAGATGCTGGCGAAGCCGTCGGCGGTTGATAAGCACGGCAACGATATCCTTCTCGCACCACACAGACAGATGACGAGTGTCTGAATTTTCCATGTTCGCTCTCCTAGCGGCTGCGGTCGGTGCAGAAAGATCGGAGAGGCGGCACTGGGAGATGCACTGGACGGAGCTCGTCGGATGTTTCGCACTTGGACGGTGGACAGGGGCCAAATAGACTTTCGTTCTGAAAACGCAGACAACATTCCGGCTTCTGGTGTCGGCAAGGAACGGATTATTCTGGGCGACCCGAGTCGAAAGGAGTGATCGCTGGAATATATACACTGCCCTTTGTCTAGGCGGTCGTCCGATCCCACGTGCGACATCAACTTTCCGCCCGAGCCTTTTAGTTCTCTCTTTATCTCTCCCGCCACGCCCACCTCCCCTCGTCCCTCCCCCCGGCGCCGTGTGCTTAGAGGTCACTGTCCACGACAGCGTGCTCTCCTGTTCGTTGTCTTCCTCGTGGTATGTCAATTCCAAGCACCCCACAATGGGCAGAGATCCCGACGTTGGTGCTGGCCTTACTCACCAGCTGCCTTAACAGGACCATCCGTCTCCCCCTCCCGTCCAGCTCATCCACGCCCCAAGCCCGCGTCGGAAGCTATCCTGACGGTCCTGGTTTCTGTCTGTGGTCAGTCCCGCTCGCATTTTATCAGCGGCGCGGCCCGAGAGAGCGTCGAGGCTGACTCAAGCGACGATCCCCCAGTTCGGTTCCCGTCGTCCATCCGTCGCCTTGTGCTCCCCGGTGTGCTTTTGACTCGCGTCTGGCGACACCTTTTTCTCTATAATTATCGCTTTCTGTCACGAGAACTTTCTCGTCCTCGACCTTCTCACTACGCCGGCTTAGCGCTAGGCCGTGAACGACGTCACATCACCAGGTGAGCCTCTTGTCTCCCTTGTTGGGCGCCCGTGTCCGCCTCCGCGGTCAGCCACCATGTCTGCCCCCACCCCCCTTCGAGATAGTGGTGCTCACACTTTCCACAGACCCGAACGGACAGATCCCTTATGAGCACGGTTGTGAACCTCCGCACGTACTCCGCCCCAATGGACTACTCCTTCTCCCGGCACTCCAACACCGCGGGGGCTCCCTTGCCCCGCATCCCCCGCAGAGTTTCAGCTTCGCGGACACCAACCGCATCTGCTTCGACCGCTGCTGCCATCCACCATATCTTTGCGTCAGCATCGAGCTATTCTCCTCCTGCTACCCCTGCTGCGCTTGTGGTTCAACCCCCGACCCCCGAGCGGATGCAGTCGCCTATGCTGCAGAACGACATGGATGAAGGTTCCAGCTCAAGTTCCGGTAGTTCGGAAGCGTACGTCCAGATGCTGAATCCTCGCACGAAGCGTGTTCGTCGCCCCCGGATGCAACCACTCCGTTCCCCGGCCGACTCTACCCCGACACCCGCCGTCCTGCAAGCCAAGCGCGCCTCATCAGATGCCGTGGCTTTCCCTGCCCGAGCGGCTGAAGAAGTTGGGTCGGGCAACGAAACGCCCCGGCAGTCTAGCTATTCCTCTCGCACAGGCTTCCGGTTAGACTTCGACACTTTGCAGACCCCTCTTGGCGAGCCGTCTACGACGCTTCGCTCGGAGAGCAGCAGCAGTCGCGCCATCTCTGCCCCCCAGGCCGACGCGGCGACCATTGCCCGGAAGAAGTCCGGAGAACCGTTGAAGTCCTCGCTGAAGAGTCGCCGGCCAGTCGTTCGTGGGGACCTTTCCGTCGTCACGAATATGGCGTCGACGAAGAGCGAACCGAGTACGCCTATGGCTTGCAAGTCCGTGCATTTCGACTCGAAGCTGGAGCGCGTCAAGCTTTTCCTTGCGGAGCAGAAGCCTCTAGCGATATCCCGCGAGGGCAGCCCAACGGATACGAGTGGCACGGAGAGCGACTTCCCGAGCTCAATATACGGCAGTAGGCTCACGGAGCAGAAGATGCTTACCATGCAGGTAGTCAACATGCCGGCGTCGCCGCGGATGGACGCGGATCTTTCTCTCGAGTCGCTCGTGTTATCGTCCGATGGCACTGCGCTCAACGGCTCCGTGCGCGTACGCAACCTCGCGTTCGAGAAGTGGATCGCTGTCCGCTTTACAGTCGACGGATGGCAAACGACGAGCGAGGTGACGGCGCGGTACTCGGAATCTATTCAGAGCGGCGTATTCGACCGGTTTGCGTTCTCAATACGCCTGGGCGACATGCTCGCACGCATCGAGGAGAAGACTCTGTTCTTCGCTCTGCGTTACAACGTCGCTGGTCGTGAAATCTGGGACAACAACGATGCACAGAACTACAAGGTCACGTTCGCCAAGATCACTCCCCCTCGCTCTTCCACCTCTGCGGACTCAGGTCTTGCCTCGCTCAAGAGCAAGCTTGAGAACGTGGTGAAAGGTCGGGAGACTGTTGGTGGGTATATGTCGCAGGGGAGGAAGGGCCGGGCCGAACTGTTCACGCTCGAGGCCTCTACGTCTCTATCCTCGCGATATGACTTCTCTGCATCGCTGAAGAGCCCATGGACACATACGCCTATTGCCTCCAGCAGCAAAGCAAGCAAGATGGGTATGCATTCGCGTAACAGCACCTATCCGAACGAACTGCCCCAGGTCGTCAACGGCAAGCAAGTGCTGGATGATACAAGCTTTCTGACGCGTGGCTCCCCACGTATCCTTGACGCGGACGACAGGCCGTCATCGCCGGCGCTAGTTACTCCTGTTGACAATGCCCTCGATGACACGCCGTTACCTATGATGAGTCGCCGCCGCGGACGCAATCACCAGCGCGGCTACTTTGACCTCGGCATTCCACACAACGCCACCGTTAGACGTACACCTACTGGCGGCTCTTTCGACACACGCTCCTTGAGCCCAATGGCCGTGCCTCGTTCGGCGATATCTCCCGACCGCGCGTGGTACGTTGAGGTCGGCGGGAGCGAGGAATCGACTCCGTCGGCAACATCAACGTCAGGGTCGTTGACCTCTTCTCCCTCGGGATCTCCTGTCGAGTCGCCGCTGTTCACGGGCGGCGCGGAGGCCGATGGGCTCCGTAGTCCGGTGGAGAGCGAGAGCTATAACGTGTTCTTGAACAGGTACGTCCCGCAACGTGTGAGGTCGGTCGACGCCACTGACGCATTGTGTCATTCGCAGGTACTGCTACTATACTGGAGCTGGAGACCCGTTCCTGGACGCGCAGCCAGACGTAATCCACCGTTCTCATTCGGCATCAAGCGTGGAGGAGTTCCTCTCGTCACCGAACCCGAACTACATGCTCTCGCCTGGCGAGGCGCCTACTCGCTCGCCCAGTTACGATGACGTCCTGTCGATGAGCGGGAACACGACTCCGACCGCGCGCAGTATGGGTGCGTTTGGCGCCGGGTCGCCCTCGCTGCTGTCTGTCACACAATAGACGACTGGTCTTCCAGGTACTCGATACACTTTAGAGTGCCTCCTTTCCTTGACCTTCTCCGTTTCATCAACGGGGCGGAGGACATGGAGGTACAAAAGTTACACATTACGACCTCACTACGTGGACATTCGCTCGGCGTGCCACGCATGATATTTATATGATCACTCCCTTCCCGTCTTTTCCCCATCCCCATCCCCATTCCCCTTGCCTCTTCACCCGCATCGCGCATGCATTATTCCTCCTTGCCCTCTCGCGCCATCTCCTCATCCCTCACCCTACATTGTCTCCCGTACCCTTTTTGATTATTACCGCCTCCCCCTTTACATTTTTCACCCCTGGATCTTCCCTGTCGAGCGCCAGGCTTCGATGTGTAACATACACGTTCTGGTTGAGATCGCCCCCCATCCACCGCTTGCTTCCCTCCTCGACCTCATTTCCCCTGCAGCCACCATATACAGACAGATACACAGAGATTCCATCCGCGGACAGGCATAGATACAGGCCGAGCGGAAGTTCCCCTCTCTCCCCATACAGACAGACACCTTGCATTTTGTCTCGTTTTCACGTCTTTACGAGCCGCCTTCCGTCCTCCTCATGACGACCTCCAATGATGATTTGGATTATACACGCTACTAGGCTGCGCTCACTGCTGTTGCACGCAAGTCCTGTAAGCGCATGCGAACAAGTATCAGAAGATGATTATAAGTTCCAGAAGACGAGGACCCCAGACGTCCTGAATCTTCTTCACCCGCTGTGGCCGTAGTGATACTGTGTACATGACCAGCAAGGAGGGAGAGCTCCGCTCTAACGCGCTGTTCGCTCGGCTAGCAGAGATATCGACGATGTGAGTTATATACTACCCTATGACGTCTCCGGAAGCACACAATTGGTGACTAGACAAGGGGTCTTCTCGGAAGCCCGTTGGAATTAGTGAGAGTTACTTTCCAAGGATCATATGGCTGTAAGTTCCTCATCGGGCAGGACCCTAGGGCTTGAAGAAGGGACCCTGTATTGGGATACCAGGCGGTGTCATTTACATATTCCCACAGCGATAGTTTGTAGATGGGGTGAGCCATGGGGACATGGGGCTATGAGAAGCCAGGATGGCCATGATATTGCGAAATCTAATGCAGTAAGGCTGGGGAGTACCCGATTAGATTCTCAAGTAACGGCGTACGCTGGTAACGAACGGATATCCAGATTCGGTACTGGTCACCCAACGCAACGCACGAGCTATCCAAGGGACCGGCGGTGGGCTATGGGTCCTCCAGCGAGACTGAAACTCGGGCGGAAGTTGGCTCCAGTACATCTCCGGGTCCGTAACGCAGTCAAAGTCCATTTCGATTTCGATGGTAGTGTCAATGATCTCCTGCGGAAGGGATGTCTTGATTTCGTTGAACAAGGTCAGTGCCTCATGAGCAGTCCATCGGTCATTGGCTATGTGAGTAGTCATCTTCCCAATCAGAGGAGCGAGAAGGGGGATGGTGGGTATAGCTCTCTGCCATACATCTGATAAGTGTCGGGGCTGTCGATCGCCGGGAAGAACGCACATTAAGCCAATACAGATATAGATTACCAAGGCAGGCAACGTCGAAGGCAAACGGATTGTAGTGCCGTTCACCTTGATCCACGTCATACGGCTGATATATCGGCTGGCCAGCAAGCGCCTCTCTGGCTGGTCAACGACATCCTGTGAGTGACGTGTCGGCGGGGAGAATGAGTGAAAGATCCAAGTCGAACAAGGCATAAGTGACGTTCGGAGACCGACAGTGCTCGCGCCAGCGTTGGAAACAGAGGTCCGTGTTCAGGCTGCAGCAGTACCAGTTGACCAACATATTCGACTCTGATATGTCCTATCAGAAGGTTAAAAACGTCGCGCGAGACAGAAAGCGCTAGGTGCACCCACTCTGTGCGCGATCCTGTGGCGATGAAGCAACGACAGGCCCTAGGGAAGCACGTATGAGCACGTTATGCAACTTCCGTCGTATACTCAACTTGATACTCATCTTCAACGTACAGTTTATGAACCTTACGACCTGGCCGACTGTATCAAATCCTTTCAGGCCAAGCCTGATCGACCACCTGGATCTGGGGTATACTTGACGTTAATGGCCCAGCCAAATGTCACGGCCTTTCGCGCCCCGCTGTGGCTGCCATCACCGCTGGCGCCTATTTCTTCACATTAACGTCAAGTCTGGGGTATCAGTGCTGAAACTACAGCGGTTGGCGAAATCTTTGGACAGGCGCCCCGCGAGACGCGCCCGCACGAATCAATCCAAACAATCCAAAGAATTCAGAAAACTATTTGAGGTCCTCTTCGTGCATCTTGACTGCACCGTAGGCATGCATGACACAAGTAGGCTTCATACGAGATCACTTGTATCGAGGAAAATGTGTGTATACATATGTACGATGTGTTCCAAGGCCGGCGCCCGCCACATAGTAACGGTAGTCCTATATGACCCTCAGTACTCCTCTGACCAACATGGTCAAACGCCGTATCAGCGCTGACCTTCTGACATGAGTACAAGCACCACACAGCTCTAGGATGGGTACCAGAGAATGTTTTTGACAGAGTTGACGGCCTGAAAAGAGCACCAAGCATCAGGACGAGGCCGACACCGACTACTAGTTCTGTCTTAGCTGTTGCTATGTGGCGACCACTTCAACAGTCTACTGGACCTTTCACGCCAATTGACTGAGCTATGTACATTTATAACATCTATACCATGCCCCTATGTACATATTTTACACACAAACATGTGTCAGGGTGTGTCTATGAATTCTTTGAATTCTTTGGATTGTTTGGATTGATTCGTGCGGGCGCGTCTCGCGGGGCGCCTGTCCAAAGATTTCGCCAACCGCTGTAGTGATGTTGGGCGACATGCATGTTCATTTCGGCAGGAGGCTTAGACGTACATTGGCATCGCAATGAACGCAAATTCATATGGGGAATCCAGGATCGCTGTGGGTGCGAGTACGTTCGCGAAGATACGGCTGTCGTACAATGACTGACACGCGGCCAGACGACAGTATATCTGATATTCCATGGAACCCTTGTCTGTTAGTTTGATGACAAGATCTCGTCGCATCGTGTCTTGCGCATAGGCGAGCCTGGGCTGTTACGCAATCAAAACGATGGTGGTGTGTGTATGCTAAAGAAGTTGACTTTGCCTGGAGATTGCGAGGCTGTGAAGATAGCTGTTCATCCCGCTGTTCGTCCCGCTGTCTGTGGACACAACAAACAGCAAATGGACTTGGTGAGAGTGCTACCTCATTTTTCGGCAACTTCCAACTACCACAGTGATGTAGTTGACAGAGATGAATGCCTGCCGTTGCAAAGCTTTCACGGTAGCCTTCCCAGAAGGGCACCATACGACTGAATTGATGACTAGGCATTTGCACCAGGTTTGCGACAGTACCTGCGTATAACTGATACCATTAGTCGTATGTAAGGCATATTGTGTCATAAAGGCTAAATGAACGTACTTGTGGCAATGACTCCCCGTTTAGTTGGCATTCGCTTCGAAACGCAGTCACTTCCGTTCATCGTCATAACGTGGTCCTCTTGCGCCACGACGTTCAGACAATCAGCTTCAGGAGACATGATAATCGAGACAAAAACAGAGACAGATAGACAGAACAAAATATGAAAACTTCGGTTGGATGGGGTGGTTACGATGGTACTACAGGTTCCGACATTTAGGGCCCAAATCCAGATAGCACTAGTAATTGGGGCGCATTAGTACAGTTCGGGTACGTCTGATGAAGCTTTCTGAAGTCTGCTGGACTTCGAACTTCGAAGTCTGGTTCATAGCTCCTGTATGTATAAGATCTGCGGCGTCACAACTCGACTTAACGTTACCATACTTGCCACGCCCTTGAGTGGCGCATATAACGAATATTCCCACGAATACAATAGCATGTAGGCATAGTGTCGGGGACTCTGACATCGGCTAGCGCTATGCAACTTGCATTTGGACCGCGACTCTCTGCTTGACTGTCTGACTCGCCACAGTGTTTCCCTCTGAACATTGGCCGGAGACATACCCACAAATTAGTGCTGCATCTGGGGAGGTTCTTCGGTCACTAACCAGCCGGCGGAGGTTAATCAGGCTCGCTTGAACACCTGAACGGAAAGAAGTAATAGCGTACACATGGCGGCCCCTGCTGTGTTACCTGTTCTCCTCCCTTCGCGTACCATTCCGCCCTCCTTACAAGAGGACGCGCGAGTAGCGTGGAAGCCAAAACGCAACCTAGAGACACCCAATGTGCCGCCACCGGAAGACCCCAAAGCCATTGAGATGGACATGGCGCGCCAGCTCGCGGACGGCAAGCCGGTGAAGAAGGTCCGTCCGCGGAGGACGGTGGACTACGGGGGCGGACTGGGAAGATGGGCGTTGGTGCGTCGACTCGTGGCTGATTCATGTAGCGTCGCGCATTGAACGGGCCAAACAGCTCCGCAAGATGCGGCCGACCGCGACATACGTGCCGTACCTCAGGCCAGCGCCGCCGTATATCATTGACGTAGGGGGGACATCTGGGCATGTAAACAGTATGGAGGCTCAATATATCTCATGTGCAGCTCCTGCCGCCGAAGGCGTACCCAGACAACCCCTCGACGTCGCTCTGCACCAAGTTTGTGCACACGTCCACCAACAAGATACGGTGTCCGGTCAACTGCGTCGTGGTCAGTCCCCCGCCATGCGTCCATCCTCATACCCAGGAATCCCGTGGAACTGAATCTGTCGCTCCGATTATGCTTGCAGTGGACACCAGAGGCGCGACGGATTCTGACGGGGTCGACAAGCGGCGAGTTCACGCTCTGGAATGGCCTGACGTTCAACTTCGAGACCATCCTGCAGGCGCACGACTCGGCGGTGCGCACGATGAAATTTACGCACTCGGGCGCATTCCTCGCATCCGCGGACCAGACCGGCGTCATAAAGTACTTTCAGCCGAACATGAACAACCTCACTGCGTGGCAGGGCCACCGCGAAGCCATTCGGGGGCTCAGTTTTAGCCCGGACGATAATAGGTTTGCGACGGCGAGCGATGACTCGACTATCCGGCTGTGGTCGTTCGAGGAACAACGCGCGGAGCGAACATTGACGGGTGGGTTTCCGAGGCCTGTTTATTAGACGTGCAGCCGCTGACCGCTGAGACAGGTCACGGTTGGGACGTCAAGTGCGTAGAGTGGCATCCTACAAAAGGTCTACTCGTTTCGGGTAGCAAAGACAACATGATCAAGTTTTGGGACCCCCGGACTGGGACCTCAATCTCAACATTGTAGGTCGTCCTCTTTCATGCTAGCCTGCTGGTCACGTTATCACCACACACAGACACTACCACAAGAACACCGTACAAGCACTCGAATGGTCACCGAACGGTAACCTGGTCGCAAGCGCGTCGAGAGACCAAACCGTGCGGGTGTTCGATATTCGAACTATGAAAGAACTCCGTCTCCTCAAGGGTCACAAGAAAGAAGTTTGCTGTAAGCTTTGAGTGTCCGTTCACATATGATCGTCTTCTAATCGGGCGCTGTGTCTTAGCCGTCACCTGGCATCCCTTCCACCCGCTGCTCGTTTCTGGGGGATCTGAAGGCTCTATCATGCATTGGGACCTGTCGTCCTCTTCTGAGCCGCCTGTGGTTCAGTCTGTCTCCCAACAACCCGGTCCCCGCGCGACACTCTCGCAAGCGCATGACTCAAATGTCTGGTCGCTCGCCTTCCATCCGCTGGGCCACATCCTCGTCAGTGCGTCCAACGACCACACCACTCGTTTTTGGTGTCGCGAACGCCCCGGTGACGCCTCCTCCGTCTTCTCTGGCGGAGGCGAAAAGCCGCCAGAGATCACGGACACGTCTGGGCAAGACGACGAGGAGGAGGCGATGGTCCCCGGGTTCGGTTTTGGCGCCGGAGGCGGCGCGGCAGGGTGGTGGGGCAAAGAGGAGGACGGGCGCGATGGGGCCGTTTCCTCGTTGTCTTCGTCGCATGGCGGAGGCCCGGGCGGGTACCCGTCCTTTGGGCTGTCGAGCGCAATGGACACGGGCGAGGACGCGATCCCTGGGATTGGCGGATTCGACAGCTCTGGCTCTGGCACTGTCGCGGGCAGGCAGAACGGGCCGTTGCCGTCTCAGGAGGAGATCTTCGGCTCTGGAGGTCCTCCGGAAGGGGGGGATGACTGGGGTAGAGGCAACAGTGGTAATGCCGAAGGAGGTGGAGGTGGAGGGCGTGGGAGGAACAGGTGGGGACGGGGCGGTGGGTACCGCGATGGCGGAGGGGGAGGGGGAGGGGGGCGCGGAGGATACGGTGGCGGTGGACGTCGCAATCGATATTAACTTCATGCTGTGTGTCTAAGCGTTGTCTGGTAAATAGCACTTCGCATTCGTATACTGTAACATTGTAGCGTGTCGCCTGCAGCCCTGCATTCATATATCAAGACAAGCGTATGCCGTGATGGACTTTGGCGAAAGCCTCGATAAGCGTGTGAAAGCCAATCATTGATCACTTTCTTATGTGTGCCTCGGGTCCAGGCGTACTGGACCATCTTAGTCCCCCACCACCATGTCTGACCTCTCCGACGTTGGCAGCGACTACTACGACTCTGACGATGGGTCCGTTGTCGACGTAAGGCGAATCCGTCTGTTGTACTTACTCTCTGACAACTGGCGCACAGGGCACAAACGATTCTGACTTCGACGATGAGCCGCTGCCGCAATTCAAGGGCAAGAGCAAGATTCGCGAGGTCGAGCATAAGAGCCTCTCGGCGACACAGCTGCAACAGTTGGTCGACAACGACATTAGCCAGGTAGCTAGCCTTGTCGGACTAGAGGTACATGGCCCTGCAATCTACTCGTTCCTCACGCCCGGTTGACCCTCCCCTTGTCCGATGCACCCCCCACCATTGCTGTGCCCGTCGCGTCTTCGATAATGCATGGCGCAGTCGCCTATCGTGTCTATTCTTTTGCGACACTTCAATTGGAACAGCGACCGCCTCATTGAGCAATTCCTCGACTCCGCTGCATCCGTCCTGCATGATGTCGGCGAGCCCGCGAACAGTCCCTCGAGCCCTATACTTGGTCCCCCGCCCGCCAAACGCATCCGCCTCGATTCCCCTAGCGCTCCACCTCAGTTTATCTGTGGAGTGTGCTGTGACGACTGTCCTCAGGCGGTATTTCGTCTACGATGTCAGCACACCTTCTGTGAGCCATGCTGGCAGGAGTACATCTCATCTAAGATCAAGGACGAGGGTCAGTGTACATTTAGATGCATGCACGGCGACTGCCGCACTGTTGTGGATGGTCAATCCATCGCGAAGCTCGTAGAGCCTAGCGTAAACCAACGGTTTGTGCTAGACCTGTGCTTCATATTCTTGTATGCATCGCTGATACTCGTGACAGCTATAAGGAGCTGGTTCTTCAGTCGTATGTAGGAGCACACCCACGCTTGCGTTTCTGCCCACATCCCGGATGCACCGAGACTGTCTCGTGCACGTCTGGTACCGGGAATTCCTTGCTCACCGAGGTGCCGACGGTGAAGTGCGGCAGAGGACACGTCTTCTGCTTCGGGTGTGGAATGGACTCGGACCACCGGCCACTCACCTGCAAGCTGGTGAAGTTGTGGCTGAAGAACGCGCGCGACGACGCGGGAACGTCGCAATGGATCAAGGCGAACACCCGCACGTGTCCCAAGTGCGAGAACAACATCGAGAAGAACGGAGGATGCAAGTGCGTATTGCAGCCCTCTTCTCAAAGATAAAACGCGTGCGCTAACTGTAGTCCGCGTTTTGCGCATTCTGTCCCCTTCCAGCCGCATCCTTTGTCGACACTGCCAATACCAATTCTGCTGGCTCTGCATGAAGAACTGGGATGTTCATGGATACAACAATGAGGTGTGCAATGCGTGGAAGGAGCTCGAGCCGGACGCATCTTCCACGGTGGCGAAGCAGAATCTCGAGAAGTGGCTCTTCTACTTCGACCGGTTCAATAATCACGAAATCTCCGCACACCTTGACGAGGAGCTCTGCACACGTACGGAGGAGAAGATGGTTGAGTGGCAGGAGACGAGCAAGATGTCGTGGATCGAGGTGCGTATGTTCTCCCGCGCATAGCTACAGGCTTTTGATTTGACGTGTCCATACACATGCTTTAGTCTAGGTTTATGCGCGACGCTGTGGACGAGCTTACGCGCTGCCGCTCCACGCTCAAGTGGACCTATGCTATGGCTTATTTTCTTGTCGCAGGCAACCAGAAGCAGATTTTTGAAGACGTCCAAGCGTCAGTTCTGCACGTAGTATTTGGATTGATGGTGGCCGCTCATATGTCTCGCAGTGACCTTGAGAAGGCAGTAGAGGACCTTTCGCAGTTACTTGAAGAGCCTGTTGAGGCAGACTGTGTGAAGACCATTCGTCAAAGGATGATGGACAAGACGGTATATCCTTCATCCTCGATCTTACTCCAGCTGCTAAGAGGCCATCAGGTTTACGTGCGCACGCGACATGAGATCGTTCTACGAGATACTGCAGACGGTTTAGCTGAAGGCCGCTGGGAGTGGAACACCGTTTAACTTATTGAGCGGATGGGCGAGACTCTGTTCAGCGCGTTGACAGAGGAGAATTTGTACAGTCCGTACGGGAAGCTAATTTACCATATTACAATCCATTAGTCAGTCACGGTCATATATGATTAGCGCCAGCGCCTTCCAAGTAAGAACCCAGCGCCTGTTTCGCGACTGTCCCCAAGCCTAGTGACGGCGGCTTGCATTTCTCCCACTCTTTCTCATCTACGATCGGTTAACGCTTTGCGGCCAAAGCAATCGCGTTCAAGGCTCTACAAGAGGACTGGTGTGGTCTAACGCAGTGCTTCTGCCACGGACCAGTAATACCTTGGAAGCCTGGCAATCGGTGCGGCTCCGCCGGACAAAAGCACGATGTCCTCTCGTAAACTTCGAATTGCGTTCATTCACCCAGACCTGGGAATTGGTGCGTGCTAATCAGTGTACTACTTTGTCTGGGCTTGACAAACGCTTATAAGTAGAATAGGCGGGGCCGAGCGTTTGGTAGTAGACGCAGCTCTCGGTCTCCAGAAATTGGGACACAGCGTCGACCTCTATACCTCCCATCATGATCCTGGCCACTGCTTCGAAGAGACACGGGATGGTATGTGCTTATACTGAGTCTACACGACGTTGAAGGCCTAAGAAGGCCGCCAGGTACGCTACGTGTACACCTCATATCCTCGCCGTTTCCCCGCGCAATCAAGGGCAAACTACACGTCCTGTTCTCGCACGCCCGGCAACTACACCTCACTTGCCACCTATTGAGCTCATCTATGCCATCTTATGATGTCTACTTCGTTGACCTCCTTCCGACATGCATTCCATTTCTACGTCTCGGCGCGCATACGCGGGTGTTGTACTACTGCCACTTTCCCGACAAATTGATGTCTGGCGGAGCATATGTAGAGGGTGTCAGACCTCAAGGTAGCCTGCTAAAGCGCATATATCGTCTTCCCATGGATGCTGTAGAGGAAGCCGCGACCAGTGTGTAGACAGTCTTTGTGCACCCTGCTGCCACTAACTCGCAGCCAGGGCAGGCCGATACCATACTGGTAAACTCGAACTTCACGAAAAGTGTTTTCAAACGACACTTCCCGTCTATACGAGCGACGCCGCTTGTGGTATACCCTGGTATCAACCTAGATACCTATCAGCCTCTCGAGGTCAATCAAAGAGAAGCTGACATTCTGAACATCATTACGTGCGTACAGTCATGCCGTTTTCTATTGTTTTACCGGGACTGAGTGGGGTGACATAGGGACCGACCAACTTTACTCTCAGTAAATCGATTTGAGTCGAAGAAGAATGCGGCACTAGCGATACACTCGTTCGCCGAGCTTCAGGAGAAATTCCCCGGCGTAGACTCTTCACGAAAGCCTCGCCTAGTGCTCGCGGGTGAGTATTCGTATACCTCAAAAGGCGGTCTGTACATTCTGAAGCGTTGTATAAGGCGGATATGACCCGCGTCTTCAGGATAACGTAAAGACGCTGCAGTCACTGCTAGACAGCGCAAAGGCGCGCAGTCTGACATATGCTATCACTACTCCGTCGACCTCTGCGGTTGCCTTGCCCTCCCTCCCATCGACTTCCAGTACCACCGACGCAGATATTTTATTCCTGCTCAATTTCTCTACAAACCAGCGCTCGGCACTTCTCACATCGTCATCCACCCTGGCACTTCTCTACACACCGACTAACGAGCATTTCGGTATCGGACCCGTGGAAGGCATGGTATGCGGCCTCCCAGTTCTTGCCTGTGATAGCGGCGGTCCGACAGAGAGTGTCGTCGATTCTCCGGCAGGCAACCGCACGGGATGGCTACGGCGCCCAGATCCAGATATTTGGGCGAAGGCATTGGCAGAGATCGTCAACCTGTCGCAGCAGGAGCGGGCCAGCTTGGCAGAGAGGGCGAAGCGACGAGCGAGGGAAAAGTTTGGGATGGAGGCAATGGCGCAGGATCTGGAACAAGCCCTGCAGCAGACAGTCGCCCTTGGGCGCGTTCCGACGCCCGCAGGCATTTGGATCATCGTGGCACTGTTGTTTGCGCTACTTGTGTATTTCGTGAGGTTGAAACCGTCACTTTGAAGGAGGCATGGCAAGGTGCAGGGTACATTCACAGTTGCTGTTTGGTTGTTGATCATACCATCCCACAATGTGAGTCTTCTGTCTTCCATGGGATGCTCACTGATCATTGTGCCGCCAGATATCTATATCTCTTTGGTGTACCGTATCAACTGTGCCACTGGAAGGCAATGAGGACTACGCTTGCCTTGCGCACCTTGCCAGGTCACTAATACATCCGAACTGTCTGGCACTTCGCAGCAAGTCACTTGACTTAGTCACGGAGCTGCAGCATGGCCTGAAAGCTGCAGTGGACAAAGCAAGCCATGTGCTGCTGCTTTGCTGTCGACAAAGACAAGTGGCAGGCAAACGCAGTCCCTTTGGCTTGTGGCTATATAAGATCTCTCTGCAACAGCTTCAGTTTTCATCCCCGTTTTGTCCTCCAACCACTTCGTCCACACTGACATCGTATCTGACCTCCCCACTAACCTGCCTAATCGACAACATCAATCATGCAGAGCCCACTTGCCGTGTATTGCTCTTCGTATATTCTAAGCCTCCCTAGCTTGGGACCTGGCTTGGGACAAAGAACATTGTTCTCAGGCGTAAGCCACACCTCGACGGACGCTGCGGCATGTACCCCAGCGCGTTCCGCCATCGCATCGTGGATCAAGACCCAGCAGCGTCGTGTGGCCCCGTCAGGCATGATGCACTCCGCCGTCCTTGGCACCTCAGATTCCTCTTCGGCGGCCTCCATGGGCTCAATGGCCTCATCAAGTTCCACAGAGGACGAATTCGACTTTGGGTATGCATCTTCTACGTCGTCGGAAGCTTCAACTTTTTCCACGAGCGTTCCAATGCCGCTTCCGTTTCCTCCCGCGCGTGTTTCGAACATAGTCGAGTTTCGAAGGAATGGCTCTCGTGGGGTCTCACTCGCGGAGTGGATCCGACTAACCGAGAAGAAACGAACACGCCAATGCCTCGACGACCCCGACGAATGTTTGGACGAGCTCGTCGACGACTGGAAGATTCTGTACCAGTGCCAAGTAAGTCCGCTCCTGGGCCTGACCGGGTCGCGAAGTCATGCTGATCACAGTAATGCGTTGTTGTGTTGTATTGTGTACAGTGGCCGGGTTACGACGCCCATACATGCTACATAGCTGTGCCCGAAGCAGTTGCTGCGGGGACTGCGCCGTTAAGGAAGGTGGACTTTCTGGATATGGTCTGCAAGGCGCTCGCAGGATGGGTGTTATCGACTACCGTGAGTCTTGCGTCCTTGCTCGCGTTCATCCTCACAGTGTTCATGTCTCGCGTATTGTCACCTGCAGAGACAACGTCATATCGAATGTGTTGAGCCACACTGGGCGATTGGCCTGGATGCGATCTCGTTCAAGCACATTCGCGTGGTCTCCGTCCTGGAAGTGGCAGGCTACGTCCGCAAGTGGGTGCCCGTCCTGGAGATCGACGCCAGGGCTATCCAGCCCTGAGTCTAATGCATTGTATGCGCTAGACTTCTAGGCAAAAACACGCAAGGTTGCTAACATGCCATAAATTTATTTGCGTCGTCCGGACTGCTGTCCGAGTGTGATATGGCGACCTCAGCAGCTCAGTTGTTTGCAGTACATTTATGCTCCCTCTGCCCTCCGTTCCCGACATGCTAACCATTCATTGTCACATATTGGGGACGTCATTGTCTAGCCTATCCAACGTTCTCGCTTACGAGCCAAAGCGGGAGGCCACAGCCGAACGCTCGCGCGGCGTCGCGCATACTAGGTGAGCGTTGACACCATCGAGGCACTACTGTACCACCTGCGATCCCTGCTGTCGAACCCGCGATCATGCAGTGCTGGACGCAACATGGGTTCAATGCAATACTGCCCGATCGCCCGACGCCCGTTGCGCCACGGTGGCGGCAGGGCCCATGTGGCATGCACCTACCAGGTCGGTGGGACGGTGTGGCATGCGGTATTGCGGTCCCTCATTGTACGTCTTTGGCTGCTCCTTGGACGTAGTGGTGCCTGCGTAGTCGTGTGGCCAGCCAAGCCATGCGCGTTGGTCCGCGCTATACCCTCTGGCGTCGCGTTGTACGTGATCTGCTTATCGACGCTTGACAGTAACACATGGCTCGTGCGGCGCACGCTGCACACCCTGCATATCGTATCGTTGCGACATGAGTCCGTCGCCTTCTCGGGTAGGTAGGCTACTCGCTCACATTCTATCAGGGCTGTGAGGGAGTGATGAAGCGAGTGATAAATGTTACCACCGCTCGAATGTCCTGCTTGGCGTTCCTCAATTGTGAGCAAACGCAGTCAGCACCGCTGTCTTCATCGCTATCAATAATCAGCATGCCAGTAAAGATCAAGACCACTACAGTGCGTGCCCGACTGTTTCCACGGAACGTACTCCGCTATATGCAAATCAGACTTCGCTTCGGGCTAGCCAAGCTTGGCAAAGCGCAAAAGGCCCTGGCAAAATCTCTATGCTGCGCAAGTGCGCCGCCCTGTTGATCGGCTTTCGTCTGCATATGAAATCATGGGCAGTATGCTACTCACCCCTTCTTTCAGTGGGGACGATGATGAGCAGCCACAATGGACGCACTGCTCAACCGTGGCGACGCTCCCTGGGAACCTTGGGAGCCCGTCATTGGTGATTATTTGGATACTGTAAGTACGACCTTCGCATGCCATACGTGCGTGGGCCTTCAGGGTAGCCTCGGGCCGTGTCTATATACATTCATTCTTTTCTATAGAGACAGTCAAGCTCTCAAAGCCAGAACGACGTGGCTGTCTCCGCCGGCCGTCCGTCAAGAAGAAGTGCAACGGTGGCGATAGACGTCAGCCCGGCCCCCGAGATATCATGTCAAGGTGACCGTCTATCTGGGTGGTCAAAGTCCCAACGGCGGTAGTCTGCTGACCATACAGGCCGCGCGCAAGACCTTGTGGCATCCCGCAGGAAGGCGCAGGAAGGACCCTCAGGCCGTATTCTTCGGGGAGCGTCCCTCGGCCACTGCTGGCACTCTCTAATAGTCCTATCGCTGTACTACCACGGACGGGTCGGGTCATGAGAGGCGTGCATCGAACCCACACCGCTCCATGCATTGCCCGTGGGATGTTTCCCAGGCTCCCAGAAGTTATCTCTAATAGACTCCAAGGACTTGAGAGGTCTCGCGGCCAGTTTTCGCTCCTCGGAGCAGTTCATAAAACAGCTGCGAGGGACGCAAGCACCGAACCGATCGGCGGGGGAGAAAGGCACCAGCACGCAACTAGGGGTAGCGGATGACGCCTCCGCCAGCTCATCAATGTTCATATTTTTCCAGGGACGTCCGGATCTTTCAATGCGGCAGGTAGATGTCGCGGTTTTTGCTATTATTCCGCTCACGCGTGCCCAAACCGAGACCCAAAAGTGATGCTCCAGATTGTGCCGGAGCGAGATACGGCCTCAAGAAATCGACCGCCCCTCCCCTTCCCCTTACGCCTGGCTGCAGCTGGTTGCTGATATCCGTACAAGCGCTCGCGATACATCCATCCTGGCCTGTGGCCTCAACGTCCAACCTGCACAACGAATCAAGTTACATATGTTTCCACGTTGTGTACGCCGCAGTTTGCGAACGCCCATAACTATTTGATCGAGGCACTCAGATTCTCGATCGCAGGACGCTATCACTATGAGGGATCAGATGGGCCACATGGTTGCCGCAGGTTTGCAACTGGCTTAGTCGATTGCGCAATCTACGTTGTGGCGGAATTCGCCGTCGGAGCGGCAACACGAACCCCAGCCGGTCTCTGTGCAAGAAGTCCACACTGGTGATACTGATAGGCCCCAGATGCTGGTCCCCTGGTGCTCCGTGAAGGCGTATGGTCCTGAGCGGGTTCGGGAGAATTGCACCAGGAAGAGGCACCATGTCGTACTTCGGGCCACCCTTCTGGTCCAGCCCGAGGGTGCGCGTCCATATAATCCGCCCCCGCCCGCCGGACCTCCCCAGCAGTCCTCAGTTCTAGCTGTCCCGCTCCTCGTCCAAGTCAAACTATGGCTTCCCAGGACGGCGTCGATCAGCTCCCTCAGCTCACTGCTGCCCAGGACGACCACTCTCCTCCCCAGTCCTTTGATGAGAAGACGGGACATGTAAAGCTCGAGAAACGTCTCAGTTCCGACTCCTCCCTCGGATCCGGTGACAAGGTCGAGTCCTACGGGAAGACGGAATACGATGAGGAGCACCAAGTCCGGTTCGTTAATGGCGAGCCCGTCATCACGACAGGCTGGGATGTCTCCCGCTACCTCATCGACATGCGCGACGATGGCGACCCGGCGCTGACCTTCCGTTCGCTCCTACTCGGCACAGTCTTCGCAGGGTTGGGAGCCGCCCTCTGTCAGGTGCGTCCTCTGTTACGTTGTGATTTCCACTCCGCAGACTGACGTCCATGTCTGTGGCATCAGATCTACCTTTTTAAGCCCGTGCAGGTCTCTATCTCCACGGTCTTCCTCCTCCTCCTTATCTACAGCTTTGGCGTCGCATGGGCGAAGTATCTACCTCGCGCTGAATGGGTCGAGGGCACACGCTTTGCCCGACTTGGCCCCACCCTGCACTTCCTCAATCCCGGCGAGTTCCGCCTTAAGGAGGTCCGTACCTCCCTCTCGAATTTGGATTCGCAGGTGACTGACAAGAGCGTAGCATGTAATTGCTTCTCTGGTCGCGTCCACGGCTTCTGGTGGTAGCGCTGCCGTTATGAACTTTGCGGTGCAGCGCGTGAGTATTTACGTCGTGTCGACGTGTGGGCGTGTACGGCAGCTGACAACTTTCTATCCTCACTAGCTTTACTATGACACGAACGTTCAAGCCACCACCGCTGTCCTCGCCACTTTCTCCACCGCCTGCTTTGGGTAAGCTGTAATCGTTGTAGGAGAGGGGGAGGTGCTGACTCTGAGTAGTTACGGTCTTGTAGGGCTTCTGCGCCCGCTGACCGTTTACCCTAGTGAGATGGTCTACTGGGGTGTAAGTAAACATCTTCAGTTATGAGATCACTATGTGCTGACTATCATCGATCCGTCCACAGAACCTTCCAACTGTGTCCATCTTCCAAAGTGAGCCCCCTCATGTCATTGTGCCATTCATGCAATCCCTTCTAATTATCCACAAAGCCCTTCATTTCGACGGCTCAGCCAATTACAAACGGCTCAAGCTGTTCTGGTCCGCGTTCACGGGCATGTTCATCTGGGAGATCGTTCCTTCGTACATATTCCCGCTCCTAAACGGTATCAACATCATCTGCCTCGGCACACAGCACGCCAATAGCGGCGCGCAGGACGTCATCACCAATTTGTTTGGCGGTACCGACGGTAACGAGGGCCTTGGCTTCCTCAGTTTGTCCCTCGATTGGCAGTATATCACTTCCTCGTACGTCGCACTCTCAAGGAGTTCCTGGTATTCTCTAACTCGCGAGACAGGTTCATGAGCTTCCCGCTGATCCAGCAGGCAAACTCGTGGATTGGTTATGCGGTGTGCTATATCGCGATCATGGGTATCTACTACTCGGACGTCTGGAACGTACGTCCTTTTCCAGCAATATCATCAATCCGTTCGTGCGAAAGCTAACAACATGTTCACAGTCCAAGGCATTCCCGATGCTCTCCACCTCACTCTACAATCAGAACGGCCATCGATACAACCAAACCTACGTCTTCGGCCCCACCTTCACCCTCAATGAGACCGCACTCGAAGAGATTGGTCTTCCTGCGCTGACCGGTTCGTGCGCCGTCAAGTACTCGATAATGTTCATCCGCTCACTTTCGCTGCCCACTTAGGTTCGAACGCGTGGGCAAACCTGTGTGCTAACCTCGGAGTAAGTCAAATATTACAGTTCGATCTTCGCACGGTATGTCTGACCCGTATCTATAGATTGGCGGCCTCATCGCCCATACTGTGCTTTTCTGGGGTCCGTACGTCTGGGACTCCTTCAAGCAGGCGCGGACGAAGACTCAGCCCGACCCTCACTGGCAGGTATGCTGGCCGGACAAAATCTCTCTTAGTCGCAAGCACTTACTATGCCATCATCGGTACTAGGCTGTAAACAAGAACTATGAAGAAGTACCTTGGTACTGGTATCTCGCCTTGCTTGCGCTTTCGTTCTTCGCTGGTAAGTGCGCAGGATGACGAAGGACGAGGGAGTTTGATTGATGTATCGCAGGCTTGATCGTGGTGCTCAAGGGCCAGACGACACTCCCATGGTGGGGGTATATTATCTCTCTCATCCTTGGAGGTGTGTTTGCTTTCAGTCGCACGCGTATCGCGTGCACAGTGTTCAATTCCCGGTGTAGCCTTCATCACGCCCTTTTCGACGCTTCTGTACGCGCGCATGGGTAACGGCATTGCCACGAACCAGCTCATGAAGATGGTCGCCGGCGCGGTCAACCCCGGCAAGCCTGTTGCCAACCTCTACGTACGTTTTCGCCAAGTTCAACTCCTGCATTCAGCGTCTCTGACTTGATCCTGCTTGCATAGTTCTCTATGTGGAGTCACGATGTTATTTCCACCTCCATCAACCTGGCTGGAGACCTTAAGATGGGCCAGTACCTCAAGATTCCCCCGCGTGCCATGTTCCTCACCCAAATCTGGGGCACCATACTCGGCGCGGTTGTGAACTACAGTGTGTCTCATATCTACGCCCATTCGATAGCCAGGTTGATCTAGCCCTTTTTTATAGTCGTCATGATCTCCGTCGTCGATGCACAACGCGACATCCTGCTAGACCCTCGCGGAACGAACGTCTGGAGGTGCGCCGTGCGCATCCCTGACGCTGTAATTTGTCTGATCCGTTTACAGCGGTCAAGAGCCACAGAGTTTGAACAGCGCGGCCGTGACCTGGTCGCTCGCGAAACAGCTTTACGGCCCCCACGGCCCGTACATCTGGATCCCGCTTTCGCTCGTCTTCGGCATGGTCCCTACGTTCATCCAGTGGCTCATCGCAAAGAAATGGCGTACGATCGGGGGCCTGCGCACGGACAGCATCGTGCTGCCGATCATCTACCAGTACTCGGCGTGGATGTCGGCCGGCACGAACTCGCCCGTGTTCTCGAGCATCATCGTCGGTGTCGTCTCGCAGTTCTGGCTGCGGCGCTATCATCCCGGCTGGTACCGCAAGTACAACTATATTCTGGGCGGTGCGCTCGACGGTGGTGCACAGGTCATGATCTTTATTCTCTCCTTCGCGGTCTTCGGTGCGTCGGGCTTGCCCAGACCGTTCCCTACGTGGTGGGGCAATCCTGGCGCGGGAAATGTAGACTATTGTAACGGTAATGGCGCGCTGGATTGAGCTGCATAGTTTTGGCATATGTTGTACGAGTAGCTTAGTACGGTACTCACGACTCATTGATGTTTTTAGGGGGCTGGGCGTTGGGCTGTATTACCAGTACCTAGTCCTTGGGGTATAAGTGACGGAATCGAATCTCAACTAGTCATGATCAATGGGCGGGTCTTCCATGCGCATTAAATCGAGACGGATTATAGCAATCGCGACAATCCATGTTCACGCTATCGCGGCCATGTGATCGAGCGACCTCTAAGTTTGTATAATCGGGGACAAGTACTAGCATATGCACACCAGAACTTTGTGGGTGCCCATAGCGGGATGACATCGATGACACCAAAACGGCAGTGGCGAGTGTATGCGTAGAACACGAAAACATCGATGTCGCGGTGGCCGAGTTGGATTCAGGGATCTACGATGTATGAGCGTAAAGGTTTTATCGACTTTTCCCTGAACCACGGGGCATTAGTATATACTCCCCATAATCAATGTGGTAGCCGGTGACAATATGGAGACGTTCCATGCATTATTATAGGGCTATTGTACCTGCCCGACCCATCCAGCGGGAGGTCTGGGGTGTGACCGGCTGCCTCGAAGCGGCGCGACCGGCGGAACTGTGACCATCCGTACCACAAAGCGGCACGGTTGCCCCGCAGGCGGCCGGTGGGGCGATTTGTAGGCGTGACCCGCGGAGAGATATAGGGCCTGTGATACGTGACAATTGCCCGAATGCGGAGCAGCGGAGGGCCTGGTGACCTGTGACCCGTTGGTGGGATGGGCAGGTATAGTGCTTTGCGGACACGATATGCGCTCGCTAAAAGCGACCAGATACTGTGAGTCATACGATAAAGCAGTCTCTTATCTGGGCATTGACTGTCATGCAAACATGTCAGTGTGGTCTACCTCAGCTCAAGCTGCAGAAAGCATCGAATCGGGAAATTTTGATGAGGCTGCAGCACAATAGTCACAAACAACAACGTAGCGTGCTTGCCGAGAAGTTATCCCCCTCCCTCATCGGTGGGCATACGTCCGGATCGCTCATATCGGTCAAATGATGGCTTGACTCATTTTCTATGGTGAACATCGGGCGACATGGTTTCATTTATGTCGTCTGCGTTAGCAATGACTCTCATGCCGCGCTTCGTTGAACTCCCCAAAATCTCACGTGCCACGAAATTCAAGCTGACAGACCTCCGCAAGCATGCCGCTAGCCTAGTCCCCAGGTACGTTAAATATTTCCGCTGGGAGACCGGATGGGCTGACTGTAATGCTGATATGCGTTGGGATCCGTCACTCCTTCTCGTTATTTGACGGGAGGAAGAGGCTCCCTGAGACCCTTCCGACCACCCCTCCCGACCACCGGGGATAGTCTTACTGCTTATATTACAGACTGTTGGCTATACTGGCTTTACGTCCATCTTTGAGATGACGCCTCTCCAGGAAGTCCTCCTTGCTGTTGTAGCGTTGTATATCGCATAGCGTCTTTCTCGCGCGTTCTTCGTGACCGCCGTACGGGATAACATACCTAGCCCTCCGTCTCGTTCTTATCTTGCGGGTACGTTTATCTATCTCTGCGTTTTATCCTGTTGAGATAGCATATCACTGTAAACGCAGGGTATTCGGAAGAAGTTTTTGGTTCTCACCGTTGGGACCACACTGCTGCTTTGGCAAAAAAAGTATGGGCCCGTGTTCAAAATTTATGGTCCGCTCCAGGTGTGATAGGCTGTTGCCTATGTAGTAATTTGTTCGAGCTCACCGGCCGAGCATACAGGCAAAATGGCTATATACTTATGACCCTCGAGCGATGCACAGCATCTTTCTGAAGGATCAGGATGCATTCGAGGAGAACAGCGCCGTCATAGCGTACGTTTGGGATAGCGGAATTCAAGTCGGACGGCCATATACAGGACATTGGCCGATAAACTAGGACCTTCCAGGTTACACTCGGCCCGGGCTTGTTGGCCACGCTTGGTGAGTACATAACTAGAATGTGGCTACAGTGTGGTATCAAGCTTGATTGATGTCTGTTCGATTTGAAGGGCACCAGCATCGCCGACAGCGCAAGATCCTGAACCCTGTGTTATCGGCGAAGCACCTCCGTGATATGACGCCCGTCTTCAACGAAACTGTTGCCCGCGTAAGTACATGGACTTCTCGTTAGTCGAACTCTTCACCTACACTGTGTTTTACGGAAACACAGCTTCAAGCTGCACTAACGTCTAGACTCAAGGAGGGAACACGTGAATTAGATCTACTTGACTGGATGGGCCGAACGGCTTTAGAGCTCATTGGCCCAGACGGTCTGGGTCATTCTTTCGACCCTCTCACGAAGGATATCGCGGATGAGTTCGTGGGTTCAGTCAAAGCATTGTTGTATGTACTTATGCACAAATTTCTCGTATTCACTAAATCTGATACTAAAAGTACCTCCAATCCCCAGCCCGGCGATGCACAAAGTCGAGTCCTTTTTTCCCATCCTCCCGTACTTGATGAAAGTTGGCCCATTGTCGTTCAGACGAAAGGTAGTGGAGATGTTGCCGTTGAAGCACGTTAGGCGCCTGGCCCAGATCACCGACACCATGCATAACCGTTCTGTGCGTATCTACAACGAGAAGAAGGCGGCGCTGGAGGGCGACGACGAAGAGCTGAAGCGGCAAAAAAGCGAAGGCAAGGACATCATGAGCGTTCTCCGTACGTTGTATCAGTCTGCATCAATCAGATTTAATGATTGACTGTCAGGTTACTCTTGACTTACTCTACAGTGCGCGAACATGATCGCTTCGAAGAGGACCGGCTGTCGGAAGACGAAGTGATCGGTCAGATCTCGTGCGTAAATTCCATTGCAAGACGTACGTATGGTGTTCGCAACGACTTGCGCTCGGGAGCAGAACTTTCATCCTCGCCGGGATGGACACAACATCGAACGCGCTTTCGCGCATCTTGAAAGTGCTCTCTGAGAATCTAGAGGTGCAACAGAAACTGCGAGACGAAGTTACACGCGCGCGCGATGACGGGACCGGGAAGTTGAGGGATCTTACATACGATGAGATCATGGAGCTTCCGTACTTGGACGCCGTTTGCCGCGAGACTCCCCGTCGGCCAGTGTCTGCCCAGTTGAATCCGGCTGAACGCAGTATATTGATGTATCTTTCAACAGGTTTTCCCCCGTCACCCGTATCTTCAGAGAGTACGTCCCAACTCACGTCACTGAGAATTATACACATGCATCCACTAACATTCCCTCGCCCACACAGAGCGAAAAGGGACACGATACTGCCCCTCTCGTCCCCAATTCGCGGGCTCGACGGCATGCCGCTCTCCGCCATTCCGGTCACGAAGGGCACATGGGTTATTACCGATGTCCAGGCCAGCCACTGCAACAAAGAACTCTGGGGCGATGACGCGGACGATTGGAGGCCGGAACGGTGGCTGAGCCCGCCGCCTCATTCGCTCGAGGACGCGCATATCCCTGGGGTGTACTCACACTTGTGAGTAGCATTCGTGAATTTTTTTTTGTATCCTCGTTTATTGCCCTCGAGGGCCGAGCCCTATCGTGAATTTATACATCATGATTCGATCGTAGTCGACATGGGCGGCATCTGCGCAGGATGTCCTTCGCTGGCGGTTCCAGGGCGTGCATGTGAGTGCATCACGTCGACCAAAGCAGGCCTGTGTTGTATGCTGACTGTACCAGTGGTTTCAAGTTCTCTCAGCTGGAAATGAGTGCGTCGAATTTACCTTTGTTACCACTGTTGTTCTGACACTAATGCCTTCTTTACAGAGGTCGTGCTTGCGTCGCTCCTGCACGCGATGAAGTTTGAACCAAGTGGCAAGGAAATATGTTGGAATGCTGCCGGCGTCGTCTTCCCCTCCGTTGGCAAATTCGGAGGAAAGCCGGAGATGCCGCTCAAGGTCACACTTCTTCAATCGCTGGAGGGCAAGAGAACTTTCCTCCTAGATCTTTTTGACACACATACGACTGTATGCCTAGACTGTCGAAATGCAATGAATGAGGATTGTCATGTGCTGAAGAAGGAGGGGCAGGACATACCCCTCTGAGCCTTCAAGATGTTAGTACAACCAGGGTGGGCTACATGGAACGCCTAGTTACTCCTATGTTAATACAGCAGGTATGATCTAAAAGAACTACTACAACACTCCGGAGCCGATAAGGGGAGGAAAGGCTGGATGCAAAAGGTTATCGTCCACTGACCACAAGCTCTCGGAAGGCGCTGCGGACGTGGCGTATAAAGGCATAGATGTCTCGCGAATCATTTAGCTCGTCGAGGAGGATGGGTAAGGTGGGGAGGAAAGGTGTAGTAGTTGGTACTGGAATATCGTCAAGTCAGGACTCTGACAGCGGATGTGGGAAGCGGACGGACCTTTGTACATGCGTGCGGATGCATCAATGACTAGGCTAAATTCTCGCTGGACGTCTGCAGGATCCACGTGTGTGAAACGGACGAGAATCTTGTCGTTGCCCAAGCCCTCAACGGTGCACTTGAGTGCAGCTTCACATGCGGCGAGCTCTGGATGTGCGCGGGCGGCGTGCGTGTTGAGAATGGACTGTTCTCGTTTGCGCTCGCGGAGGAGGTTGGAGGCGACAACGCGGTGCTGTTCAATCTCGACGTCGAGGGAGGCGCACTTCTCCTTGATGGCACTGAGCTGGCGGCGGAAGGCGGCAACGCTTGCTTCGGACTCTTTCTTCTCTTCCTGCTCCTTGTCGAGCTCTGCGGCTAGAATGAACAACACAGTCTGACCCAGACAAATATGCTAGCAAACCTTTGATGAGCTCTATCTCTTTGAGCTTGCACTGGTTGGTCTCCGCCTCGATGTTTTGTGTCTTTTCCGCAAGCCGCTTCTTCTCTAGAGCGTATGCGTCCTTGCGGTTCTGTATTTCTGCAACGGCGCGTTGTGTGTAGTTGGAAACGGCGATGAGAAAGTTGCGGGTGGACGCCTCATAGCCGTCTAGGCGGAGGTCGATCTGAGGATTTTGCTGCGCAAGTACCGCCTGCAGGTCAAGTTTTGGGACACGGAGTACTTTCGACATTGTACAAGTAGCCGAATCAGACGTGGACGAGCAGAAGAGCGACTTGAAGGGAAAACACAAACACGCGCGCGTCGCGAGTCGCGTTTGTATGTGTCATGTGATCGCACATACTGTCTCCTCAAGCGCTTGGTGCTGCTCAGTTTCTGACACACGCTCCTTCTTGGTTTGAATGCGAATCTAGGGCCCGCAAGTTTGAATACATCTGCTCTCAACACTCTGGGTCTGCTCTGTGTATGTGTATGTCGGAGACCCAAGCTACACCAAGTCCAAGTTCCTTCCACCGCCCGACTTGTTGGGCAAGGCTTCACTGGCACCTCTCTCGCTGCTCCTTCACTTCACAGATTCTACCGCTATGAGCGCGGGTGTATCTGCCAATATCATCAAGGCCCTTGACAGCGGGTCTGCTCACAAAATCACGTCCGGCCAGGTCGTTGTCGACCTTCAGACCGCCGTCAAAGAGCTTGTCGAGAATAGTCTTGACGCAGGCGCGACGAACATCGGTATGGTCTTTCTTTCTTGTACCGTGTACATCAAATTTACTCTAGCAAGAGGTGCGCTTCAAAGACCAAGGTCTCGAGTCATTTGAGGTCATAGACAACGGTAGTGGCATTTCTCCCGCAGACTATGATTCCATCGGTCAGTCGTATTCTCGTGTTCTCCCCCTCGATAATCCTTTTAAACCAGCACAAAGCGCTCAAGCATCACACTTCCAAACTATCCTCCTTCACTGACCTTGAAATCGTTGCGACCTTCGGGTTTCGCGGAGAAGCGCTCTCCTCCTTGTGTGCGCTTGCCCAATCCGTATCTGTTACCACCGCGACCTCTGCGGAAGCACCCGCAGGTACTGTCATCGAGTTCGAGCGCACAGGAAAGGCCAAGAGCCGTAAAGGTAAAGCAGCCCGTCAGGCAAGTCTCCGTTCTCCTCGAGATGACTTCAAAAGCTGTCGCTCATCTAACATCACAGCGAGGCACTACTGTCACAGTGACTGGTTTATTTGCGCCGCTCCCCGTGCGTCGGAAGGAGCTTGAGCGCAATGCAAAGCGCGAATTCGGCAAAGCCCTCACGCTGCTGTACGCATACGCCCTAGTTCCCTGCGCAACGGAGAACAACGGTGTGCGCCTTAGCGTCACCAATCAGCCCTCAGGAGGGTCGGTACAGCGTGCCACATGTTTGCGTCACACATGCTGAAAGGTATCTAGGAGAAAGAGTACCCAAATGCGCACAGACGGCACTCCCTCCATCCGCGCGTCGGTGTCGGCGATATGGGGTCCGAAGACATTGGATAACCTCGTGGACATCGAGTTGAACTTCGACGTGGAGGTCGAAGCAGCTGTGCTCCGGCGACTCGGCAAGAACCAGGATGAAGGGTACGTTCTCCCGCAACACCTATATCACCGCAATGCGACTTGAGCATCTCGAATAGAAATACGAATAGGGTCCAAGTCCGCGGCCTGATTTCCAGGTTTTCAATGGGCTGTGGCCGAAATGGCACTGACCGCCAATTCTTCTTCGTCAACGGGCGCCCGTGCGCGCCTTCAAAGGTATGGCCGTCTCATTGATTTTGAGAATGCGCGTCGCTCATATGGTTGATAGGTTCAAAAAGCTTTTAACGAGGTATATAGAACTTTCAACGCGACGCAATCCCCTTTCATCATCGCGGACTTCATACTACCCACCCGTGCGTTCCGTGTTTACCAAAGCGCGTGATAGAAATTCGGTTTGACCGTTAGCAGGCTCCTGCGACATCAACGTCAGTCCGGATAAGCGCACCATTCTTATCCATAGCGAGAACAACCTCATCCAGGCTCTGAAGGTTTGGTAGCTTCCTAATTGTCACGCAAATCTTATTCAAATTTGGGCTTGTTAGGTCGCACTGGAAGAGAAGTATGCACCGGCGCGGTCCACGTTCGATGTAAACGCGTCGCAGGCAACTCGTAGAGCCGGCGCCGTGTCTCAGCGCGCAATACCGCCGGCAGAGGACAATCCCCTCTTTCTGCCGGATGACGTAGATGATGAACCCTCCATATCGGCCCCGGTTTCCTCACAAGATTCTACTGAACAGCCTCTCGTGCCACCTCGCTCAACAGACGAACGGGTCTTTGGCGAGCCGCACCTCCTTGTTGCTGCCCCCTTATCAAGCCAGTCAAGCTCCTCGCAGGATGCCATGAGTACCCTCAAAGATGCCGAGGGCCCTGCTGCATCGGGCACAAGAAGCACACCCACCAATACCGTCAGCGAGCGGAAACAGGTCCAGACTCCTGTGGTGCACCACAGAGACTCGCCTTCTTCTAGCTCGTGTGCGATGGAGGTCCAGGGCAGTAGTCGCACCGACGACGATGAACAAGGCGCTCCTGCTGTGTCGCGCTCGAGTCCACATCCCACAACGGCGAGCACCTCTGCATTCAGTGAGGATCCGCCCATCTTCGCTGTCCGACCCCCGGCCCGCCCTGTGACGCGCTCACTCCCTTCCCAAACACTCTCACCTGCTACCTCTCGCCCGCCAGAACAGATGGTTCTGAGCACGTCCGGGGCTTCGTGGAGCCTCCGCAGACAGGACGCTGATGAGGCCCGACCGCGCAAACGCGCTAGGCGCAACTCTGGGGAGGGGGCGGCGAATGCTAGATCGGAGGCGGTTGTGCCAGCAAGGAGCGCGCGGCAGGGCATGCGTGATCTGCTGCGCGGATTCGCGAGATCGGGCAGTAAGGTTGAGGAGCCTGCTATGGACGTCGACGAGGACGAGGTTGGGGAACTGCGCGGTAGTGAGAAGGACGACGACGAAGGATCCTGCGATGACAGTCCAGACGACAGAGACGGGATGCAGGTGGAAGCCGTACAGGATCAGGCTCCGGACGACGTTCGAGAAGATACACCAGATCCCGAGCCGACTGAGCACCGTGACGTTGACATGGAAAGCTGCGGAAACGAAGATATCGAGCTTGTGGAAGATGAGGGCATTCAACCCATAGAGGACGTTGTAGAACTTCCTCGGAAGGAGACATTACCATCATGTTCGCAAGATAGCAGCGATGGCGGTACGAAATCTACGATCATGACAGCGGTCAGTGGGGAGATTATTCGCGTCAACGACAGGGAGGGCATATCTTTCGCGTTCGACCTATCCCGGGTTACTTCCGCATGGCAGACATTGCAGGCGCGGATGACAGCCGCACAGCGCATGCAGGAAGATCTTGACCAGCAGAGGCCTTCAGTCGATGCAGGGTCCGTCAACATGGCAGACGATGAGGCGACCGAGGCCCTGTCACGAGTGATTGACAAAACCGACTTCGCATCCATGAAGGTTGTAGGCCAATTTAATCTCGGGTTCATTGTCGTACGGCGGAAGAAAGCCTCTCCAGGACAAGATGAGAGGCCCGGGACGGGGACGGACGATCTCTTCATCGTGGATCAGCACGCGGCGGATGAGAAATACAACTTCGAGACGCTGCAACAAAACACTAAGATCGATTGTCAAAAGCTCTTCCAGTATGTACTCCATTGAATTCACCAGTCGTGTTTCTCCCAGTTGATCCATCTCGGGCGCAACAGACCCCAAGTTTTGGAACTCACGGCGGCCGATGAATTGGTTGCGCTTGAGAACATTGACATACTCCGGCAGAACGGGTTCGAGCTCGAGGTCTGCGAAGATCGGCCCCCGGGGCAGCGTTTGCGGCTGGATGCGCGACCGATCAGTAAGAGCACGGTGTTCGACACGAAAGGTGCGCCCAAACTCAGATTATGTACTTGATCCGCAATATTCAAAAAAGACCACGCAGATCTTGAGGAGCTTCTCCATCTCCTTCAGGAGCGCCCCATGGGGCAGATGGTGCGTTGCTCCAAGGCGCGTGCCATGTTTGCGATGCGAGCTTGCAGGATGAGCATCATGATTGGCAAACCTTTAAGTCACCGCCAAATGGTATCGGTACGTCGTCACGAATGCCATGCGGTGTTCGAGGTTATGACTTGATCTCAACTGACCTGGCAACGCAAAATTTCAGGTTGTACAACACATGGGAACGATGGACCAGCCGTGGCACTGTCCCCATGGAAGACCAACCATGCGTCATCTTTCCGATATTGCAGGCGTAAGGCGAGATCGGCAGCAGGGGCTTGTTGACTGGGCGGCCTTCGGTCGCGCAGGGTTGTAGGACTCGCGGGTCGGGTCGTGCGACGTAACCTGACCTCTCTCCCGGATTCTGCTGTATGTGTGTTCGAATTGCTCTATCTTTGTCCGGATCCCTTGCTAGCATGCCGGTGACCCTTCCGTCAGTATGATGTGGAGGCAATCAGCACGAGGATGATAATACGCTGACGGTGCGGGACGTGCAGCGCAAGGCAACACCCTGCCCGACGAACAGGCCGCGGACTTTCTGAAGAATCCGTGCAACACTAGACTGTATGTCCAAATGAGGCATACTTGATGGTGGTCCTGCACAACAAGACCAAACATCTATTCTGGTAAGCGCTACGGTCAGTGGTGTCTGGACCGCGGCAGCGCTGGTAAAGACACGAACAGTATTCCGTCACTCTGTGTCTGCTGTCTCTCTCGCATCTTTCTGTATGACATTGTGAACAGCGTGTGCCCGAATTCTATGGTTGGACGTGGAATCATCGTCGCCCGGTATTGCCCGGTTTCAGGGGCAGTATCGGCCTCGGGCATGATTGTCGGGCTGGAAACAAGAGCATATAATCCTGCGGCTGCCTGTATCATGAGTAGGACTTCAGCTTTCTCAGCTTATGGTTATGGTCTAATGGTGGAATATAGTGACGTATGAATTAAGGCAGTGCACAGTCTCAATGTGTGAAGGAGTGATATAACTGGCACGCCTTTGAGTGCCTCGGCTACCAAACAGACATATCGAAATCAGCGGCCAGCCATTGTTATCGCACATGTCTCTGATCGTGCTCTATGCGGCATGATCATCCTCTCTCAAATAGCTTGGACAGATGTGGCGGCTTGAGACGCATTTGACTCTCTCGACGACTTCGTCTCTCCACCAGCCACCAGCCACTCTTATACGAAGGTCCAGCGGACAGTGGCCATGACTTTCCTTCAGCAGTGTTTAATATGCGCACTCATTGCGTACGTCGTCTGGCGCTTCGCGCCGCGCAGGTCTCCCGTCGACAACGTCCCTGGGCCTAGTTCGGATTCGTGGTTGACCGGTACGTGCACGCCAAGATACGTTGAAGTAGCATTGCTACTCACAGGTTGTTCACGATCATAGGGAACATGAAGCTCTTCCAAAGAGACCGTTTGAAATTTCAAGCAAGCATGGTGGAACAATACGGCCGGTTGTTCAAGTTTCACGGACTTTTCAACGTACGGTCTTTCTGCACGTCGCCTACGGCATTTGTTGCTCAAATTGCGCTTCAGGCGAAGTGGCTCTATACGCACGATGCTAGGGCGCTGCACAGTATCTACTTGAAAGATCACGATGTGTTCGAGGAGAGTAACTTGATCCTGGCGTACGTCCCCTCTTCGGCCATCACACCACATTGCAGTTGTCTAATTTTGGACATAGCTGCTACAATGCCGCGCTAGGACCAGGTTTGATGGGCACAGTAGGTGAGATCCCAATGCTCTGCATTCCATCCCCGCTCTGTTAGCTGAGCTGCGTTCTCAACACAGCACAGCAGCATCGTCGCCAGCGAAGAATCCTCAACCCAGTGTTTTCTGCTAAACACCTCCGCGATATAACACCCATCTTCAATGAAATCCTGGGCCGCGTAAGCACGACGCTAATTCCTCCACCCATATTCTTGCGCCGTGCTCACTTCACTCATGCTGGGCAGCTCCGAGAAGCTATCGCATCCCGCATCAAAGGCGGCCCTCAAGAGGTGGACATGCTCAGCTGGACAGGTCGCGCTGCTCTTGAGCTAATTGGAGTGGGTGGCCTGGGTCATTCGTTTGACCCCCTCACGCGGGACGTCGCAGATGACTTTGCAGACGCCGTCAAATCGTTTTTGTACGGCTTTCGAACATGCAGAACTGCAGGCCCAATCTTGACATTCTCTTCGACCGCAGCCCGGCCATGCAGCAGTTGGAGGTCCCACGAATGCTCGTACCGCGACTTGCGCACGTCGGCACGCCGGGGTTCAGACGGGCCGTCCTTGAGATGATTCCGTTGAAGGCTCTCAAGCGTATGATCCATGTCACGGATACGATGCATGCTCAGTCCGTCAAGATCTACAACGATAAGAAGGCCGCACTTGAGAAGGGCGATGAGGCGCTGAAAGACCAGGTCGGCGAAGGCAAGGACATCATCAGTGTACTATGTAAGTGGCTCAGAGTGCCGTTTTGAACTATATCTGAACATTCTGTTCTCCACAGTGCGCGCAAACATAGTCGCTTCTAAGGAAGACCGCCTTTCCGACGAGGAGGTCATTGCACAGATATCGTCAGCCAGCCTTGCACACTTCGGGCATGCACGCTGAACCTAATTTACGGATCTGTCACAGAACAATGGTCCTCGCGGGGATGGACACAACTTCGAACGCCCTTGCTCGCATACTGTACGTTTTGGCCGAGGACCAGGATGCCCAGCAAAGGCTCCGGGAGGAGATAGTTCAAGCGCGCGATGACGGTTCTGGGCACCTGCGGGACCTCACCTACGATGAGGTCATGGACCTCCCCTACCTCGATGCCGTATGCCGTGAAACCCTGAGACGGTAACGAGTCCTTCTCATTTTCGAGCACAATCAACTACTGACGTATGGTGAGCAGCTATACACCGGTCACCATCCTCCTGCGCGAGTGCGTTTGTCTGCTCACGTCCTCGTACCCGACTTCCTGACCATCTTTGTGCACAGGGTCCGCAAGGACGCGATCCTCCCGCTTTCCACCCCCATAATCGGCCGCGATGGGCAGCCGATGGAGTCCATTCCGGTCACGAAGGGCACGATGGTATTCACCGACATCCTCGCGAGCAACTGTGACAAGGAGCTCTGGGGCCCCGACGCGGACGAGTGGAAGCCCGAGCGCTGGCTCAAGCCGTTGCCCCGCGCAATCGAGGAGGCACCCATCCCCGGGGTCTACTCACATCTGTGAGTGTGCGCACGTTGGCGTTTGTTCAGGCGTTGACGGCGGTTGGGCGCAGGATGACGTTCATTGGCGGTCCGAGGGCGTGCATGTGAGTTGTTCTTGCATGCATTGTGTTTGTGCTCACGATGCCGTAACAGTGGCTTCAAGTTCTCTCAGCTCGAAATGAGTGCGTGATGGTTATCGCATCTCTCGTCTATCTATTTCCTTCTGACACGATGATCTCTTTCAGAAGTGGCTCTCGCTGCCCTGCTGCCCGCCTTCATGTTCGAGCCCACCGGCAGGCCCATCTACTGGAAACCCGCGGGGGTAGTGTACCCTGTCACCAGTCCAGAGAGCAAGAAGCCAGAGATGCCGCTCAAGGTGACATGCTTGCTTTGAACCGCCCAGGTATCTAGCACGTACATATGCCATAAAGTCGGGTTCTGAAGCTCTGTAAAAGCGATCTATCCATCATGGTTACAAGGCATCCAGATGCAGGGTACTGCATATGCCTTTGTCGTTCACCATATTCGTCGGCGCAGCTCTAGCACCCCGCGATGAGAATGTCATTCATCGAATTTTCAAGATATATGCAGATAGTGTGCGCTATGTATACAGAGCCTAGGGAGACATAATGAACATGAGATTGTGCAGTGATATCTTACTCCAGAAGTCCATAGTAATGCGATAACAAGCAGAGCGATCCGAGGGTATTCTGGGGGGAAGAGGCGTGTCAGCACGCGCGTTCCATATTCGGCGCATAACGAAGAGTGATTGTGTCAGAAGGAACAATTGGCAATGGTTTGTTATCTCCATGTTGGATCAGAACAGGTCTGAATGGTTGTCATCTCGTGGAACGGCCCGGAAAGGGGGACGTGGGTAGAAGCAACGACCAGGAGGGACACTCACAATGTACAGTAAGGTATTTCATGTAAAACGAGACCACCTTCAAAACAAAAGTGTTAGCATGATGCACAGGTCAACGCTGGTCATGAAAGTATCAGATTAAAAATGGCAATGTAGGTTGTCCTCCCACCCCGAAGGGTCGGTACAGGTCTGAGAATTTATCATCATGTAATTACAGTCTGAGAAACAAACGCAAGGAAAGGATGGCTTCACGGAAACTCACCAATAGCAAGACAACCTCAACCCCTCACAGACACGGGCATGGAGGTTTGGGGCATGGCGGTAGGAGTGGGTCGCCACCGCAGCCGTGATGGGGCGGTCTCGCCGTATGTCCACTCATCATCGGCAGTGTTGTCCTGTATCGCGGACGCATCTCCATCGCAATCCTCAACGAACACACTGATGCCGACGCCGTCCTCGGGTTCGACGAGCACCTCGCGACTCGAACCTCTTCTTTCCTGCTCAGCCTGGAGCTCGAGCCTCTTGAGCGCATGAATGAGGTCATGTGCAAGTGGAGTAGAGTTAGGAGGATCCTCGCGAATCTGCTCCCAGCCAACAGGGGGCGAACCAGGCGGAGAAATGAGGAAGTTCTTGTCGTTTACCGGTGGACGAAGATAGTGATTATGCTCCTGCGTCTCTGAAGTCTCAATGGGTGTGGGATCCGCACGATAGACGCGCAGCACCACTTCTGGACTGCGATGAGCGAAACGCCGTCAGAACGACTGCCGTGAGGGTGAGGAGATATGACGTACTGGTCTTGCATCTCACCAAGGACGAGCCCGTCGTTACTCTCCTTGGCCATCTCTGCGTCCTCCTCAGAATAGTATACTATGATGATACGCGCAAGGCCTTTGATGGGTGCCCAGGTATACAGAGGGCCATACGTTAAGAAATGGCTCCGGAGCGCCTCCTGGATGAGAGGCACAAAGAATTGTGCAGGAACGCGCGTGATCACGAGCGTGTTGGTACGCTGCGGCGACGAAGGACGCGAGATTGTGAGTGACGGCGGCGAGGTAGGAGAACCTGGCGACGACGGAATGGATACAGAAAGACGGTTCACCATGGTTGTGTGGCGTTGAACGAAGGATGAAGACGATGGTGGGAGGGAGGAGGGATGGGAAAAGTGGGCGAGAAGTCGAGGGAGACGCGCGAGCTTTAAGGAAAAATCGAGCGTGCTTAGGTAATCCCCGCTGAGCGTCTGTCTTGGTCCACGCCTTCTGGCAGTCCGCTAAGTCTGTCGATGTCGATGCGCACAGGATATCAGATGCTCCGAGTATATATCGTATAGTCATCCCGACAGGGCAGCCGCGAACATAGGGTTTTGTTCCTGCAATTGATCGACGTACGCCATGTGTAGTCCACTGCAAGTGCTCATGCTACAGGGTGTGCCAAAGACTCCGTTACTTTCCCGGATGTTCTGGTCAGTTCTACTGCAGCTTGCTCTGCCACGACTTGCCCACGGACATAGCCATGCTCGGTTGCTACAGCATATTGGCACAGTAGATGCCACAAGCACAGCCTCACATACAATACATGGAGTTACGAACTGTTACATTACCCGTAATACATCAACTTCTGTTGTGAGCAGAACACCTAGTTCAAAGGATCCCTGCTGTTTGAAAACGTTTGAGTGTACGCACAAAAGGTAGGAGCATTCAACATACAGGGCGCCACCGAACAACAGCCTGCTGTCTAAAGTCAAGACTTCTCCCGCAACCTCTCCGCAATTTCAGCGTTCTTCTTGGTGAGGGCCTCAACCCGCGCGTCCTTCGACGCATCGTATGACAGATTGATTTGATTGAAGCTGAAGAGACGGCGTGAGTAGGAACGTTAGCAATACCTGCATGGCTTGACGTACGGATTTTCTGGTGACTTCTGGAATTGTTTGTAGATAAGATCCTGTGAAGAGTGGTCAGTCCATGCACGGTTTGCATATGTTTTGGCTTAAAACGTACGTGGTACTGCTGCAAACGCAAGCCCGGGTGCTGCAAAGATCGGTTGGCGCGTGAGTGCGATGTAAGGGACCTACTACGAGGGAGGCATACCTCTTGCCGGGCCTTCGGCAGTTCACGCTCTTTATATGCTTCGAACGCTGCCTTGAAACGCCTCTGAAGAAAGGATGATATTCAATAACTCAGCCAACGCTGATTGGGCGGGTATATACCTCCGGATGCCTCTCGATGTTGGCCGCTTGTGAGCCGACGCTGGCCTTGTCCATTTTCGCAGTGACCACCTCTAGCAGATCGAGCGCATTGTCGATGCCAGTTGCCGTGAACGACTCGACCTCTCCTGGTTTGCCATCGTCCACGGCCGCTGGCGGTGTGCTAACCCCGCCTAGCCCGCCACCAGCAGCGATAGCCCCAGGACCAGCAGGCTTCGCAACCTTGGGTGGTGCCTTCTTCGCCCCAGCTTTGGGTGGGGCCTTCACTTTTGCCGGGGCGTTGGACTCCTCCTCGGCGAGGAGGCGTGCGTTCTCGGCCTTGCGGGCGAGCTCCGCGCGGCGCTTCTCCTCCTTATCCTCCTTCGCCTTGTTGGCCTCCTTCGATCCCTTGGACCATTTGTCTGCCTCTTTACGCTCCTGGGAGACAATGGCAAGATGTTTGGGATGCCGGGAGGGTGAATTAAGCGAGCTGATGTACCTTGTCAGCGTCCGCTGCCGCTGCCTTCTTGGCCTCGTTTTCGGCCTTTTTGGCCCTTCCTGACTCCTTCTTCGCGTTTCCTCCCTTTGGCGGCATGGCTTATCTGAATGTGAAGTATGCAAATGTGCGAAGGTAAGCAGGAAGGGGTAGAGTGCAACTGGACTGTAAGCTAGAGATGATCGGTAGATGCCACACTTTCGATCTTATCTAATCTTATCGCCTTTTTGCGCTGTATGGGGAGTAATCCACTGATACTTCCAAAGTTCCAAGTTTGCGATATGCGCACTAAGATAGACTATCCTGTTCACCGCAGCTCCTGCGACCTGGACTAGGTGAAGCGTCCATGGCAGTCATAGACGTACAAGAATAACCTGAACACGTACGGTTCACCATTTAGATCAATGCATGTCCTCTTTCCTGTGGTCGAAGCCGCCTCGAGGTGCGTGTGGAAGAGGGAAATGTCCAAGCCAAATGTTCATTACCGTCACAGACCGTATGGACGACGCTCTCGATACGCCGTTGCCTGAACTTTTAACGGCATATCATCATACGATGTCATGCACTCGGTGCTCACTCGGGGCTATCGAACCTCGAAGCTCGTCTTCTCCGACACCGAGCTCATCCCAACACAGTCACCTGCGAGCGCGCATGCGATCATGCGCCTACCCATGCCGTCGGTCTCACACGTCCTCGTCGCCTTCTACGCGACTGCCGTGGCTCGGACGTGCTTCTCGCGCTCACACCCGCCCTCCGCGGCGTTTCGCGCGCCACGAATGCTTGGCCGGGCATGCAGTCCTGCCATCCGGAACGTTTCCTTGTGACTGGCTCCGTCCCCGCGACGGTCTTCCAGCTCCATGTGTGTATGTTCCCTGGAGGCGTCCCCGGCGACGCATTTTGCATATAAGGCTCAGACGGAGGTCAGCATCCATCCAGTGTGTGGCCAGACATCCCCAGTGCTAGCGACTACTCTACCCTCCGAGTCCCTCTTCGTCCGTTCTCACTCACCATGAAGTTCGCATCTCTCGCTGCTGCACTCCTGGCCATCCCCGCCGCTCTCGGGGAAACCGTCTCGGTCTCCTTCGACCAAGTATACGACAACGGCGCGAACTCACTTGACATCGTCGCATGCTCGGACGGCTCTAACGGATTAATCAACAAAGGTCAGCGCCATCCCCAAAGTCTGCCGATCACAGAATCTCACCCCCTTCGACTCCCCTACGACACACAGGCTTCACGACGTTCGCCTCGCTCCCGCACTTCCCCAACATCGGCGGCGCACCCGCCGTGACGCAGTTCAACTCAGACGCGTGTGGGACGTGCTGGCAGCTTACGTTTAACGGCACGTCCATCAACGTCCTCGCGATCGACGTCGGCTCGAAGGGCTTCAACATCGCGCTTGGTGCGTTCAACACGCTCACGCACGACAACGGCGTTTTCCTTGGGAGGATCAACGCGGACGCGACGCAGGTGAGCGCGTCGGCGTGCGGGTTGTGAGAGGCCTTGTAGGAAAAGTGTGCGAGAACATGAGGGAGGCGAGCTTCGGGGCTGGGTGGGGCTAGCATCTACTCAGGACAATGCTTTGGTATGGACTAGTTCTGCTGCAACAACCGGACTTTCATTGTCATCTAGTATTGATGCTGTTCGAATGTAACTCATGCATAGTGCCGGAGGGAAGAGGGCACCCCATGGGACAAAGCCCGGCAGATACTTCCACCCTTGATGATGTCAACGCGCTCCATGACAGGCGTCCACGACTGAGCTCTCAGATAGCGTTGTTGATCCGTCTCGTGGAAGTTATAACGAGACAATCTTCAGGTGCGCATGTTTGAGCTGCAGCCGAGACATGTAGTATTCCGTGTTGATACGACGGGGTCAGGTATAACTTGTACACAATGAACAGAAGCGTTGGTGAACTTGAAGTGCATTACAACATAGCAGTCGGGATGGATCCTGAGGATGCAAAGGGGCGCTCAGTAGGTAGAAAGTACAAGAACAAAAATGTTGGGTGCGGCGTAACCAAGCCGAGACTTGGCGTAGTGGTCCTTGCGTGTAAATCGGTCGAAGAAGACCTTCTCCCTGAGCCAATCTGCCATATAAAACGCTTATTATTGAACGTTAATTGGCTACTATACATATGCTAACTCACCTGCCCTTCTGTATTGCGTCGGTGGCGCAGGCGCGGGCGAGTAATACTGCCAGTTGCCGGCGCCCGTCGCGGACTGTGCGTACCGCCGAAGTTGCTCTTGCTGTCGCGGCGGGAGGGAGTCAAATTCTTTCTCAGTGACCATCTTTTCTGAATATCTGCCAGCAAAGATGACGCGTGAGCAGATTCAGACGTGTAAGGTAGATGGAAGCTGTCCTCATACTCTTTGTAAAGGGTGGTGCAGACATCGCCAAGGGTCACGCCTTGCGGGTTCCTGACAATGGTACACCATGGAGAGACCTCGGTGATGACGATCAACTCTTCGACACGAGGCAACGTCGCGGGCTCGTCCTTCTGCGTGAAGGGCAGGTCGCGGTCGCGGGAATCCGGGTTGTACCCGCTGGTCTGTCCTGTAGGGATCTGAGCAATTACAACTCTGTGCGGCTGCCATGTATTCTCACCGTTCGAAAGGTTGAAGATCAATTGAAACGAGCCGGACTCGTTCGCAAGAACAGGGTTCAGCTCCAGCTCAGTGTTGAGGAGGTACAAGTCGGTCTGGCTTAGTACAGGGCCATCTACTCGCATTCATCAACTATCGAAACATGTGAACGACGAGGCATTACTGACAAGAGGAGCCCGCGGCCCACTTTCCGATGGTGTCCATGGTCTTTTAGGCGGCTGTGACTGTGTGTGGTGTCTGGCGCGGTTGTACAGAAAGCTCGTCCACAGAGAGGAACCGGTGTGTATCTTATATGCGTGCTTGATCTTGGAGACTCTGGTCAACAACGGAAACCACAAGTCCCCGAGTGGCTTGCCTCTACCGAGCTGTAGCTCTCCGGGCGCTGGGATGATATCGGATGAGATCACCTCCGAGTCCTCGTGGCTTGGGCGTGATAGCACAGCTTGTGGTCGAGTCGCAAGTGGAGCTCGCAGCCGAATGTATTGATCGATACGTTTCCGAGGCTGTTCGGATACGCACTAGTAAGCTAACTTGATAGCAGCTAAGAAGGTCATGAACTTGCGGGGAGCGCGGAGTTGGGTCGGAGTAGCACTTTGGGCCAATCATCGCGCGCAGATGGACGCGTCTTGTCCCCTCCGTTTGAAGCTCCGCTTAGCTGCTCTTCGTCGGCACCGACGACGACGACGATCTTTTGAGCGTCGTCGCGCGCAGCGTGCTCAATCCGCTACTTAATCGTAATCAGCGTCCCCATCGGCCGCATCGCTGACAATCAGCCATACCCTCCACCCTGCAGGCCTATTCCGGGGTCTCACAGCGCCCAAGAGTTTGCCGTTCCGCGAGTTGATCATTGCATCTTGAACCTCAACATCTTCTCTCTTCTCCACCTCACTGTCTGGGTGCGCTCCCTGTGGTATCAGCGCCCGGATCTTGCTCGCAGGTATATCATACGAACCACCACGAGGTGACAGGCCAGGCAGCGGCTGACCAGGACCTGGCAGAAAACTCACACAGGTCGGCGGTACGAGATCCATGTTCCCGAGCTCTTGCGCTCCTCCATCTGACGCTGTTGAAGGAGGCAAGGCTCGTGCTATAGGTCGCGTCCAGGCCGCAATCTCTTTGAGTCATCGCAATCCGAACTGGTTTGCTGCGCCCCCGAGCCTGGTCAAAAAAGGCATGTAACAGCCCTCCTGCTACCGTTCTTGCACACACATCGCATCGCTTCCCCCTTGACTAACGTCGTTGTGGCTTCATTGTACCACATTGACAGGGGCCAACACGGACAGCCGAGTCAGAGATAGCCCCACCTCGGCCGACGCGCGATGCATTTCACACCTGTAGTCCCGCCGTTCCCCTCTCCAAGCGGGGGGACCGCATCTCCTCTTAACCCGCCCCCGTCAGTCATTCCTCAGCACTCTCCGAACAATCCTGCTATGGCGCCCGGATGGGCACAATCACCACAGCAATATCCCCACCAAACTCCGTACTACATGCCCGGCTCCTACCTCGTTCCCCCCGTTCAACTCCCCGGCGGCCAGACACCGCTAGTCGGCCAGGGTCTATCCGCGGACTTCACTGGATTCCCTCAAGGGATGGGTGGTCCACCTGCTACCCCCTACACCCGCCCAGGGATGCAGCCTGGCATCCCATACGCGCCTACCGGCTCTCAAACAGGCTACAGCAACTTCCAGCAACCGCTCCCGGGATATGGGTACTCCATGCCACCGCCCATGGCGATGGGCACCCCATATATTCCTGCGATGATGCCCGGTGGAATGCCTCCCATGGGCGGGATGAACGGAATGGGTGGAATGGGTGGAATGGGTGGAATGGGTGGAATGGGCGGCATGGGCGGCATGGGTGGAATGAATGGAATGGGAGGGATGGCGGGGATGATGCCTCCAGGTATGGCTATGGGTGGTTATCCCTTCACTCCCGCCCAAGCCCTCGGTGGTGCGCCCATGCCTGGTGCGCCTCCTATGCAACAATCGACATCTAGGCAATCGTTCTCGTTACCCAAAGAGAAAGGACCCTGGGATCAATTGGATAAGTTCATTGAAGGCGAGGACTGTATGTTGACTTCAATTTGATCATAAGCGGTTTGCTGACAGTATCCTAGATGGACCTGTCCTAAGGCCCCTGCTCATACAGCGCCTCAAAGTGAAGGTTGAGCTCAATCCCCTCATCACGTCGCCGGGAGAAACTTCAGAGCACGCCTATCTGAAGTGGAACATGCTCTTCCCCACAACTCAATGTCAACGCTCGAACGATCGACCAGGTGTTTCGTGGCACATAGGACGCCATGCGCCTGCCACTTGGCCCCGTGTAACGTCATTACGCCTCGTCTCGCGCTCTTTCCCATGGACAATAGACATCCCCGCCTCCCATCCAGCAATAGGCGTCACCTGCGAAGATGTTCTCGAGGCGGTCCACACTGCCATGTACACCCGCCTGTCGCAATCGCAGTTCGATAATGCTTCCCGCCAACAAAAACGAATTCTATCCGAGTCCTTCTATCACAACCGCTCGACTGCGCATGGCGTTCCTGGCGGCCGTTTGCAGCAGACCCTTCTCCGCTGCGACTGGCTTGGGCAAGACACCATGTACGGAGGTATCGTCGAAGACGATGCTGTCGCTCGCGAAGTCTGCCGAATCTCGTTGCCATGTACATTCTCGCTCGTATGCGTGAAGCGATACCCGATGACGGAGGCCGAGATCCACGAGCAGGAGGAGAGAGAGGGGCAAGCGAATCGACACGCGGAGCGGCACCAACGACGCTCGCGCTCACGCGCGACTTCACGTGCGGCATCGACCCGGGCTCCGACTCGTCCACCTAGCCGTGCTCCGCCCGACGATACCTCATCGACCGCGTCATAAGTGCAGCGCGCCGTTCCAGGTCAGTTTGCTACGCTCTACGTTCGGTTTGAATGTCTATCATACCATGTATTTTCACGCTTCATACCCCTTGAAACCCAGTACGATCCGGCATCTACTGCCTCTTTCTGTATGATCTGCTGTCTCTAGCATTATTGATCTGTGTATCCCGTAGTTGCAACTGTTGTACACTGTACTGATGTCCTCTTAGTTGCTATTCGTGCCATCGTCGGATGGTTTATAAAATTCTTCAGTACGTTAAGTACTTCAAAATTGAGTCATACCAAGTGCCTAATTTGTACAAGGGAAGCGCGCCTATGGCACATCGTACAAATATTTGTACGCCGGCGCTAATTGGGTCGGCGCCTATAGTACATGTCCATTCTCGAGAACAATAACAAGGACAATAAAGAAGGACACTCGCTTGCTGCATATCCGTGGAGACAACAATGGCACCATGGCGATTTGGATGGAGCCGAAGGGCATTTCAGGCAGGACCTACTGACCCACCTCCTCGTTCTCTCACCACCATCGACTCGACGTCTCGATATGCTGTCGGGCATCCTCACGACTTCTTTCTTTCTCGGCGCTGCGTTCGCCGCTCAATCATCACCATCTGTAGTTTGCGTTGCGGGTCAATGCCTCGAAGGGTACACTAACACAACGAGTACGTATAAGTATCTTGTGGAGGTGGGATATGGGCTGATATCCTTTAGTTGGCGCGACATTGTCTGCGTCTGGCGCGGCCACCAGTCTACTTCTACTTCCCGGAGAATACACTTCCACAACCAACCCTGCCTTGCTTCACGAACTCCTCACGTCTTCAAGCGCGTCTGTAACAGGTTCACCCGGGTTTGACGCCAATGCTTCCCTTCCACTCAACCTCGCTCTCCAGCCTGGAGTAGCTGTCTACCCCCAAGCCAACTACTCTGGACAAGCCTCCTTTGCTCAGCTCCCCAGCACGCCATCGAACACCACGTCCAAGATATCTGCCGGCTCTCTTGCGATATCGTCAAACGTCTGGATCGCAGTCTCAGGGTCCTCCAACGACCGTGTAATTCTGTGGGATAACGTACCCGACGCCTCTCAGCTCCCCTTAGGCGCAGCGGGCCTCTCCCAAGTGCTCGATATCCAGTCCCTCGCGTGTTCTCCCCCGTGTGCAGGCGCAGGTATCTGTTCCGCGTCTGGAACGTGTACATGCCCGCCCGGGTTCAACGGAACGTCATGCGAGACCTGCGCGCCTGGGTTCTTTGGCCCGACGTGTCAGGCATGCCCAGCAGATTGCGCCTCCTGCGACGATGGCATTGCAGGCAGCGGGCGCTGTTTGACACCGATAATCAAGAACGCTCCGTCTACTTGCAACTGCTTGAATGGTGTGTGCGCCGCGGATGGGACATGCACTTGTAATGCTGGGTGGGCGGCAGCTACCAACGGGACGGCGTGTGCCAAGTGCGACACCGGGTTTTTCCTGAACTCCGATGGCAACTGCGAAGGTGCGTGTTTTCGTGCGATTGTACTGGAGCTCACGCTGATCGATCGTTGCAGTCTGCGGCCTTGGTTGCACAGAGTGTGCCAACGGGAGTGGTGACTGTATCTCCTGCAAGTCGGGTGTCACGCAAATTGTCAACGGTCGTACGGTGTGCATCGCCCCCCAAGCGATTACTTCTACCGGAAATGTCTGCCTGGACGGCACCTTCAGTAACGGGACTTCTTGCCAGTCTTGCTCACCCCTTTGCCAAACGTGCACGGGTCCCACGTCGAATGAATGCATTGTCTGTGGTGCGGGCAAATATTCCCTCAACGGCAACTGTGTTGGAACCGATAGCAATGGTGTGTGCCAAGGAACCGCCTTGGTCGCTGACAACGACAAGCATGAATGTGATGGTGAGTCAAAGTCAAATGAACTCAGAGCGCTGGCCTTTAAATCTGACGATACAATAGCTTGTCCCTCGAAATGCACGAGTTGCAAGTACTCGAGCTTCAGCGTCGCTTCGACTATCGATCAGGCGCAGTGCACTGGATGCTTACCTGGCTTCGTCCTTTTTAAGGGACAGTGCGTCGCAAGTTGCCCGTCTGGTACATTCCTCGATCCAAAGGACAACTTGACTTGCACAGGTAAGCTCTACTCTACAAACACTCGGATTTGTTCTGAACCACACCGTCAGCTTGCGACTCGTCCTGTGGCTCTTGCGCTGGTTCATCGACGTTCTGCTTGACGTGCGCGAACAACCAGGTCGCTGCGAGCGGAAAGTGTGTGTCATCTTGCCCTTCAAACACCTTCACCTCCTCTGGCCAATGCGTTACGTGCCATCCGGATTGCGCAACGTGCTCAGGAAGCTCTTTCAACCAGTGCTCGAGCTGCTCTGCCGATCGCCCGGTTCTTACCAACGGCCGCTGCTTGCCCACCTGCAGCAAGACGCAGTTCTTCGACAAGGCATCATCGACGTGCCAGTCTTGCGACTCCAGCTGCTCGAGCTGCACTGGCGCAGGCCCGAGCAACTGTCTTGCTTGCTCCAGCTCCAGCCAGGTTCTCCGTGGCGGCACTTGTGTCTCCGCGAGCTGCAGTGGCAATGCGAGTGTCATCCCAGGGCTCGGGCTCTGTCTCTCTGACCTCGTCGTCCTATCTCCCTCGAGTACCAAGTCTGGGACGCCGCTCCCTACCATCACTGGCATCAATACTCCTATCCAGCCCACCTCGAGTTCTAACAACACCACCATAGTCAAGCGGTCGCTCCAATGGTGGGAGATCCTACTCATGGCGCTCGGATGCGCCTTCATCTTTGTGGTCTTCCTCATGTGCTGGCGCCGCCGGATGCGGAAGCGTCGCGCTGCAGCGACCGCCACCTTCGCCGCCGTGAAGAAGCTGAACCACTCCAGGGGCTGGCGATACCGTCTCGTACGATTCGGCGAGAAGCTCTTCGGGCACCGGAAGGGCCAGCGGTGGATGATGCCCAGTCAGCACGGGGACATCAAGATGGACCAGCTGCACGTGGCGGAAGAGGCGCGGTTCGACCGTGACCTCGAGAAGGTGCGCGTCGCGGAGGACACGCGGCACGAGCGCGACATGGCGAGGCTCCGCGAGTCTTCTCTCCGCCACGACCGCGAGATGGAGAAGCTGATTGGGTCGTACGAGTACACGCGCGCGGGGTCCAGCCGGGCGCCATCGCCGCTCCCTTCTCTGCGCGACTACGACGGCGACCGCCACTCGCACAAGGCGAGCAGCAAGAGCTCTGACCGGGGACGCATTACGAACGACCTTGCGCAGGAGTCGCTGTACTCGCAAGTCACCGGACAACCGCGGAAGGCCCCGGAGCCGCGCCAGCCTGTCCGGAACCCCGCGGACTTGCTCCCCTCGCGCTTCTCCAACACGACGACGTACAGCAGCTGGCTGACGCCCGACCCCCCTGCGGTGCCTGTTCATTCTGCGCCGACACCTGCGCAGGAGTATGCGCGGTCTGTCACGCACCTGGTGCAGCCTGAATCGCCCCCGCAGCGCGGGGCGTACTGGCTGCAGCCGACGAACACTGGCGGATCGCGGAACCCGTTCCTTCGATAGATTCGGACACGCTTCCCTTCGTTTCGTTCTTTGTTAGGATATTCCCCTTCGAGCTTCGGACTACAACACTCTGCGTTTTGCGTTCCTCTGGATGGACGCGCTCCCATTGACTATCTTTGCCAGATTGCGGACGGTACATACTTACTGCGCCTTTCTACTTGTACATTCCCTGCTCAATTGCAGTACATAATCGACCATGTGTAGCCTTACTATCCATGACGCACGGATTCAATGACATTGCTACGCGCGTCATCCACTTATGTTGCTGTCTTGTGGACGCGGATCCTGGGGATTTTGGTCGGTTCGACGGAAAGCATAGCGCCGCGAGGACGGGCGCTTCGTGACGCCGCACTCGACCCCCTACCACCATGGGCAATCCGCGACCTCGTTTGCCATCTCACTCCTTTGCAGGTTAGATGAAGGGCACGAAGAACCATGACGACGATGCATAAGAGAGGGGGGTCGGTGGAGGATGCGTCCGCGGACTTACCCCCGTGCCGTGCTCGCGAACGATGCCCTCCTACCAAACAACGACGTTAGGCTTCCAGCGCGACCCGACCGCACCGCTCGCCGACGAATATCGCAGGTTTGCGCTTGCACGTGGATGGGGCAAGAAGAGCGCTCGCTACAAAAAAGAACGCGTGAATTTCTATGGCGCAGCGGTCCTGCAGGATTTCACTCGGTTCTGGGGCGACAATGCGTCCCGCCTGGACGCATGGCAGGAGCTATGCCACTTCTTGGGCGTCCACGAGTGCCCTGCCAGTATCACACAGTGCAAAAAGGTATCCCTGGTCGCGCAGTGCGTTGTCGCGACGAAGTCTCTCATGCCTCCTTTTCTCCAGGCGCTCAAGCACATCCATGTCAATTTGGTGGATCTCGTAGATGCGAGGAGGCGCAACATCAAGCCGAAGATATTCACTTCGCGATCCGAACTTGCCTCCTACATCGTAGAGACGAGGAAGATATTTCCCAAGGCGAAGGCGAAGGCGAACCCCCTGCTAAAGCAATTCCTCATCGTCGTCTTCGGCGATTACTGAGCCGGACAAAGAGGTACGTGATAAAGCTGTCTACCGAACGCCGGCTGACATGGAACTGTCCGGCGGTCGTACAATCAGGACGCCTCGTCATGCGGATGAGGGCTGATCTTCCGGGTGCTGAAGATGGAGTTCCTGGCTGCACGACGGCACGGTGGGGACGATGTCTTGCAGAATGTATATTTCAGTCGAACTGCGGATCTTGAATTGTGTCATACTCGCGAGAGCGGTCAAGCTACGGCGTGTGGACGAGCTATCGCCTCTCGCAAGCCTTGTCCTCGAGGACGACGAGCACTGCTTCGAACTCACGCGCAAACATCGTTTGTTGTGGCCGCAGAAGGTCCCTGAAATGCTTCTATATCCGTCTATAAGGTTTCGCTCACGCCAGGGCCGGAGGATCGCAGACGGTGACAGACTCACATGCCGTTGCGGCCTGGGGACCATGATAAAGGTACCCAGCACCCGAGTAGAGCCCCTACCTCCCCTCTCTCTCTCCACCATGGCCAACGACAGCAGCCGCGACACAGCAGAGCCTGCTACGCCCGTCCCCCAGGCGTCGGACCCCGCCCACGGCAAGACGCCCCGTCCCGCGCCTGCCCCAGAGTTCACGCGGAACCTCAGCGTCTCGCTCGTGGCCGAGTTCAGACGCCTGGCTGCCTTGAACGGGTGGACAAAGAAGTCGAAGTCGTACAAGGAAGAGCGGAAGAAACGGTTCACGGAATGGGCTGTGGATGACTTCGAGACAGAGTTTGGGCGAAACGCAAATCATCTGGAGACGTGGCAGAGACTCTGTCGCCTCCTGGACGTCCCCGCTGCTATAACATTGGGGAGTATCCCAGAGTGCCACGGTGTGAGTTCCCCAGTTTCGATGTCCGGACGAATGTGTCCACGCACCGCGTCGTGTTGATGGACTGACGAATTTGGGCTCGTGCGCCAGGCGTTACGCGAGAAATTCGTGAACATCGTGGACCTCGTAGATGCATGCAAGACGCCGGGAGAGAAGCCGCGGATTTTCGACTCGGAGAAGGACCTCGCGAAATATATCAAGAGGACGGGCAAGATCTTTCCGCTCGACAAAGCGCGAGTTAATCCACTCCTCAGCGTGTTCTTGATAGACGTCGGGCTCAAGGGTGGTCGTAGTGGTGGCGGCGGCGGCGGGGGTGCAGGAAGACGCAAACGGAGGCGCATGGCCAAGGCCAAAGCAGCAGAGAAGGCTGCAGCCGAGGCAAACGCTGCTGCTGCGAAGGTGCGTCTCACCCATGACCCTGTTTGAGGCGTGCTCTTCGACCGATAGGCCCTTGCCCCACAGGGAGCTTGAAGTGTGCCTCCATACATTTTACATATGCATACGCGGAATGACTCGGGTTTCCCAATGGTGACAGCGGTCCGCCGGGGGATGTGTTTTGAATATTATACCTCTACGATGAATGTCTTATGAGACATTCGTGGCTGTACAGTAGGATCGTGGTTCTTCCATGCCGCTGAAGGCACTTGAGATTTCGGATGGAATACGGTGCCAAGATATGACATGTACATAACGGCACACCCACTGCACTTGACATTTTTGAATTGAGACCAGTTTGTTGGAGCGACTCACGGGGATACCAACAAGTGTGAGAGTCGCAAACACCCCCACAGTCGTTGCAGCGCCTCGCACGCAATGACCCATCAGGGCCTATCGTGCCATATACGAGAATATGTCTTCTTGCAACTCTAGGCTCGTCTTCTAGAAATGGGACCCACATAGTCTCCTCTGTCACTGCCACGGCTGATACATGTTTCTATATCCGTCAAACTCGGAGAATTCGCCCTGTGACACGGCGCCTGACGAGCTCGGCGTTGAACACGGGGTGAGGCATGATGTGGTCATCGATCTTACTGCAGCCCGGAAGACATGCCGAACACGATCCGAGGTTTATGACTTTGTTAGTTGACACAATACCTCGAGTAGATGTCGCTAGTACCACGTCTGAGGCATAGCTTGCTCTCAGCTCCGCTGTACCCCCTCCACATTGCACGTTCAAACTCCTATGGGTGCAGCCTCAGGACGGTGCAGACGGATTTTTTTTCCGGAAGCTTTTAGCAAAACAACACATTCTGCTCTGCAACGCCTACGATACCTGACATCTCAATCACACGATCGTTGTATACCCCGATCGCAGCTGGACTAAATGGGGGGCTTCTGGGTACCGCACCAGTAGCCATGATCCTTCACCAGTGTCTAGCTTACAGCTTCGTGTACTGTTGTACGAAAGCTGGGCAAACATCCAGCATATATATAGGCCACGCGATAGTACAACTTCCCAACATACACTTCGAACACCGCACAACGCAAGCACAATATTGGCCATGTCTCAAGCCTCTTTCGCCCACCACCACACCCAAGGGGCTCACGACTTCGCAGCAGCCAACAGGGAGCACTTCAACGAGCATGCTACCAAGCTCGTCGAAGAGCACCCTTTCGCCCGCAAGCTCGGCCAAATCGCCGTCGAAGGGCTGCGCGGGGCACATCCCTCCCTCTTCAGCAAGGAGACTACGGAGGTCATGGACTTCGCCTGTGGAATTGGTACGTTGACCCTTGTCGCTATCATTGTCCCGCCACACGGCGCTGATGTCTCGTGTCGTAGGCATGGTCTCCCAGGCCCTACAACCACATGTGAAGCACGTCGTCGGCGTCGATATCAGCCAGGGTTCTGTCGACGTCTACAACCAGGAAGCCAAAGAGAGAGGCCTCGCCTCCGAGATAAAGGCCGTCTGCGCTAACCTCAGAGGCGAGCCTGGGGAGCTCGACGACGCCAGGTTTGACTTGATCACTGTACGTCGGCTGTTAGCCTCGTCCCAGATCCACGGACTTATCTTGTCGCCCTGCTATTTAGTGTAGCGCAGCCTACCATCACTTTGAGGATATCGTGACCATGACGCGGACCCTCGCGTTCTTCCTCAAGCCCGGCGGGAGCATCCTCATCGTTGACATCAAGGCGGCCCCCGATGGACGAGTTCTCTTCCCAGAAACACACCTCCATATCGTCCCCCACAAGCACGGACTCACCGAGGAGATGATGCGCAAGGCGTTCGGGGAGGCGGGCTTGGTGCAGTTCGAGTTGAAGGACATGGCACCCTTTGACAACCCATACCTGCCGGATGCCGTCTGGTTCATTGCGCGAGGCGTGAAGCCTGCCGAGGGAGCCTGAGCTTGATCACGATACAGCGGATGTCTATGCACGTTTAGTTTGTATGAGACCGATGCGGATGAGATGAGAGAAGACGGAGAACACGATTATACGATTATATCGTTCAAACCCCCAGGACATGGTTATCAATAATAATATTGTGGGCCCCGGTGGCTCAGTGGCGAGTGTCACGGGTGGCTCAGGAGCACTTGCTCCTCGGGTCGCAGGTTCGAATCCTGCAACGGGTACCCCATCACCACTTTCTTACGCCCCCCTTTTAACCAGTCCATTCTCTTCATTCATTCCCCCGATATCATCCGAACTCTTCCGGTGGCCCACCCAATCCAAACGACACGGCGAGGAGGTTCCACGGCCCCTTGCCCCCCTAACTTCGTCATCATGACCAAATCCATCTGGACATTGTCCTCGTGGTGACACCCCCAGGCTAGCCAACGCCGCGGGCAGCGCAGGCCATCATTCGGCACTCGCTAACCGAGCCCCGGCAGGCTGCGGGCGTTCTCGCACAGACCAATTAGCGCGGGAGGGACCACCCGACGGAGGAGCGGACCGTCGGGGTGAATGTGGAGGTTACCAACATGACCCGTGGCGAGGTGAAGCGAAGTGGGTTCGGGTGGTTGATTAAGTACGCGCTTGGCTCTGATATTCGTTAGTCACGTGTACGACACTACCATAAGGCGCGGCCTTCGAGGTGTATAAACGAGGATTAACAAACAAACAAACAAACAATAATAATATTGTTGGTCGCGGGTACCGCTCCAGTCATCTCGATCAAACTCAACGAGGCCCGGGAAGCTCTCTCTCTCCGACTTTCCCGGAGTCGCCCCGAATCCGCCTGCCTCCTACCTCCTCGCTGCAGCACACGAGGACATGTCCGAGCCACATACCGACCACTACACACACGCTCATGATGAGCCTCACGACTTCCACGCGGCAAACAGGGCGTTCTTTGACCAACACGCGCGCGAGCTGCGCCACCCTGACGCGCTGAAGCTCCGCGAGAAGAATGTCGCCGCGATGGTGCGTGCGTACCCCGCGCTCTTCGACGAGGAACAGACAGAGGTCCTGGACTACGCGTGCGGTGTCGGTGCGTCCATCGTGCAGAGCGATCGCTGCGGATCACGACCTACATGATGCTACGGCGCGGCAGGTCTGCTGTCCCAGGCGCTGTGCCCGCATGTGAAGAGCATCGTGGGCGTGGATATCAGCCAAGGCGCAGTGGACCAGTACAATGCGCAGGCATCAAATCAGGGGCTAGCCCCGGAGGAGATGAAGGCCGTGTGTGCGGAGCTCAAGGGCGTGCCGGGCGAATTGGGCGACGCCAAGTTTGACCTCATCGTTGTGAGCCACCCTCTCTTTCTGTGAGCAGACCTACCTCGTCTGACCCGCGCAGTGCGCAGCCTCGTATCACCATTTCCCATCAATCGGGGATACCACTCGGGCCCTCGCTTACTTTCTCAAACCCGGTGGATCCCTACTTGTCACCGACATTCGCGCTACGCCGGACGGCCGCGAGCTCTTTAAGAAGACGCACCATCACATTGTCGCGCACACGCATGGTCTGACTGAGGAGGCAGTGCGAGGCGCATTCGAGGGGGCAGGCCTTGTCGAGTTTGACATGAGGGATGGCTTCAGGGCCACGATGAGCGCGACGGGTGAGGAGACGCAATGGTTCCTCGCACGCGGAGCAAAGCCTGTGTCGTGAGAGAAATGGTTCGAACGGACCAATCATTGTATTACTGGAGGGACAATCGCTAAAGCACCGTGCATATCGTATTAAGGTACCGAGAGGTGTAAGCTCGTCCACATGTATATCGTAAACACCAATTCTCATGCTTAGCTATATATACGGAGGGGCAGTCGTACTGATCATCGTAGATCCGCAAGGAGCGCCACATACAAGCAACTGTTGGAGAGGAATGCGCCCGCAGGACAATTTGCCTGACACCATAAACTTGAAGAACCGACTACGGTGCGTCAAGCTCGACCTCCAGCGCGGCTCCGCAACTTCAACATCATCGCAGCTCTGGTCTCTGAAGGCGGAACGTAAGGCACATGCCGCTCGCGCTCCCTCGCCTGCTTCTTTTTCTCGCTCGCCCTCGTGCCCGGAAGGGGAACGTTCAGAGCTGAAGACGCGGTTGACCTGTTCGTATTGGTGCGCCTAAGCGGCGGAACGGGCGTGACGGGCGCGCGTCCCGCACTCGGGAAGAGCACACCAGGGATAGACACGGAGCGGGAGCGGGGCGCGCCGACCGTAAGATCGAGGGACTCCGCAAACGCCTCGTCATCGTCATCGTCGACTATTTGTTCTCGCAGGCCATGCCGGAGCAGCTTCTCGCGGCTGACCTGGTCGTCGGTGTCGAGGTCCTCGCTCGCTTCAGGGAGGCTGGGCGAGACCTCGGCGTTGCTTTCGGCGTTGGCATCTTGCAGGAGCGCCTCGACATCCTGCTCGTCGCTCTGCGGCGTGTCTGTCATCTCGACATCGTCTTGGCTGCTTTCATCATCTTGTTCGTCCGTTACAACGGCTCGTGAAGACGGACCCGCCTGGTGCGGACTTGCCGGTCTAGGCGCAGTTTTGCGTGCCATGGGCTGAAGCGCAGAGCGCGATCCGACGCCGGCTCTCCTCAGTGGCTCCAAGACGACAACTGGCGGGGGTGGGGGTGCGGCCTTGATCTTGCGCCGTTTAGACGCCCGTTTCTCGACTGGCACAGGAGCCTCATCGCCTTCGTGCGAGGGGCCGGCGGGCGTAGTTGGAGGTAGTTTGGCTGCAGCCGCCGCGCCACGAAGCTGGGTGGGCACGGGGCCAACGAGGGTGGCCTGTGAGCTCATCGGGACTTGGGGCTCGCGAGCTCTCGTCCTATGTGCTGCGGCGCGAAGCTCCTTCTCGATAACACGCGCTGCGGGACGAACCACCGGGGCTTGGGCAGCTTGTCGCGGGGGAGCGGGAGAAGGCGACGTGCGCTGCGTCCGCGATGGACCGGCTTCGCCAGGCCCAGGTTGGTGATCGTCCTCGAGATACCTAGGAACCGTCAGCATATATGCTGGTGAAAGCATCTGCAGATGGACGTACTGTTCAAACTGGGGTGTGCCAGAGCGGAACTCGCCTGCGTCATCGTCAGAATCGTGTTCAGGTTGAGGACGCTTCGTTCCGGGCATTGAACGGGCCCTGCGAGAGACACCCTCTACTGGTGATGGAGACCGTCGAGGGCCAACGTCTGTGTGTCGAGCGCGCTGTCCAGCGACTCGGACTTGGGCAATCCTATTAGGCCGAGGTCGCGGATTTGTTTCAAAGCTTTGCTCCTCTGCATCTTCCTCGTCCTCGCGATCGAACTCAATCTCGCCGTCTTCGGCTTCTTGCACCTGAGCCAAGGCAAAAAGGCCCTTCCTGTTGACTCGCCTATCAAATGGTCGGATGCCGTTCCCGTCCTCCGGGGGCGGGTTCTGCAGGACCAACTCTTCAATGAGTGGATCGAGGCGCTCTTGGTGTACCTTGTATCGTTCCCGCCACGACTGCGCGGTGTGTCGCGTTACCCACTGATAGTCTAGGTCTTTCTGAAAGATTGAATCAGTCTGTGGTGATTGGAGCGCCGTACGTCGCGATATCCTACATATCTGGCCTTCTCGACTAGCTCTAGGTAAGCCTTCTGACCGGTTCGCCCTCCGGCGCCCTTATAAGGCATGTGAGACGCGATAAAGCGGCAGAGGTTCATTTCGTCTTCTTCAGTGAACTTTGTACGGGAGCTGAGACATAACTCCAAGTTAGCCCTACGTAAGTGAAGACGAAAATGCTACGATGCATAGCGACATCAACATGAGATGCGGGAGTGGCGTCGCACACAGACAGTCATCCCCATCCCCTGTCGAGCGCCACAACGGGTTAAGCTGCGCGCGGGATTCTCCAAGTGTCTGTGCAAGATATCTGATGTACGGGTGCCCAAGACTTACGTTCTGGGAGGCACGCCGCCCAAAGGTAGACGTGCTACCGTCTGGTGCTCATAGACTCCCTTCGCGATGCAGCGATGGACGAAAGACGGTAGTTCGACATAGATATCGCGCTCCAGGCTGTATTTGTTCTTCAAAGTTTCGAAGCCAGCGGTGGTTACGATGATGGTGTCCGAGCGTGCTGCGGACTTGCAGATCAGGCCGCCGTGCTCCTTTGCATGGTTGACGTGAAAACTTGGCTCACAACTCGCGCTGATGAGCACGTACCGCGATCAGCCGCGTCATGTCTTCGCGTTGCCCTTCTGTAAGAGCTCCCAGGTTTTGAGGCTCGTTGGTGCCGTACAAGTAGAAGTAGACGGGGCGACCGTCTTTAGCGAATACCTTCGCCGCGCCGTCGTCTGGGGCTCCGTCGTCCTCTTCGCGTTCTAGACTGTTTGGTCTTGTCCTTGCCATGTGAATCGCGTTCTGCGCGGGCAGGTATCTCAATGGCAGATATTTGCACGATAGACTATGATAGAGGAGAGGAAAATGAAGGTGGGGGAAGAAGACAAGTCGCGAATGAGCGCGAGGTTGAAGCCTGATCTATTAGCGCCCATTACCAAGCCCTAACCTTGCAACGGGGTTCGGCCGTTGTCAGGTAAGGGTTAGGGTAAGGGTTAGGCCTAGCCGGCCCCGGAGGAAGGATCAGTGTCCCATTCAGTGGGGGAGGTCCCCAAGTACTGCAGGACAAAGGCTTTGCCACAAGCAACACCTTTTGCACGTTTCATTTAGACGAGTGGTCAGCGCAACTCTCGCAACCTCTCATCAATTGACATGCATCATCTTGACTGCCTGCCTCCAGAACCGCGATTGAACGTCGAAATTTGAGCTAGTAGTCGATATGATATAGACCTAGATGTGTAGTAGAAATACAAGGTCCGGGGAATAACAAAATGATGTATCCATAGCGAGCAAACGAGGGTCCGTGGCTCGAGAACTCTACAAGCGACCGGAAGAGAATCAACAGGCGCAACCGCCAGACTCGCTCTCTTGGTTCAGGGTCCGTCCCGGTGTCACGGATGTTGCCTTCGAGCTGCCTGAAGTTTCGTCTGGCTGGTTGTCGATACTGCAAAAGGTCAGTTCGAATATCTATGTGAATGAATGGAGACGCACTCGTCTTTGATAGTCTTCGCCATGAGCGAGAATGCCTCCTCAACGTTGGTAGAGTTCTTAGCCGAGGTCTCAATGAAAGGTATTGAGAGGCTATCCGAAAATTCCTGTATACCATAAACTGGTTAGTAATATGGGGAGAGGGTGGGGGCAAATAGCTGACCTTCGCTACAGAGTACTCTACAACCTTCCTCTCGACGAGGTCGGACTTGTTTCCAATGATAAGCTTCTTCACGCCCTCCGACGCGTACCGCTCAATTTCGGTAATCCAGCCCTTGACATTCGAGAATGTTTCTGCCACAAGGACATCAGCATGATGTGCGTTAAGAAGGACATGGATGGAGCCTCACCCGCTTCTGTGACATCGTACACCATGATTATACCATGCGCGCCCCGGTAATAGGCAGCAGCAATGGTACGGAAGCGTTCTTGACCAGCAGTATCCCACTGAGTAGGGACATGAGTCTTCTAGGAAGACGCGAATGACGGCGACTGAGGCGGGCCACTCACGATCTGCAGCTTCACCGTCTTCCCTTCCAACTCAATCGTCCTGATCTTAAAATCCACCCCAATGGTGCTCAGATAGCTGTCCGTGAATGCGTCCTCTGCGAACCGCAGTAGCAGACATGACTGCCATGAGCACTTGGTCAACAGTCTCACGAGCTGATAGGGGTCAGGTACTCACTTTTCCGACTCCAGAGTCGCCAATGAGGAGAAGCTTGAAGAGATAGTCGTATCCGTCAGGCATTGCAACGAGTGGTTAACTAACGACGTAGCAGAGGGTGTGCAGTGGAGGCGAGAGGAGAAAGCGTTTCCTGCGGCCAGCTCACAGGACAGCGTGATACCCCTGGAACACAGCTTTTCCGTCTCACAGTGTCTGCGGGTGCGTCGGACGTCAGCGCGGCGAGCTGAGAGATGGTGATTGGACGGGGAAGAGGCCGAGTTGCCTGCGAGATCATGATGGAGGCGCTCTCGTGGCGCCGGCTCCGAGAGAAGCGCCCGCCCAGGGCGCATTGTTTGGTTCAGAGGCTCTTGCCAAACACACATCCAGCGCTTGACCCTGCCTTACTTGCCCACCTGGTTCCATCCTATATGCCCCAAGACTAGTCTCTTACTACATTGAATGTCGCAGATGACTCAGAGCAGCAGCAATTCCTCTGACTACTTCGACAATGACCCCGAATTCGTCAAGGCCATAGCGGAAGTCGCATTACCCACATCCGTCTCGCAAGACGATACTGCGCCCCCTCCACTTACGCAACGCCCAAAATTTACACATGACGAGACACCCTCCCTAGTGCAACACCGTTCGAAACGACCTCATTCTCCAGATAACCTTCAGGCAGAAGATGGTCTCCAATATCACGGCGCGCTTAGCTCTGTGGCTGACGGGGAGAACACCTCTTACTTAGAGACCTATACATATGGCGCCGCTCGATTTGGAGATTTTGGAGAGTATATGAACCGGAAGAGAGCTAAGCTCCAAATCCAGAATGCCGAAATGGATGGTGCGGAAGGCGCATCCGACCAAGAGAGCAAGATCTTCCGTAGTTTGCAAATCTACGTGCGCAGCATGTACCTTCGTCTACTGATAGCGACGCTCACCCATATCGTCAGATAAATGGCTGGACGGAGCCCTCTGTGCAGGACCTGCGGCAATTGATTATTCAATATGGCGGCACCTATCACGCATACTTGGACAAGAAGTCGCTTGTGTGCGTAATGTGCCCGACTGCTGCTTGAGCCTCGAACCTAACCGTATCTGTTTTCTGAAGCACGCACATCATTACGTGTTCGCTGACTCCCGCCAAGGTGCGAGAGTTCAAGTATATGAAGGTGGTCAGGCCAGAGTGGTTAGTAGACAGCATCCAAGCCGGATCATTGCTTCCGTGGCAAGACTACGTATTCCGTCCTGGAGAGCGTGTAGAAGGCGCACAGGGTCGTAAAGTAGCGCAGAGGTCTCTGTACGAAGGGTTCACATCGCAGGAAACACGCCTTCCTGTGCAATCCAAGCCTCAATCCGCGCGTATGGTCACTCCAGAACCAGCCACACGAGCATCTGGAAATGCATATGTTCCAATCGAGGCGGGGCATCCACGCGGCCCTGTTAAACCAGTCACGGCACCTCAGACCCCCAAGAAGCAGACGGTTCCATCGCCTCGCAAACATGGTTCTACGACACCCTCTTACCCCTTGCATACTAGTGACCCCGCAGCCCCCGATGAAGCAGTTCAGGCTCCCGGCTACGCCGCCTTCACCTCAAACCCTAATGCGGAGCGCGCCATGCAAGACCCCGCATGGCGCGCTGCCCATACTTCCGTTGCGCCAGACTTCATCGAAGGGTATTACAAGAACTCGCGCTTGCACCACCTCTCCACGTGGAAGGCAGAGCTCAAGAACCTCGTCGCAGAAGCGCAAGAGCGTGCGGAGAATAGTGGGCCTGAGTCATGGGGTGCCTTGAGTATCTCCGCAGGCCCCTCCCCGACCCCAAGCCAGTCTGTGGTAGAGCGTATTGTCCGGGAGAACACAGCTGGGCGTGGCCTGGGGAGCACGGGCTTGAAGGGCGACGTGAGTATGCGCGGGGCGCGGCTCGTTAAGCATGTGCCGGGCAAGACGAAAGGCAAGGAAAAGGCGACAGACGAGGAGCGCATCATCATGCATTGTGACTTTGACAGCTTCTTCGTTTCCGCGGGTCTCATTGATCGTCCACATTTGCGTGGCAAGCCGGTAGTGGTATGTCATTCGCAGGGGAGTACGGGAGGTGCGTCCAGCACCAGCGAGATCGCTAGCGCGAGTTACGAGGCCCGCAAGTTTGGCGTCAAGGGAGGCATGAGGTGCGCTTGATTATCTTTCTTGGGCGCGCTGAATCATGACACTATCGTTGTAGTTTGCAGCAGGCTCGGAAACTATGCCCAGGAATCATAACAATGCCCTACGAGTTTGAGCGGTTGGTCTTGTGCGTGGCTCCGGCAAGTGTCGATCTCATGCTGCGCATATCTAGATACAAGCAGGTTTCGCTACAGTTCTACACCATCCTCATGGCGCACGCCGACGACTTGCAAGCTGTTTCCGTCGACGAAGCGCTCATCGACGTGACCAGCAGCGTAGCACGCGCTCGCGCCGAAGTAGCCGAGCACTCTCGCGAAGTCGGGAAGGCATCAGAGCTCGTGAAAGACTTTGCTGAAGCGATTCGGGCGCAGGTGAAGAAGAAGACTGGATGCGAAGGTATGTTGCCCATCCTCTCTACACAATGTCCTGCTCATCACATTCCCCCCCAGTGAGCATTGGCATTGCTAATAATATCATGCTTGCACGCCTAGCTTCTCGTCGGGCAAAGCCTGCGGGCTCCTTCCACTTGCGGCTGGAGGACATCGCAGAGTTTCTCGCTCCGCTGGATATTGATGACCTCCACGGGTTCGGTTACTCGGCTCGGCAGAAGGCCGCAGAGAAGCTCGGGGCTACGAACTTGGCCGAGCTCGCGAAAAAGAGCAAGGCAGTTCTGTGCGATGCACTTGGAAAGGGCATGGGCGAGATGTTGTACAAGGCACTTCGTGGTATCGACGATCGGCCTTTAGAAAGCGACAAACCAAGGAAGTCAGTATCGTGCGACATCAACGTGAGTACGCTATCCTCACCGTGATTACACTCAACTAAGCTTGGGGCAGTATGGGATCCGATTTGAGAACAATGAGCAAGCAGAAGCATTTGTATACCAAATGGCAGAAGAGGTGTCCAAGAGGCTCAACAGCATCAAGATGCGCGGGCGTTCGTTCACTCTGAAGATCCTAGTGCGAGACCCCAATGCCCCTGTGGAGGCTCCCAAAGTGAGCACGACCATTTCCCATGAGAGATCCCATTGACATTATGCTAGTTTCTCGGGCACGGAATTTGCGAAGGATATAACAAGCAGACTCCTCTCATCGCACCCGGCGGCCGTGCGACGAGCGACCACAAGGTCATTTGCGAGCACGCTTATAGGCTCCTGAAGAGCTTCAACTTCGATCCCAAAGAACTGCGTGGCATCGGCATACAGATACAGAAGCTGGAAAAGGCTTCGGGCGTTCAGGATGCAGAGCTTGGTCAAGCCGTCCTCCCTTTCAAACATATTGAGGGTGCAAACCCGAATCGGCAAGGGCGTATAGACACTAGTGCGGAGAACGCCGGCAAACCTAGCATCACCGTACAGCCGCCTTCTCAGGATGATGAAGTGCAGATCGTCGAGAGGCCGGCACCCGTAGAGCGTGCACAAGCCGACAATGACCTGCCTTCGTTTTCTCAGGTCGATATGTCTGTATTTGAAGCACTTCCGGAGGACCTCCGCAAGGAGCTCGAGGCTGAGTACAAACGTCGCTCCGTAACGCCCGGTCCTGCTCCAAAGGAGCCCACACCAGCTCCCGCGGAACATGAGAAGAAGTTTGGCATCGTTGTCAAGGGCCCGAACCTGAGGCGTATCACTAGACAACTCGCACCTCGGAATCGGCCCATCCTGTCGCCCACTAATAAGCTGTTTGGGAAACGCATCTATGCATCATCGGTCAACTACACGAAGGCAGAGCTCAAGAGGTACGGCATCGACCCCGAGGTCTTCGCCGTGCTCCCACTCGAGATGCAGCGCGAGCAGCTCGCGGCACACCGCACCCCGGGCGTCACGCTGTACACCTCCGAGCGCAAGATCCTGAAACCCATGAGCATGCGGGGGAAACGCTCGTCCAAGTCACCCGGCGCCATCTTCCGTCCTCCGCCTGCGCCGAAGGCAGTGTACCTCGCGCGCCCGACGCTCAAGCAGCAGGGAAAGGAGCGCGGCGAGAAGCTGCACTTCAGCGAGACGGACGACGTGCAGCGCGTGATCGAGGCGTGGGTGGATGGGTTTCGCGAGCATCCTCCGAACCAGCGCGATGTCGACTACTTTGCGAAGTTTCTCGTGCGGTGTGTGGACGGCATGCAGTCGAGCGATACTGGCGTCGAGCGCGCTGTCGCCGTCGCGAAGTGGTGGCTCGTCTTGCTTCGCCGGCATTTTGGCGCATGGGAGAACGAACCGGAGCCTGCGGAGGCAGGTGGGCGTCCTAAACAGGTGACGTCGGAGGTTGTAGGACGCGCGTGGTGGAAGGCGTTCAAGGAAGTGAAGGGCAGGATGGACGAGGCGGCGCGGAAAAAGTTTGGTGGTAGCCTTTCCCTCAAATGATCGTGCTCTAGAGCTCACTCTCAGGTAAACTCAGTATACACATTAGTTTGCTATTGGACGCTCTCATCCTCATAGCATGCAGGCGTGGACTCGCTATACCGATCCTTCCGTGGTCGGGGGGCGTAAAGAGTAAGGTGTGATACTGCCGTTGGTGTAAGTGTCGAATGTAAACCTGTCATTATCACTTCATTACAACATGGCGACTAACACGTCTTTTCTCTGTAGAGTACCTGTCGAACACCCTATTGTCTTGTCAGCGGTTCAAACGTTCAATTCCCCCGCCCTGGCTCAAGCTTTGGCTAGTCTGCCATGTTAGACGTAATCAATGTGCGATTGGCCACCTATAACCAGAAGCCCAGAGAACCGTAACCCTTGGGGTTCAGCGATCTCCATGCTCACATTCCCCTGCTTCTCACCGTGAATTTGATGAAGATGGTGTGTGCCACCATCGCGAAGCACCCAAATGGCCCTGATTATGAACGCCTGCCTTTGAAAGCTCTTTGAGTCCTTGCTAAGAGGTACCCATATGGTGAGTTACTCAGCATCATTCGGAGCGTTATGAAGACTCGCTTCCTAAATATGGACTAGCGCATTGCGATCCTTGAGTCAGCGATCAGAAACGCGCCCTCTCGCGACTCACGGGCGTCTGCTTGGTTGAGCGGCTTTGTCACTACCAACACTCAAGTGGCAGGAACAACAAACCGCCAGGAAGTGACGAATACTATGAATCTGCTCTCAGAGAGCAGAGATACACAATCCGTGAATGATGAGAACGACATCCAAAGGTATAAAGAGGACAGTGTCGAAGCTGGAAAGAACATCCCCCTCATCTTCAGCAATTCGCCCCACAACGGCAGCTCATCAACAACACACCTTCAAACATCGACTCTTCAACAATCGAAATGTCTGCTCCGCGTGTTTGGCTCAGTGAGTGTTTCCTGCCGTAACCTGGAGCCCGTCTTTACCCCCTTGCGCAGTCACCGGCTCCTCTTCTGGCTTCGGCAAGGAGACCGTCATCCAAGCCCTTGAGAGTGGTGACAAGGTTGTCGCGACCCTTCGCAAGCCCGCAGCGCTCGACGACCTCGCGAAGAAATACTCAACAGACCGCCTCCGTGTCGTCAAACTCGACGTCACGAAGCCCGCCGAGATCGATGCAGCGTTCGTGCAGGCCAAGGCTGCGTTCGGCCGCGTTGACATCGTCTTCAACAATGCCGGCTACGTCGCTGTCGGCGAGAACGAGGCCGTTCCTGACGACGTTTCCCGCCCGCTCTTCGAGGTCAACTTCTGGGGCGCGGTGCACGTCTCGCAGCGTGCGGTAAAGTTCTTCCGTGAGGAGAACAAGCCACAAGGCGGTCTCCTCCTCCAGAACAGCGCAATGGTCGGCCTCGCGGGCGTACCCGCGATCGGTTTCTACTCTGCGACGAAGCACGGTGAGCCTCCCGCCGATTCTCGCCGACTCGTGCTCTCGCTCAACTCGCACTTGTCCACAGCTCTCGAGGGCTTCAGCGAGTCGCTTGCCAAGGAGGTTGATCCCGCCTGGAACATCAAGGTTGGTATTCCCCCCTTTGGACTTGGATCTTTGGCCCGGCTCAATTCTGATCACAGGTTGCCATCGTCGAGCCAGGCGCGTTCAAGACCTCGGTCTTCAACCTCGACACGAGCATGGTCATGGTTCCGCAGCACCCTGCCTACGCAAACCCCGCGCTGCCCGTGTACAACTTCCGCGGCGCGTTCCTGAAGGGCGCAGGAAAGGAGGCCGACACCCCTGCTGATCTTGCGCCTGCCGATGCCGCTCTCGCTGTCGCGAAGATCATCGAGTTCTCGCACCTCTCGAGCCCCCCTCTCCACTTCCCCCTCGGCAAGGATTCCATCGGCCTCATCCGCGAGAAGATCAAGACGTTGACGGAGGAGATCGACAAGTACGAGTCCTGGTCGAACAACCTGGGCAAGTAGAGTAGCGTTGAGCCACGCATTGGACATACTTTAGCACTGCTCGGATTGAACCAATGATGATGTACGCAGAACATGAAAGACACATCTTTGAAGATATGCGCGACAAGCATGCGATACGAATGGGCACGACCTTCGGAGTATGGTGTGGCATCAGTGGTGTAGCGGTAACATTGGGTCTTCCCATGGCCTAGCTCCGGGTTCGACTCCCGGCTGATGCATTGTTTTGTTCCGATGTGAAATAACTCGTGATCTTTTGCGCAAGCAACAAAGTCTATACTGTCGTCACGCCAGCGAAAAGACATCTGTGATCAAAATGTAAAAGAGCAATGCCACAGGCAAGCAACGAGATAATAATATATCTGCCTAGCAAATACACAAGGGACGCTCCATACCGGTCCTCCCTGCGACACGACTACAGCGCGTCGACGCCAACGACACCACACCTACATCGGATAGCCAGAACCGGGTAGATGAGTCGATGGTGGAGGAAGGGAGCGTCGAGCAATGGCGCTTTAACGCGCGAATATAACTATAAATAGAGCGAGCACGAGCAGGGAAAACAGTCTAGATGTGCGATGGGAGATCATGCAGAGATATGCAAGTGAGTGAGTGCGGGGGATGGAATGCAACGATGCGCGGGTGCGTGGGCTGGGACCCGCGAGATGGGTCATGGCGGGGCATGAGGGCGTGAGACGTCATGAATGAGGGAACACGTCGCTCAGAACTTCTCCGTCACGGCGACGGAGAAGTCAGAGAAGTACGTGCTCTGGTCCTTGGGCGAAGCCCACGAGGAGTCAGAACCTACGAGGGACATCAGCCTTCAGCGCAAGAGCCGGACAGAATGAAGCGACGCACCTCCGAAGAACGTCTGCGCTTGTACGCCGAGGATGCGACCCGCTGCCGCATCACGGAAGACGAGGCCCTTGACAGTGAAGATGCTCTTGCCCTCGACGAAGATCTCGAGCTCGCCGTTCTCCTGGCCGACGTCGTTCAGGCGAATGCGCTGCGCGATCGTGGTGCGCGTGCCGGCCTTGAAAGTCCACGAGCCACGGCCAACGGAGGCGCCGTACACATCGTTGCAGGTGGAGAACGGCGCGACGTCGCATACGGCCTGGTTGGCCTTGAAGCTGGGGGGCAGGTAGGTATAAGCCTCGCCTTCGCCGTCGGTGCGCCACATGAAGCGCGTGGACCAGCAGCTGTTGTCCCTCCTGCCGCCGGAGCAAGAGACGGCAGTCTCGGGGTCATCCCCACCGTCTACATGCCCCAGTTAGAGCGTGATCAGATGCGAATTTGACAGAAGCACACTCACAGAAGCCGGGAAGCTTTCCGCCTTTGTTGAAGGCAAAGTCTTCCTCGAAGTAGACCGAGTAAGCCAAGGTGGCTTCCTTTGCGTTCTCGAGGTCGAAGTTGTCGGGGCCGGTGGCGTAGAACGAGAGGCCACCCTGAGGGCTGTGCGTGAACGTGTACGAACCCTCGGGGTAGAAGGCCTTCATGGAGTACTTTCCGTCGGGAGCGTTGGTGTACTGATGAGACAGAGACTTGATGAGCTTGGTGACACCAAGGGTAGCATCATCGAGGGGGAGGGCATCCGAAGATGCGGAGGAGGTAGTCCAGAAGGAGGATTTAGAGACGGGGAAGAGCTTCTTCAGCAGGCTGGAGCCAGCGCCGGAGCTGGAGGCCGCGCTAGTAGCGGCTGCGGCGGTAGAGCTTGAGGCCTTGGTCGAGGTATGGACCGTGCTGGCCTCCTTCGTGGTGGCAGCCTTGGAGCTGGAAGCCTTCGTGCTTGTAGCCTCTACGGCGGTCAAAACCTTCGCTGAAGTAACCTGGGTCGAAGGAGTGGCTACTGCCGTAGACACGGGAGACGTTGACGACTCAAGAACTGTCGTCGAGGCCGCGGCGACACTCGGGGTGATCTGCGAGTGGGGCCTGCATCTCCGCCTCTCGTGAAGAGGGGCAGCAGATACCGAAGCAAGGCCAAAGGCAAGGAACGTAAGGACAGCGGAAGTGCGCATGTTGACTGGAAGCGGAGAGCGTGGAACGTGTGGTGGGTGCGGAAGGTGGGCGAGATTGTGAAAGAGTGGCAACCTCTGATCCGAGCTGAAAGGACTGTAGGGGAGGAAAGAAAGACTTGTGCAGAAAGCACACACCCGGACACGAGGGGAGGAAGAGGTGAGGAGGGGGGTAGGGGGATGGGAGGGATATGAAGAGAGGGAATGGAACAAAAAACGCCCCTCGGTGCTCGCGTATCAATTATCGGGAAATGCCGTGGAGTAGCACAGATTTCCATATGGGGCGATGCACCGTTGTACATCGTTCGTTGCCGCCCAGACCACGTTTGTCAATGCAGTTTGGCGTGAGCATACTGCATGCCTATGGTGGTTTGGAGGCTATCAACCAAGCATGAATAACGATTCAAGTACGCCTCAATTTTTGCTTTCTCAACCTTGACCATGTCGCAGGCGTAAAATGCCAAGAGAATCTGCATGTCTGCCGATTGGAGCCGTCCATGTGCGCCATGATGTCTCGGTTGCCACTGTTACAAGGCCATCTCCATGTTATTAGACGGTTAATAAAGGACTTGCCTGTATACGTTTACTTGTGCAGAGTCCAACTTTTATCATACTGTATCACCGTGTACGGTACGCGCTCACGTAGATGGCAAGCTTCACCCGCGGGTGAACTACTGTATGAGTGCCCACACTCGAACCACAGCCCAGTGACAAAGCGCTGCATGATGCAGATGAGAAATGACTTGGGGCCGTCTTGATCTTTCACTGCCCTCGGGGTTTAGTGGCTGACAAGCTTGGTGCCTCGAGTCTACTGTCTCTCTGGAAGTACTCAGACTGTACTGTTTCGGCCTATTGATTATGGGTTGTGACGTGTGTCAGGGATAAACATCTGAAAAAGGTCCACGACCTTTAGTAAACAGTGACGATATTACAGTGCGTACTAAGATTCGGTATAAGTACACGAGGAAGTAACAAAAGCTGCTGTGCATCCGCCGGGAGTCGAACCCGGAGCTAGGCCATGGGAAGACCCAATGTTACCGCTACACCACGAATGCTTATTGAGTCTAGTGTGGGGATAATAACATTCACTTAACAAAGGCTACGGTACTGTACAAGCATTCCTCACTCCCAGTACTAGTGCCACTTGACCTGAACCAACTTGGAGATGAAACGAAAGCCGACCTCTCTCTCACCCCGACCAAGTCCGTTTCACGCTGCAGTGACTTTGTTTGAACCTAGCGAGGAAGTTGCAGCACTCCGACGCTCAAAAAGGCTGAAAGCTGACACACTCGCCGCTGATTCCACATCCACCACGAAACTCGATGCAGACGGAGAAATATCCTTGGCACCCAAAAAGACACCAAAGACGAGGCTAACCAAAGCCCTCAAATTAGAGGAAGAATCAACCGCATTAGCTACCCCAGCGGTGGGACCGTCGAAACTAATATCAGCATCTCCCCGGAAACAGAAACCGAAACCGATTCCTACCGCGCTGGCCACACCACATCCAGCCCCGCCGCACTGGCGCGAGACCTATGACACCATTAAACGAATGCGTGCGCATATCGTCGCGCCTGTCGACACTATGGGCTGCGACCAGGCACAGCTCAAGGAGACCGATCCCAAGGTGCCACGCCCATGCGTAGAACTGAATCATCTCAGCGCTCACAAGTTTATTTGTTCCACAGAATCAGCGGTTTTCTACGCTTGTGTCATTGATGCTTTCTTCGCAGACCAAGGACGAGGTCACGGACGCAGCAGTCGCGAAGCTCCGTGAGGCCGTAGGCGGCAGCCTCTCCGTAGACGCCATCATCCAGGCGGACGAAAGCACAATTGCGGAGGCCATATGCAAGGTTGGCTTCTGGCGCCGCAAAACACAGCAAGTGCTTTCTAGACCATTCTTCTGTCACGCCATGCCGACCTGGTCATGCAGATATATCCAGCAAGCTGCACTGAAACTACGCGACGAGTTCGAGGGCGACGTTCCGAGAACTGCCGATGAGCTCTGCTCCCTTCCGGGCGTAGGCCCCAAGATGGCGTTCTTGGCCCTGCAGATCGCTTGGAAGTTGTAGGTTGTTGTGCTCCGGCTCGATTCGCATTCATTCAATGCGCCTGATAGGAACGCCGGGATAGGCGTCGACGTACATGTTCACAGGATCACAAATCGCCTTGGCTGGCACAAGCCTCCCACGAAGACACCAGAGGCAACGCGGTAAGTGACGGGCTGCAGTATCCGCTGGCCGCTACTGACAAAATCACTGACCCTTAACATCGCTAGGCTGAACCTTCAATCGTGGCTTCCTCTCGAGTTACATCCTGAGATCAACCACCTGCTCGTAGGCTTGGGGCAGGTGAGGTTTTGTCTCGCTCAGTCTCGCTCCGCTGCTAAACCATATGCTTCAGACTATCTGCACTCCCGTCGGGCCGAAGTGCGACCAATGCGAACTCAGCGATGGGCTCTGCCCGAGTGCCCGAGAAGTCACAAAGGCTTCCGTCCGCAAGATCAAGAGTAAAAAAGTCTCCGCCACTTCAGCTTCCGGGCCAAAGATAAAGGTCCAACTGGAAGAAGACAGCAAGGCTGAGGTCCAGACAACGCCCATTCTGTCCGACGCCCAAGTCCTCTACGAAATTGCGCCTGACGTCAAGGAAGAAGACCTGTCTTGATCAGGCTTGTGGTGACTCTATATCTATATCGCTGCTACCGATACATTGCTTTCGTGCTGCTCTGCTTTCTTCTATCATCCGTACGTATGTCCCCTCTAATCAGTCTACCCTCCTGTACCATATTTTGTTTAGCGATCACTGGAGCTTCATGGAAGCGTCCCAGAACCCCCTCTCCAGACGCGTGCACTTCTCCCAGATGGCGCACCACTCCTGGAAGCGAAGCTCGTTCGGCGGGTCTGCCACCGCGAGCGCCTCGATCGTTTCTATACCGCGCAAAGTCCCTCAGGGCGTGTCATCGAGGGAAGCAGGCGATATACACACCGAGCCCGAGTTTGACGGCAGTCTGATACTGCTCCCCAGAGTAGTCTTCGATCCACTTGAGGTACACGTTGCCCTGAAGCGTGACCCAGCTATTCGGCTTCGCGGCCTCTTTCTTGAGCCACAGTCCGACCTCGCCGTACCCAAGCAGGCACGCCGCGAGGGCCATGATGAGCTTCGCGCTGTCGCCTGCATGGGTCGTTTGGCAGCTACTCGGACATGCGGTCGATAGAGGGGCGAAGGCTTACCTTGGAGTCCGGTGTCGAGGAGGAACGCGCCGTACGCTGTCGTAGAGGGCGACTCGGGTGTTGCTGCGAGCTCAGCCTCGCTGATGCCCCATTGAGCACAGAACGCCTTGTGCGTCGCGACCTCGTTGATCACGTTTACGATCGTCTGTGTCGCGGATTGGATGGAACTGTACGTGGAGGACTTTGCCACGAGGAGGCTGCACGAGGTCAGCGAAGACACATGCGGGGCCATGACGGTCAGCTCGCGTCACTTACCCGTAAGCCCGGGCGTAGTACTTCAAGTACAAGTAGTCCTGTCTAGCGTCCGCAACGGTCAATTCTCTATGGATCCATCGGGGACAGAGGCAGGCTTACTTGATGAAATGCAAGAAGCTTTCTCTGGGGAGGGTGCCCTGCGCGAGCTGTTTTACAAAGTCATGTTCGACATACTCCTTCCATGTCTGGGCCGCGGACTGGATCAAGATCCTGGTGAGAGGGTGGGGATTACTCGCGGTTGGCCTACATCCTAGGATAAGTTGCTGAAGTATATCATGACAAAAACCACGCTCACGGGGGTATGAGACGTGGCATGAGCGCATGCAGGTGGTTCAGCGGCCCATGTCCTCTTCCTACCGAGAATGCGGTCTCGATACCAACGTGTGTGAATGATGTCGCCTGGCGAGTTGCCTCTACCACTGCATAACCATCAGCCAGTGCATATTTTTGGCTCTTTAGAGACGTACGGGGAAGACCCTTAGCAAGCAAAGATGCAAGCACAGCGGAGAGGGTACACCCAGTTCCGTGTGTGCTATTCGAATCTATGCGGGGGCTGACGAACAGCGTGGTTTTCTCTGATTCCCTGAGTACGTCCACTACCAAGGAGCGAGAAGCGATATCTTGCTCATGAACCTGGAGGATCTCCATATTCTCGGCGAGTAGTTCCTCTCGAACAACTGTGAGGTCCGTGCGGGCTGCTGCAACTTTCTCGACGTCTGCGAACGTCAGCTCGACGTGACCGCCTTTCACGAGCACCGCCTTTGACCCAAGAGCGAGGAGCTTCTCGGCAGCAGATATCATATCCTCGAGCGTGGCAATATGCACATCCTCGCCCTTCTGCGAGAGCAGTAGTTCAGCCTCAGCTTTGTTGGGCGTGATGAGTGTCGCGAGAGGGCAGAGTTCGTCTATCAGGACCTGGACCGCCCCCGGCGCCAGAAGGGTGTGCCCAGAGGTCGATACGCAGACCGGGTCGACAACGAGCGGGGGGACCTGCGATGCGTGAATGTAGTGCGCCTTGAGCGCGCGCGCGACAGCGCGGGTGTTTTCCGCGTCGAAGAGCATTCCCGTCTTTATGCCCTGTACGGGAATGTCACTTAAAACGGAGTGCAACTGCATGCGTCCTTTGTGTGAGCGATGTTGACGTACATGCCGCACGCAAAGTAGTGACATACCTGTTGCTCGACAAACTCGGGCGGCGAAGGATGCACTCCTTGTACGCCAGTCGTGTTCTGAGCGGTCAACGCTGTGATTACGGACATGCCGTAGCATCCAAACGCAGTGAACGCTTTCAGGTCAGCCTAAATACACCCGCCGTCAGTTTCGATGTCGTCGCAATGCCCGACTATTAGACCCCTCGACTCTTAGTACTACACTCACCTGAATTCCAGCGCCTCCGCTGGAATCCGAGCCAGCGATCGTCAGCACAGCTGGAGGGGGTTTGCCGTCCATTTCTTTGTCGATCTACCTCTAATTCCGGCGATGGTTTGTAGTAGAAACAGATTTGTGAGCTCGAACGAGTCACCTCGGAGCTGGCAGTATACAAGGTTAGAAACTTATACCTCTAAGCGCCCGGCACCGTGATTTTGAAAAGACAGCCCACGGCGGTATGCTCGCCAAGTAACTTGCAAAATTTCTACTTTTGCAACAGTGGGAAGTGGTGAGTCCAGATGAAAATTACAGAATCGATGTCAGAAGCTCAGCAGAAGTAGATAGAGAACCACGGATGACTTATGTCCATTATATTCAGACATTTAGTATTCTACTACGCATCTCGACATTCAATATTCAGCACCCCAACCCATCTGCGCTACTATTACCCAAGCTGATTCTAATAATTGCATATACGAGTCAAGCTACCGTCGGTAGCCATGGGTGCACGTCTGGTATCCATTTCAGATCCCCGATATTGAAGGTCGGCAGATCTCGGTTGTTCGCAGGAGACACACGCCGCAGGCGATCACATGCGTTTGCCAGGTCGCGCAAGTACTGTACTCGCACTCGGAGGTTAAATTCCATGCAATCTGGCCTTGGATAGTGGACTTGCCTCTACGCGATCAGCCGCCCAGTATCCTAACCAGCTATGAGAGGTATAGCTCAGCCGAGCGCAAATGTTCTGTGCGAGCTGGAAAGACCCCGATGGTGAGTGATGCTCGTCCTGCCAGTGCGTTTGTGAGCGCCATGCGGGAAGGAAGACCTAGAGAGATGCAGGTACCAGCAGCAATTCCCTGAGAGCGTTTGGAAAACCCGTCAGGTCGGGGACGGGTTCCGCGGGGACGAGCCCATCGAACTCGGGCCTGAAGAGCCACTTATATCTTTTCAGGAAATTCAGAGTGATCCTGCTCCATGGGGATGTGATAAAGCTCGCGGTGAGCTATGACTGCATCAGTACGTACCAGGTAGCAGTACGGATTGATCGCTTACAAGTACGAGTGTTGTAGAGATCATCTGGAGTGCTGCCAAGTGTTCTGTCTGGAAGATGAGCTCGCGGTGAGCGGCCGTATCTGCACTTAACATGTCAACTGGCAAGGACTACTTTGTACTGGTGGGGTATACCTTCAGGTACTATAGGCAAGAGCTCCTCTATACACCCGATGTGAACATCAAGGACACGCGCTAGATACCAATATGCTAATGGCTTTTCCTCTGGTGCGTAGAGCTCTTGCTGGAATCCGGCTAGAATGACTTCCCGAGCCGCTGATAGCCGCCAGAGCTGAGCGGCGCGGGGGATCGTTGAGAGGATTTTTGCCGTCATTACATCCTAGTAGTGGATTTATAGCCCACGACGATGAAGGTTGAGGACAATTGAGGTACCCACCGGAGCCTCATGCTGTTGCACATCCATGAGCAACATATCGTATGTCATATGCCATTGGAGCACCTCCTTCATCAGGTGTCTCCTGCGTCGTGGCGGATTGTACCACATCGACCGTACGTGGGGGGCAACGAGCTGCGAATGCGTGTCGTGTGGGTTTGAAATTGTGCAGCGATAAGCAAGAGAGAGAGTACCTTCGTGATGCGTCGCTCAGTAAGTTCTCGAAAGGACGCAACTTGTGATTGAGGTGCGCTCCGTTCCAGAGCTTCTAGTAAGGATGGATAAGAGTAGCCGATCGTCTCTTCAAAGAAGCGTTCAACGAGCCATATTGGTTGATGCATCCCTAAAACCACATTTCTGTCAAAAAACAGCGACTGGGGAAGGTATGAGTTTGATACATTGACATAGTGGTACGGTAACCTACCTGAACGAGGGAGCGGTGGAAAGGAAGCGCGACACTCCTCTTGAGCGCAGAATGTAGAGATCCCGCGTTCTGTCAAGGTTTGTAAGCGTGTCCTTGAGTGTGCGAGAGAACTCAAGTCACCTCCCACTTCAACAACGACGGAGAAGTTACAAGCCGCTCCACTTCTCGCCAGGATTCTAGAAACGCCTCAAGAGCCGTCCAGGTCTCCTCTTGTGGCGGCATCTCGGTAACGCGGATCGGCATGAAGTTAGGTAGTCTGCGAGCAATAAACGGGTCCATAACGAGGAGTGCGGGCGAGTCTGACGGCAGTAATACTGAGCTAATCGTCCGCACTCTGTACACAAAGCCGAGCCCCGTCGCGATGTGATATGTTATGTTGCCCATGTCCGTCAGAGGATTAGAACGGTACAGTTGGAGGATTGTCTAAAATGCTCGTCAGCCGTTGGAAGTGTCATGCGGAATGGCGTATACCTTGCGAAGAAGTAGCCGGTCGCATAGAGCCGATACTTGAGTCCCCGAGAGATTTGACTGGCGAAGCCACTCGCAAGCTGCGTCCAACATGCGCGAGACTACTTCGGCGTTGATGCCCTCTAGTAGAGAGACATCGCACTTTTCCCCTTGCCAATCTTCTATCTACAAGCAAACATTGAGCTCGCCATGCAATCCTAATTAAGGTTCGCACTAACATCGTGCACTCTGTTTTTTGAAAGTTCTCTCCACGCTAGATCACAGCATTTGAGTAGCCCAAGCATTGCTGCACGTAGAACGATGGTAATGAGCCACCGAGGGCGCACAGGGTTCTCCGTTTCCTCTGGCGAGAGATACTCTGGGTTGATGTCGGGCAGATGGTGTACGAAAAGAAGGCTAAAGACGCTTTGTGATAGCGTTCTGCCCGCATGCCATTCCATCTGTACAGACGACATGAAATACGGTAGATATAGCAGTGCCAGGGCCATTCACCTCGCACGCGAAGCTACGGTCCATGATCCAGCATACCTCCTCGGGCAGGAGAGGTGTAAGCGGGTCGAAAGATGGCCGGCGCTGCTCATCGAGGATTATTCCGCTGTCTAGGCGAGGCTCCCCGATCTGTAGGACGAACGCCGGTGAGTGGTCAGTGGTATATTTGTAGATAGATGTCTTCTTACTTCGAAGGCACTCATAGCGTCCAGCATGGTAAAGTTGTCCATGAGGAGCACCTCCCCCGATTCCATGTCTTTCACAAGCAATACACATACGATTAGCACGCCATCTTCAGAATTACTCGGACCCTGCACCTTCTCCGCCTGCTGCAAACAGGTCCGTGACATCTTCAAATTCATCACCGCCCGGCATTTCGAACAAATCGTCGAAACCAGAGTACCCAGTCATAGTAGAGAGACCAGTAAACCTCCAGAGAAACCCGAGAATATAGATACCAGCAGATGGTGGTAGGTGTGAGAGTTTGCCTAGACGCGACGCGACGCGATCAGTCCGACATCGAGTTCGCCGGCGTCATCGCAGACGCTCCGATTCCGAGTCGCGATGTCTCCCCTCCACCGGCAGCTTCAGCATCGACTCACGACCTTATCCTCGCCATGTCGCATATCTCGCGGCAGCAAGTCCCTTGTACGCGGATTTCAAATTGGTGCAGCTCCTCATGACCAGGCGGCAGAACGACGCGCGCGACCAAGAGTAGTCTTTTCGGGCATACAACCTACCGGAACGCCTCATGTACGCAGTTTGAAGTACAGCTCGTCCTTGAACGGCTTCATTTAGAGCCATGTAGTTAGGAAACCTCCTTGGGGCTTTGCTCAACTGGGTCAAACTGCAGCGTGAGGCCACACCCGAGGACCAGCTCTTATACTCCATCGTCGGCTGGCATGCCCTCACGTTGCCACAAGACCCAAAGGCTCTGAGTGCCGCACGGAATGACATGCTCGCTGTCCTACTCGCGGTGGGCCTGGATCCCAAGCGGTCAATAATATTCCACCAAGACGAGGTGAGCCGTGGACTGGATGTGTGCGGTACCCGACCTACCTTATCCATGATAGAATCTGCACCACGCAGAGCTAGCCTGGATACTGAATTGTATCACACCAATGGGGAAACTTCGACGTATGACCACATGGAAGGTATGACCGTGGCTTATGTCTGCAGTTCATAATGGCTTATCCTTCCTAAGTCTAGACTTGCCGCTTCGCGAAACGCTCGCGATGACTCCGACGTAGATGAATCACTGCTCAATGCGGGTCTGTTCACGTATCCTGTTCTTCAGGCCGCTGATATTCTCGCGTATCGGTATGACACACGCTTACCTCCGTGTTGCCGCTGGAAGCTCATGCATAATCGGAACTTAGTGCGACACATGTTCCTGTCGGCGAGGACCAGAAGCAGCACATTGAGTTGTGCAGGGACCTCGCGGACATCTTCAACCGAACTTCCAAGGGTAAACGACCGCTCTTCCCATTCCCGGAACACGTCATAAGTGCGCACATCATTCCCTTTACATCGTTGTCCCCCTGATTTCGACCTGCAGCGATGTCCCCCCGCATCCTCTCGCTGAAGGACCCATCATCCAAGATGTCCAAATCAGCCCCTGACTTGAACTCGCGCATCCTTCTCACCGACAGCTCTGCCCAAGTGAACTCCAAAATCCGCGGCGCAGTCACCGATTCGACACGTGGAATCACCTACGATCCCGTCGAGCGCCCTGGGGCCACGAATTTGCTCAACATTCTTGCGGCATGCGAGGACAGTAAGCCAGAAGAGGTTGCTATGCGGTATGTAGACAAAGGGCACGGCGATCTCAAGGCAGACGTTGCGGAAGCGGTTGAGGAACTCATCAGAGGCCCACGAGCTGAATTTGAGCGCCTCAGAGGCGAAAAGGACTATCTTGCGAGCGTCGCGAGTGAGGGTGCAGAGAAGGCACGGCAGCTTTCTGAGGTGACGATACGAGAGGTCAGGGCGCGGGTGGGGCTCGTATAAACTTCTTGATCCTATAATCCACACTAATCCACACTCGTCTTACAACACAACATCGAGAAAGAGTCATCGAGTGCTGCTGGACGTGAAGTCCCTAATCGTCAACAAGTCCCTATCATTCCCTTCGGGTCATTCACTTCCGAGCCGCCCAATGACCCCATCTCTGCCAACGTCCCCGCGAAGAGCTCGTTGAACGACTGCTCCAAGCCCAATCTCTGCAGCGTCTCCTCGACGCTTCCCTCTCTGCGCGTGTCCAAGCCCTCCAGCCACTCTTCGATACCATCCGTGCCCGCTATTAGCAGACTTCGGAGCCGTGTCCGTTCGGTTTGGCTCATCGGCGTCGTGCACGCACCTGGCGCGAGCTCGACGTCAATCCCAACGCATTTGTCGGGGTCCCATGCTTGGGTGCGGATGACGGCGAGCCATGCTTGGTCGAGGTCCTCGAGCCAGGCGAGGAGCAAGGGGAGCGTCTCGGTGTCGGGATTGTACCCCGGGACTGATTGGAGGACCTCGCCGGTAAGGCGGAGAAGGAGCATCGTTCGGAGGGGCGCGGACGGATCCACAGGGGGGATCTGAGAGATTACAGAGAGTATATGGTGTGTCGCCTCGAGGTACGCCTGTAGGGTGACCAAGGTGGAAGAGGGGTCTGACCTGTAGCGTTTTGTGTGAGATACTAGTACGTTCACGCCCGATAGGATTGGTTATGATTCCCATTACCGTTTCTTATAGTTTCTAGTGACCTCTAAGAATTGGCCATCGAGGTAGTCCGCCACCTTCCGTTCTTGTACGGCGGTGAGAGGATGTGTGACTCTCGGTTCTGCGGCCAAACCATCTTGGGTCGCTGATGCGGGCAACTTCAACTCTGGCTCTTGTGCAACTGTTGTAGGCATCGTGATACGTTTGTTCGTAGCTTGAGACAATTTCTTTGTTGAGGTAAACACTGAGCTCCTCCTGCCGTGGAGTATATACTACGACGGTACTCGCAGCCTTCGGACCCTGAGGAGCCCCCCCGGATGATGCTGGCTGTGTCTTCCAAAGCTGTAAAGCTTTCGATGGTGTATGTCACTGAACAATTTGCGCTCATAGATCTACATGCCTACCCGAGGTAAGGCACCCGTACTTCTCTGTCTGCAGGGGCTGATATAGCTGTGGCCCCTGGCAGTGGCAGTTGCAGGCTTGAATTGTAAGCGCTTTCTCTGGCAGAACATAAAGTTTGAGAGTAAGTACATGCTATATTTGGCCACCGTAGAAGGTTGGGAGGTGCTTACATAATGTCTGACGTCCTCAGTATCTCTCAGTGGTATTTACTGAACTTTGGCAGTGTCCGCGACCACGATCATTCAAGCTGGCCCGGGGTATGTAGTTACACTTCTCGGGACTACAAACTACATTATTGACGATCATAGTCCAATTCAATTCCTATACTAGTACTGTCTATGCAAGAGACTACTCTCTGAACAGCTCGTTATCAGCATGTCCTCATCAAACGGGTCGCAGGCGGATATACGCGCACCCATCCACCGTCTCCATGTGGAGCTTCTCATCTCAATCCTCTATGACGCTCGAAGCCAGCTCAAGGACACCTGTCTTACGCACGTCTGCCGCTCCTGGCGCTCTCTCTTGTTTGACATGCCCGAATTCTGGGTCTCCACGCTCCAGCAAACTGTGATATACCTAGGAGGTCGTCCTCTCTCTGAACAGCTCAAGCAATATCTCACCCTATCCGCCCCTCGCTCACTTCGGCTGCTCATTTCTGTGCACTCCGATGGTTGGCATGAGCGAGAAGTCCTTCGACCATACGCGTCTAGGATAGTGGAAGTAGTGGCCGCTGTTGGCATCTGTGGCTTTGACAACGATTCCGAGGGCTTTATGGAGCTACTCAAAGAGTCACCGAACCTCGCGCGCTTGCACCTGGAACTTAACTCCGGTACCGTAAAATCGCGGCTGCACAACTATTGCAATGATCATTTGTCCAATCTACCCCATCTTCATGTAGATTTTAAATCCCTGCCAACACCATCTTGCGCAAACACTTGCCTTACAACCCTCATGATAGAAATCCTGCCCTACGCTATCCCAGAATCAGCTGCAAAGCTCCGTCTATTCCAGCGTCTCAATTTCCTCACAGTTGACGTAGAGCCCGTCCAAAGGTGGGCATCTCCTGAAACGCTGGAGGTCCCCATGCTCCCATCCTCTGATGAGGAGATCATTAATCTTCCGAGCCTAACTCATCTCTCAATGCGCGCCACAACCTCGGCAGCCATATGCACCCTCTACCGGCTGCGATGGTTCCACCCCCGTGCCTGCCTCACGCTGCTGGACCTCGAGGTTTCTGATGAGCACATCGATCTCCTGCCTATCTTCGGAGCTCCGACAGTGCTCAGGCAGCACATCCTCCCGTCCATCGTCCACCTTTACCTTGGACGCACCCGCAAGCGGCGCCACGTGCGCCTCCTCGGATACGACCGCTCAGACGTCGTGCGCCTCGAGATCTCATTATGGCGCGAAAAACGCGGCAGCTCGCACGACGTGCTCGCGAACATCCTACGTCCCTTCGAACCCTTCCGCGGTATCGCCTCGCTTGCGTTCGACCTCCCGAACCTCCCCGTCGCGCTCCTGCGGGGGCCGTGGGGCTAGTCATGGGGGTCTCGCGAGTTGGACGGGATTGCGCCCCCGCCCGCCCTAGACCGCATAGAGCTGCTCGGGCGCACTCCGGGAGCGACGAAGCTGCGTTTCGCGCGCTGGGTCGCGCGTGAGGGGCATGAAAGGAACGGTAATTCGCCGTACGCCCCGGTGACGCTGTGCTGGGTGGTTGACGTCGCGCGCGAGCAGGCGTGTGAGAATCGTGCACGGGCGGAGTTGGAGAGCCTGAGATTACTGCTGGAGGAGTTGAATGAAGAAGGGCGGAGGGTGCGACGGCTTGAGCTGTATGGGACACTGCAGAGCTGGGTGGTGGCTACTCGTGTCGGGCAAGTGTCTACGTACACGAAGCGCTGTCTAGAGGTGCTTGGTCCTTTTGTGCCTCGCTTTGAGGATCTGGTCGATGAATTGGCCGTAGTGTAAAATGATCCTGTTGTTGCGTTGCCACATTTTCCACCCGGAGATCCGTGCTAGTCGTCATTGACATAACAAGTGAGCGCCACAGCAACATGAATATCTCTACGTGCAATCACGATATTCCCCGTAGCGCTACTGATAGTAATTTAGACATCCATATCCAGACATCAATGCCACTGCACCAATTAGATGGCCTCAGATCTTGATGCGGTTCACAATAAGGGGCATGGAGGCATGCCTGCTCTCCCCGACGGACGGGTACACAACGGGGGCGGCGTTCCAGCTGATAGGCTTGTCGGGTAATGCGAAGTTCAGGGTGGGAATTAGCATCGCCAGCACGACCTCTGGTGACAGGTGGGCATGTTAGGTCTGTATGTCAGTTGTTGAGGGAGAATAAAATGCGACGCACTCATTTCGAGTTGAGAGAACGTGAAGCCACTGGAAATGGCATTGTCAGAGTCGTTCAGAGGCGCGAGGCATCGCAACTTACATGCACGCCCTACCACCCGCGATGAACGTCATCCTGTGTAGGAGACAGCTGTTAGCATCCGAACACAACTACCAGTTGATGCATCTAGATGGACCCACAAGTGCTTGTACACTCCAGGTATGTGCGCATCCTCGAGCGCACGGGGAAGGGGTTTCAACCACCGTTCGGGCTTCCATTCGTCCGCATCCGTGCCCCAGAGGTCTTTATTGGTGTTGCAAGCACGGAAGTCCGTCAAAATTCGCATGCCTGCCTTCACGGGGATTGCGTCAATCAGCTGGCCATCGCGACCTCGGATGGGTGCGGAAAGCGAAAGAATTGTGTCTTTGATGACACTGCGGGAACGCATGATGTCAAGGCAAAGTACGGACGGAAACAAGATATGTTGCATGACATACACTCTCATGAGAACCGGGACAGGTGGGTATCTGTACATGAGCGTGAGTAGACGATTCGAGTAGTCAACCAAACGCAATATCGAAGTGGGGCTTACACGCGCAGAGTCTCCCGGCACACGGCGTCGAGGTAGGGGAGTTCCATGACCTCCTCGTAGTCCAGGTCTCGCAAGGTTCCAGTCCCGTCATCGCGCGCTTGAACGAGCTCCTCGCGCAGCCTCTCCTGGACCTCGGGGTGAAGCGCTAGCTGGTGGAGGATCCGGGCCAATGCATTCGAGGTTGTGTCCATTGCGCCCAAGACAAGGGTCCTACGCGCGGGTTATATGGATTGAGCCCTTGACGATAACGCATGAGATGTCGCGGACTTACGAGACTTGAGCAATGACCTCCTCATCGGTAAGACGGTCCTCCTCAGACGCCATCATGTTCTCCCGGACTGGCGAGGTGAATAACTGAATGATTAGTAGATCTTCAGCTTATGTGCGGCTCACTTACGCAAAACGCTCATGATATCCCTACCCTCGCCCACCTGCTGCTTGAGAGCCTCGTCCCCTTGGCGTAAAGCCTTTTTCTTTGCGTCGACAATCTCGTGCGAACGCTTACCGAGGGCATCGCTGATACGGCGCATTGCCTGCCAGGGACCCTCAGGGAGCATTTCCAAAATCTTGCGGCGGAACGCGCCAGGCCCTATCTTCACCATCTTGGGGAGTAGAAGACGGACCAGCGGATGGAGCTGCGACAACGTGGGGCTTGAGGATGTTGACAATCAGCACGTGGCAGAAAAATCCAGAATTGCGACGCACAAATAGGCCTTGACAGAGTCCGTGAACTCGTCGGAGACATCTTCGGTCAAAGGGTCGAAAGAGTGTCCAAGTCCACCTTGGCCTATCAGCTCGAGGGCCGCGCGTCCCATCCAGTTTAGCATGTCGACTTCCTTTGGTCGATCTTTGACTTGGGCAGAGATCGCATCTTCAAGCTATAAAGATGCAAGTGATGGCATTTGGATGATGCTCATCAAGCGAAGCGGCGGACGTGTGCACCTTATGAATAATGTTTGTGAAGATCGGCGTCATCTCACGCATATGTTTCGAAGAGAATAAAGGAGTGAGCATCTTCCGCTGTCTCCGGTGTTGGTCCCCTACAAGGAAAAATCAGCAACAGTGCTCGCATGGCACGGAGTCTAACACTTCGTCTACCTATTGTTGCCGGCAGCCCAGGACCAAGAAAAAGCCGGAAATTCCTACGGTATGGTTCATCATCTGTCAAGAGCTCAGTATTGACAATTAGCCCACGTGAGAAGTGTTTCGCTCTCTTCATAAGAGTCTTGCTCTTTCAGGTATATGCTCTGCAAGGCACGCGTGTCAAACGTATAAAGATACGTTGCCTGGAGAGCGATTTTTAAGTGCTTAACATCAGATACAGGTCGAAAATGAGCTTCTTACATTCAATAGTCCGCGGATGGTGCACACACGGCCGTATAGCTCGACAAGCTGTTTCTGGAAAGGCATTGCCTGGCGCGCGTGAAACATTTTGCCCACATTGCCTACGATTAAAGATGTTCGATATGCATAGGGTTCCGCACAAGTACTTTTGCTTACCAGTGATATAGGAGTCGCTAGATGGGCCAGGTATGTTCTCCAGTGGTGACCTGGAAAAGGCTGATCGGAGAAGCCGCAAGCCAACATAGAAGACAAAGGCGTAACCGACAAATTGGGCGATGGAGGTCATGAGAAAGAAAGGCGGCGCGGAAGGACAGTTCTCAAGAAAAGGTCGTACATATATATACACCGTTGATTGTTCTACAACGCAACCCCTGAAGCAACTGAAACACACCCCTCATTGGCCGATGTAATAGACACCGGAAACGATGGCAGCGGGCCAGTTGACATTGTGCAATGACTCTGTTCCACGCGACGCATGCGAGAGTGCATGGAATGGAAACAGGTCCCGAACTTCGCGCGCGAGGGCAGCTGTTATAGCGGGGAGACAACCCTTGCCTCGCAGGCGCGACTGGCAGTATACAAGACTGAAACAGCCCTTAGTGGACAGTGAGACGCCGCAAGGAGAAGGAAACACCGAGCGAGCCCGTGGAACTGCGCAGAGAGAAGAGAGTCAGAGCCAGTATAATTGCCGGTTTGAGAGCACTGGCCTGACTCCTGAGACCCTGATATTTAAATATTTGAATCCGCACCAAACGTTCCGACCGCGTTCTTCCGCGCCACCACGGAATTCTACTCTGCTTAAGAAGTGTTACACCAATGTTCTGGCGCTATACCCACTGGTATCAGTGATGTCGTCACGTATAAGTGTGCAGGACTAACCTGCCCACGAGCATGCGCCTGAGCATACTTGTTAGGCGTAACAACACCAGCAACGTTAAGTCTAAATGCACGATGATCATAGTGCATCGTTCATACTTTGTTAGAAAATGTTGAAGCTCGATATCACTTGTCCGTAATAGGCAGGCTTCGTATTGGTGGGTATTGGTGGTCGTGAGAACAAACCGGCCTCAGCTTATCTGAGATTTGAACCGCGGCTTGGCAATAATCGCTTCGACTCCGAGTGTTCGGGACGTGTTTAATTTTTTGTCCCAGCCCAGCGAGGCCCCGCCACGATAGCCAACATGCTCACTCGTAGCGCGCCATATCTGAAATTCTTGAGTGACCCGTCTATTGCTACAATGGTATGTTCATAGAGTGATAGAGTAGTGGTGATCTATGCGGACGACTCGACGCCGCGCGCGCTGACGAGCTCATGCTTGGACGGCTCTCGTCTCCTCCCCGTCCTTACGATGCTTCTCCTTCGTCGCCTTCGCCTTGGACGTGTGCTTCTTCTGCGCGTCCTTGCTGGCCTTGGCCTTCGCCGGGTCGTCTGTAGGACCCACTGGGACTGTGACGTTCGGAGGCGTGACGGTCGGTGAGGGACGGACAGGAGCGGGAGGCGGCTGAGGGATGGCTGGAGGCGGCGGCGGGGTCGGAGGAGTGAACGGCTTCGGCGCCGAGTACGTACTGACGTTAGAAAGGTAGTCCACGTTGCCACCTGCACGGCGTTCGCGCACGCGGAGCCAGGAGTCGTCGGAGCGATCCGCCAGATACTTCGCGTATGGGACAAGGCGGCGGGGCGCATTGGACGCGTTATGGTCCGCAGGTATCGCGTCCGGCATGAATGATGAGGGCAGCTGGCGACGGTCTTGAACGGAATAGTGTCGTCCAAGCAGAGAACCAGGATCGGCACCGCCAAGGGGCGTGGCCTTGGCGAGATCGAGGAGTTGCATGGGGCGGGCAAACGCCAGGGGGGCGAACGAGGCTGAGAGCGCGAGGATTACGTAGGAGAGTAACATTATGAAGATAGTAATGTAGTCGTCCTGGGAGAGTTGTCTTCAAGACAGATGAAGGGCCAGCCTTGAGTGAACAGTGACTAGTGAGGATGGGACGGGACGGAGGGGTGTGGTTGAATAACAAGAGCTTTCTTCCTCGGTCGCGCGCACTTGAACTGGGGTGCGACAGCCGAACAAAGAAGGGCAAATATCCCCACGTGATGTTGTCCGCCGCTCACACCAACACAGCGCAAATACTAGTCGAGGCGGGGAGAGAGAAGTTACTGCACTACAATAGTGCGATGCGTGGCTGAAAGCAACACGTACATCAGGAAGATGAAGCTAAAGCATAAACGAGCCTGGCGCACCTGTCCGCTGAAGTAACCTGTCCGCCTTGGGGTCCCGGCGCTTGATCGCAGGACCACTTGTTGGCGATCGACGTGTTGAAATCCGTTTCCGCGCCTTCGCAGCAGGATTCTCCTCGTTGAGCCTCGTCAGATAGAGTACCTCCAGACACCAGTCCATCGCCAATTCCGTGAGTCGCCGCAGCTCGAATGCCAATGCCTGATCCGGAAATGCGATAGAAAAGCGATAGCTATACCACATGTAAAGCACGATGACTTTGTGTTGCGTTTCCAGCTTGCCCAGCATCGACACGATCGTCTTCCCTTCGTACGCAGGCGCGTCACTTTCCATCAGTAACAGCGCCTTGTTGAGTTGTTTGAGCAGGCCAGCGCGTTGCAGGGCCTTCTCGAGAGATACAGAGAGATCATCGCGGTAAAGCTCCATCATTGCCTGGGCACCACCCACCGCCGCGTCATCACGCCATGGACACGGGGCATTCTGAGCCATCAGACGGTTGTCAATCGTGAGACAATCGATGAATTGGTCGATGAAGTCGAAACTTTTTTCCAGTTCGTGGACGGCGTGGAATTCCATGCGCGGGTGTAGCTTCGAGACGAAGCAGAAGACGTCGGCGACCGTACGTTGGGAGAAGCCCAACGGGAGCGTTTGTACCACCTTATTGAAGCTGCGCATCGTCATGGTGATGCGTGCGTAGCGGATTGGTACGTAGGGGGCCGCTAGAGCTCTTCTGACGATGTCGAGATCCTCTTGGTGAAGGGTGGTGACAACGCCGCCAGGAGAGTCATCGCCGTGCAATCCGAAGCGTCCAGCACGACCTGCAATCTGTTTGATCTGTGAATTGGAGAGTATCCGAGAGCGGCCACCATCGAATTTTGCCACTGCCTCGAAGATGACGCGTTTGATTTTCCTATCCAAAGATAAGACAAAGCACACACGATGAGGTGACAATGTGAACACTTACAAGTTGAGTCCCATCCCGACTGCGTCGCTACCAACTAGGACATCGTAATTGCTGTCAGGGTCATTGAAAAGCGCAGCTTGTTCGCTGCGGATCTCCGGTGGAAGGCGTCCGTACGCGAGCGCACAGCGCATTTTGGCCTCTTTCTCAATCATCGTCTTCATACTGAAGATGCCTGTTCGGGAGAATGAAACGACGCAGTCGCCCTTCTCGACACGCTTCAAGTCTCCTTGAAGACTCTTCTCCGCAACAACGAGCGGTGTAAGTCGCTCGTACCGGTGGACCTCGACGGTGTCGCCTAGATCGCGTACGATGGCCTCAACGATAGGTATTGCGGACTCCTCGCCGCACAAGTGAATCTCGGTCGCGTTCATCCCGAGCAGAGCAGCAGTCCAAGCACCTCCCCGATTCTTGTCTGTGATTAGCTGGATCTCGTCGATGACCGCGACATCCCAACTGCTGAGGTGGGGCATCATCTCGACTGTACAGCTGAGGAGTGGTGCGTTATCGTCGATGATCTTCATCTCTTCGCCAGTGACCATGTTGCAGCGACGAGCGTACTTAGGATTGCCCGACTTCGTCACAACGACACCATTTCCGGTGATTGTAGAATCGGCCAGGTCGATATTGCTTTGCGGATCGGCTTCGGCCTCTGCGTCGGGCTCGACACCAAGAGGGATGATCTGACCGTTGTTGAGCCGGTCGTATATCTCGTAAGCGAGAAGTCGTAGCGGGCCAGCGTATATGCCACGTTTCGCAGCTGCGAGCGCACGGAGAGCATTGTGTGTCTTCCCGCTGTTTGTGGGACCTACGTGCATGATGAATTTGCGTGGACGGGATCGACGGGTCATCTCGTATTCCCAAGCCCAGTCGGTAAGGTCGGCAGCGCGGAAGAGGGCTTGCATACGAGATACGACCTCGGGAGAAATGACGGCACTGAGAACCTCCTGTCCATGAGGGCAGTCCGCCCACTCATAGAGAATCTTCGTAAGGTGCTGGTCGAGAGGATGCTTCGCCGGTGTCGAGACGTCAAACGCTATTCGTTCGAGTTGAGCTTGGCTATAATTCAGGTCTTCAAACACAACACCATCTTGCATGGCTTTGACGTATTTCTCGAGGAGGGGTCCGACGTCATCTTCGGGAACACCAAAACGCACAAGTCGGTCCATGATGCGTTGACGGAAGGTTTGAAGCCACTCTGCGACGTTCTCGGCGAAGTATTCGGGGACGTCACCTGTAGAGAGGCGCACCCGACTCCGTCCCAATTCTGGAGATAATTTGGGTTTGAATCTGGGGTTCGTACCGAACTGTGGTTTGGGTTTAAATTTGAGCTTCGTGTCAGGCGTTGCTCGAGCGAATTTGTGCGGTGAGGTGGAAGCCCATGCAGAACCCGAGCGGAGCCGAAGCTGAGGCCCGAAGGCAAGATGCCTCTTCAGGTCATTTCGACATTGCGTTTGTATGGAACGTGATGCTCGAATCATAAGCGTAGGTGGTCGATCTTCGGGGATTGCATGTTATTGACCTACTCCGCGAAGATTGAGGACTAGTGAGAACGTACTAGGACCCTTGGCGCAATATTCCGCGACTTTGGGTTCTCCAGCTTCCAGCTTCCGAGATGGTTGCTTGCAGAGAGGGAAGTGGGGCACGAGGTCGAAAAGGTCGAAATCACCCCGGTAGCTACAATAATTCTCGTCTTCTCGCGTTGTTTGCGGCTATTAGGACCTAAAGCCTTTGCATCCACATTTGGGTACCTTCCATATCTGGCTCGCGCATATTCGCCTCCTGCCACCGTTTCCTTCCACCGTGTCCTTCGCTCCAGGGGCTTGGAAAAGCCATGACTTCTCTCCTTCCTTCGCGCCTCGCAGCGCTTACTCGTCTCCGCTGTGAAATATTCCAAACCTCGTACAACCCCACATCCATCCGCACCGGGGCCAAGTATCTGCGCGCACGCCTGCGTGGGCCATCCATGATTCGCTACTACCCGGAAGAGCTCACTGTCGCGAAGTTCAACCGCATGCCCGGAGACTTCAAGGTTCAGAACTGGTCAGAGTACCAGCGCCTTGCGGATGTGGAGGAGAAGAAGAGGAGAGGGAAGGGTGCACCGAAGAAAGCCAAGTCACCAGGTTCGCAACGCACTGCGATCCACATGTCTCATAATACTCATAGTTGTTCCAGCGGAAAGTCGGAGACAATCTCGCAAACGGTAACGACGACTTGGGGGCCCGCGCCATTCTGCAATTACGTAGATCCCTCTATAGTGTCATGTTCCTCTCGTCCTACAATTATCCACATGCCAGTGTCTCTGCAATTACGCTAGCAACTTTTTCGATGCGCCTCAGCTCTTATCTATCCATCATTGTTTCTTGTAACTTGCAAAGTAACGTCTGTGAGATCAGCCCTTGTATCGCGTAATTTCGCGACCGGACGTCCGACAAACTTCACGGTTTCTCACAGACCTTCGCAAACTTCACTCTACTTTACGCTGACATGTCATTGAGGCTGATATCATCTAGCTCCAGCCCCTATCTTGCAAGTTGGGGAGACTACCATTTGTCTGGGCGCCTCAATCCACAACCTCCTCCAGTCGCAAAGGAATACTACAATGAGTAGTAAAATCGAGATTCCAGCCCAATAACATACATAGAATAGACACATAGGCAAGTATAAAGTCGTTAATCTACGCCGAGCAGAGCAAAAGACAGTCCGAGCTCTCCGGGACCCTATGTTATATGCGCGTTTTCCTCCCAGCACGTCGTTGTGCATCACGAGACCGTTTCGTTGCGTTATGAATGGCCTGCATCCATGCCTGGCCCTCACGTGGAGACAAGGCTCGAAGCGTAACAGTGTCGCCCCCGCGTGGATAGGCAACAGCAAGCTGGAAAGTAGTGTCGTCTTTACAAAACAGTTAGAGCATGTTAGTGACGGCGTGTTTTATATCTTCTACTCGCCTTTGCCCCCCGTTGACTCTCGGACCTCGACTTCGGAAAGCGAGATTGGCTGGGATACACAGTTAGAGACGAGGAAGCAGAATTGGTCCAGACTGAGACACTTACCATGCGGTACAGCGACTTGGTCGTTTCCTCCGTTAGGACGAGGATGTCGCTGCACAAGAATGCACGCAGCTTCCGTCCACTCTTCGCCTTCATGAGGATACCCTCTTTGAGTAGCTTGCGCGGTCCCATGTAACGAGTCGGAGCCGTCAAGTCAAGGCGACTGCGCAAGTGAACGGTCTTGGGTATAAACATGTCAGAAGTAGATTGAGTGAACTAGACGCACCCTTGACCAACCCAGAGGTCTTTAGTAACCTCCTTCAATCGTTCTCTTCCCTCCTGTTCTCTGATAGTCTCATTGATATGGTCGAGCACATTTACTGCCATTTGCTGGGAGTTCTCTATCTGCGAGCGATCTTCCCCTGGATCGGTGTAATGTATGATCTGGGGGAAGTCAGCGGCTATTGACCGGGAAACACTCTTCCGTGTATACCTGCTTAAATAGTAATGGGTATCGGGTGATTCTTTGCACTACCCATGTGTTCAGTATATGACAGGCCAGAAGTGCGTTCGTAACTCACTGGGCACCAGAAGATAGCTAGAGAGATCCAGGTTTCTTGCAGCTGGATCATCACGCAATCGCTGTCATAGTGTCAGTCGGAATGGCTTCATATGCGGGAGATGATCTATACCTGAAGAGACGCTGACAACTCCGGATTTGCCTGGCGTAGAGATTGCAGGACTTTGATGGCGGTGGCCTGATTTACACAGTAATCCTAAGGATTTCATGGTGTCAGGTTTCTTGCATACCGAACGTACATAAGAAGGATATACCATGTACACGCCGAGATTCGCCATGTTGGCGTTGAGAATGTCACCAATTTTGTCTACGTACAGACGACAGTCCTTTTGTCTCTCCTCGAGAGAGCTAAGGAAGGCCTAGAGAGGGTGGACGTCAGAGGCGACACTGCGCAGACACAACGGACATACTGTATTCATCAGCAGAATATCCTCTACGTTCGCGAATATGACCGTCCTCGCTTTCTCGTCAAGGAGCGAGAAGACATTCGTGTAGAAATGCTAGAAAGAGAGTCAATATAAAAGAATGAAGCATGACAACACCACACACTTCGACGATGAGTTGCAAGTCCCGCACATAGGCAGCCTCTGTAACGATGAGCTCAAAGATAGCCTGGATAAGCGTCAGTTTGCGCGCACATAACCCGCGACTTATCATAATGTCTGACCTCCTGCCGACGGCGCTCTGTCGTCGGTATCTCTTCTAACGCGGACTTGTCCACAAGGCTCGCCCAAGACTATGTACGGAAGCATTGAGCATATACGTCGCACATAGTAGAAGATACTCACAGAACCGAATGCAGAATCTCCCTCTCCAAACGCAGGAGAAGGTTCTCGTTGCAAGATGGGTGCGGAGATCACAGGCATCGTTCGCGTCTCGCCGTCGTTCGCTGGGGTCCGGCTCCTGCCAAAGAAATGCAATATTGAGTGCGAACGAGGCTCTTCGGAAGGCGTCGGCGTGACCGCAAATGTAGAGGACTGTGGGCTGGCCGCGGACGTGCTGCTCTCAAAGGAAGCTACAGACAGACGGTTGAGGGCGAGGTGGTTCTGTCGGTATGACTCGTAACGCTCGAATGCATCGTCGAGACGCAAGGAGTTGTTCGCAGACTCTGATTCGGGCACCGCCGGTAGCTCCTTCATCGGCGAGGATGACATCTGTGGGGAGCGGTCTGGCACAGCAGGGGCAGGCCGTCGCCGCCGGTGGCTTCTGGTGCGCGCCGGCCGTGGTGGGGGATGACTCTCAGCCTTTATAATGAGACCAGCTGCCTCCAAGACCCTCTGACGTTCTGCCGCGCGAGCCTGACGCTCTTGACGTCGGGCCTCTTCACTCTCCACCTCCTCCTCACTGTCATTATCAGAATCCGAGTCAGAGTCGGTCACATAATCTGAGCCAGAGCTGTGATCCTCGTCAGACAAGTCTGACCCCGCATCCCTGTCGCCTTCAACGATGGGTTTTGGATCAAGGCTTGCAGCATCTGTCGCCGGCGAAGAGACGGCGGGAACACAGGGTGTCTGAACGAGTGCTGCTGCGTTGGAAGCGTTCGCAAGTTTGTGTCATAGTCCGATATTCAGTGGAGATACATGCAAAGAGAAAATATGAGAACCCTCAGCCTGCCGATAACGTAAACACAAGGCCGGGGAATATAGAATGTTTCACTAACCATCTGCAAGTGCAAGATACGCTGCGGGCACGATAAACACAACTCCACCGGCTTCAGCCTTCCACCAATCCGCATCTGACTTGTCGACGATTGTAAGCTGATCACCCTCTGAGAAGGGGAGCTCGTCCGAGTTGCTGCCGGTGTAGTCGTACAATGCGTGGGCGACGACTATGGCAAGCTAAGTTAATGCTATGGTAGCAGATAGGCTTCTGACTCCTACCAGGGTTGATTTGCTCGACGTACGTCTTCGGGAAGAATCCCGATTTGCCGTCACGAACTGCTATACCATACCACCAGTCCCCACCAGACTTCGACGGGTGTGCAGTGAGAACGAGGTTCTCGCCGAAAGCTAGCCGTGAAATGAGCAACGATCAAGGACCATAGTGATAGCACTCACTCAGCTCTTCGGGTCTCTGTGCTTCATACGCATACAGTGAGCGCACACGATATTCTATACACATCGATGAACGGGGCCGACACATAAAGATCATGCTGGTGTACTCACCAACACTCCTATCGACGTCTGCGATCGCGTCGGAATCCCCTGCAGCGTCTACTTGAATATGAGGAACGGGTGTCGCGGGCTCCTCTTCTTCCTCTACAGTGGCTGGCAGAGACTCTGAGGGTCCTCTTTGAACTTCGGCCGCAAGCCCAGCATACCAGTCCACGGACTCGCGGTTGCTAGACCTGACACTTTCCATCGGAGGAGGATGGGGCACCTCAGGCTCCTCGTGAGGATGGTGACCGGTAGGTGCAGGAGGAGAGGGGGCACGTGGAGTAGCGGAAACATCTGGAGGGGGCGCCGCATCGCCGATGACCTTGCCAGAGACGGGGGCGGCGCTGCGGTCGTTGGTCTGCGCCCTCCTCAATCTGGCACCGGATTGAATCGCACTCAGCAATGCAGAACGGTCTCCACTTGCTGCCGGCGCCGCGATGGTGGCTGCCGGAGGCGCGGGTGCAGGAGGCGCACCTGGCGGGGGCGGAGGTGGAGGCGGTATACCTGCCGGGATAATGGTAGTCAACGGAGGGGCAGATGGCGGCGGCGGCGGAGGAGGAGGAGGGGCAGGGCTGGCCGGCTCTGGGCTCGCTGTGGACTTGGTGGGCGCAGATGGGGCCGCCGACTGAGGTCTTGAAGGAGGAAGAATACTACCAAAGAGCTGCTGCGCAAGCTTGCTCCGGTTGTCCCGAGAGGAATCGAGCTCATCGTCGGTGCTATCGTCATCATCTTTCTCCTTGACGTCCTCCCAATCCTCCGAGTCACTGTCGGGTGCAGTGTTGTATGAGGTCCTGACACTCAGCGGAGTAGGACTTTTCGACGGGGCTGGAGGAGCTGGAGGGGCAGGTGCAGTAGGAATCTGAACAGGTGTTGCTGTGGGAGGCGAAGTCGTCTGAGCCTTGAAAAACGGATTCGTAGTACTGCCACCCGTAGGGGTGCCAGGCGAAGCGACACTAGAGCTTGGGCTCCCCTTCATGAGTCGACTGAACGGGTTGGTAGCAGACTTATCCATAGATGGCGTTGATGTGTGGCCACTTGGCGCGGGAGGTGCAGGGGGAGCGGGTGGTGCCGGCGGCGGAGGTGGGGGTGCAGGCACCGCAATACTCACTGCTTGTTGCGGAGCAGGCGGCGGCGGGGCAACAGGAGGTGACACGATTTGATTGCGCTGTTCGAGCAACTGGCGGCGACGAGTTTCTTCCTGCCTGTGAGCTTCCTCCTCTTCCTCTTCGAGTTGCCTCAAACGAGCAAGACGCTCCTCACGTTGCTTGCGCAGCGCTTCTTCACGTGCAAGTAGCGCGTCCTCTTCCGCATCACGCTGGGAAATAAGTGCGGGAGGAGGGGGGGCCGGAGCCGCCACGGGTGCAGGCGCTGACGGCGCACGAGCGGCAACGGCACTACGGGATAGAGGAGGGGGCGGCGCGGGACCTCGCTTCTGAGGGACGGCAGGCTTCATTCTCGGGGCTGGCGGAGGCGGAGGCTGCGCCTTCATAACCGGAGCGGGAGGGGGCGTAGGCTTGGGAGTAGGCACCTGCGAAGCTGCAGGAGGGACAGATGAAGCAGGCGTAGGCGTCGTTGTGGGCGGTGCGGGCGATGTTGGGCTTCTTCCCTCTTTCAGGGCTTTCTCGCCCTCTAAGCGCTCCTTGCGCAAACGTGCTCTTTCTTCGGCCTCACGCTCAGCAGCTTTTGCCTTCTCCTCGGCTTCCTTCTTTTCCTGCGCGAGACGATCTTCGACACTTGTATCGATTCCAGGAGATGGAGACGGGGCGACCACGCCGAGAGCTGCCATGCGTTCTTGAATACGCTGACGCGCGAGAGCTGAACGTTCCTCCGCCGTCATTGCCTTCTTGACAGCACCGACAGTGTTTGGAGTCGGCGCAGGTGGAGGGGGGCGACTGGTCGTGCTAGTTGCAGCAGGCGGCGGCGGCAGCGGTGGCGACCGGGCGGTTGGTGGACTCCTTGGGCGGTCATAATCGCGGTCGCGGTCACGATTTCTGGAGTACGGCCTATCACGGTCATACTCGCGGTCCCTGTCGCGGTCTCTCTCTCGATAGAGGTCGCGATCGCGGTCTCTGTCGTTCCGGTCGTATGCACTGCGTGGCCTTTCATAGGGATCGCGGTCACGGTCATAGCGCGAGTAGTTGTCATCTCTGTCGTCGTAACGGCCAAATCGTTCATTGCGGCGGTCGCGGTCACGAGCCCACTCGCGCTTCTCTCGTTCCTTACGTTCTTCTCTGTCCTTGATTCGCCGTTCAAGATCAGGCAACTTCTCGTGCATAAGCTCCAGCAACTCGCGTTCGAGCTTGCGCCGCTCTTCGTCCCTTGCGACAGAACGGGGGCCTCGCGATAAATACTCAAGATCTTCTTGAACCCTCTTCACGCGGTACTTGAGGTCCGCCATCTCCCGCTCCAGAGCGTCATCCTCGGCAGTGCGCGCAGCGTTCTCGTCGGCAACCTTGTCGAGCATCTTCGCCGTGTTCTCTAGCGCGCGCTTCATGTCGTCCAAATCAGCCGCAGGGCTAGCGTCCTCACTGGCTGTACGAATCGCACTACGGTCGACATGACGCGAGCGAGGCTGATAAAAGCCTCCTGCAGGGGTCTCGTCCTTGTATTTGTACACTGTCGCGTCCTGGCGGCCGCCCGCCCCAGCCGTGTTGGTGTAGAAAGAACGCTCCCGCATGCGTGATTCCGGAAGAGACTCGAGACCTGCAGGAGAACGCGCACGAGTATCGTTCTTGAGAATATCCCGCAGTACATTGACGGACTCCTCCAGGTCTCTTGCGGAGGGGGGAACCAGCTCCGGTGGTAGAACCTCGGGCATATCGTTCCCATTTAGCCCTGCTACAAGGTCAGTATAGCCAATCTCAACCCGAATAGAACCACGCACTTCGATAGATCAGACCCATGGCGACATGGAACTCGGCAAGGTTCAGTTTGCCACGGTTTTCGACGTCCGTCAGAGCCCTGAGACATACGTGAGCACGAGATACGCGTCGATGAACGCGTCGTGCGTACCAGATCTTCGCCAAATCATTCCTATCGAGTCCACTCTGCCCAAACACCTCCAGGGCTGTCTGCCCACTGATAAACCCGGTGCCGGTCACGTCCCATGCACGGAAAATCTGGTCATATCTCTTCTTTTCCGCCTTGGAGAGCGCCCAGGGGATCCGCGGGGCCGCGCTTCCCCTCTGAGCCTGATTGTGTTCTTGGAATGATTGCTGAAGAGAGAAACCGTTCTGCTGCTGCTGGAATTGCGGTACGCCTGCAGCATTGAAAGGAGCGGCAGTATTGGCGGGAAGGAATGTGTTTGACATCATCTGGAGCCGAGGGTCGATGAAGCCCGTCACCTGCGGCACCAGCGGACGCAAGCCTCCCCCAGGCTGAAACCCAGTTGGTTGCGCAGTGAGGGGTGTCATGCCAGGGGAAGTGCTGAGAAACCGATTGGGCTGCTGCGCACTGAGGAAATTACCGCCCGATGCATTCTGCTGAGGCTGCTGCTGCTGGAACTGTGATGGAATGGGTGGGACAGGGGGAGGGGGAGCACGCTGCTGGAAGCTGTTGCCTGGAAATCCTGTGGGCTGTGGTTGCAGCTGCTGCCCGGGAAAGCCCGTCTGCTGAGGCTGCTGGAATCCCTGTTGACCTGGAAAGCCGGTTTGTTGAGGTTGTTGGAACCCTTGTTGGCCCGGAAACCCTGTCTGCTGGGGCTGTTGAAACCCTTGCTGACCAGGGAACCCTGTCTGCTGAGGCTGTTGGAATCCAGGGCGCTGACCGGGAAAGCCGGTGGGCTGGGGAGCAAGTTGCTGGAATTGCGGCTGCTGTTGCTGTTGTTGCTGGGGATTGAACCCCGTCTGCATGGGGTACTGATATCCCTGGCCCCATTGTGCCATCTGGGGCGGTCGTGGTCGTGAAGATCACTGTCGTTGTCGAGGTGGTCGTGGTCGAGGTGTAAGGGCAGGCACTTTAGCGCCTATCCGGACTATTCGTAGGTTCTAGTCATCGCAGCTGGTCATCATAGTACTAGTAGTAGTAGCTTCATCATTAGTCTCTCGTGAGTTGACGTCCCTCAGCGACACAGCAATCGATACATATCATTAGCAGCAAACTGCAGGTCGATTATTGAAAATAGCTCGCAGTCTAAACCAGCCGGAAGCAAAGATGATGATGATGATGATAACGAGACTATGTAGTTTGGGTGAACAACATGCGATGGTACCTCATAACAATCTACATAACACTATACTTAAAACATTGAACCACGCTATCGTCGGCATATCTTCTAGTGAGGATGCATCTAAAGAATAAGGACATGAGTCAGCGATCGCTCGGACTATACGGGCAAAAGGCAAAGATCAGAGAACCGCGTCTCGACAAACGCCAACCTCCGGAAGAGGCGGCCTTCAGACGGCACTTCCTAATTGCATTCGGTTGAGGATCATCCGTAGAAGGATGCGGGGCAAGCCCAGCGCAAGGTGATGAGGCAGATACAAAGACTCACCAGTACTACCATCCAACATTTCTTGACGAGACGCGTCGAAAACCCGAACAACCTCAACATAGGATCATAACTTACACTAGCATTACATTCGTCCGATCGTAAAGCAAAAGATATATTCCTGTGGGACGTTCATGAGTAATGCGTTCGCAAACACACAAATCGCGCAAAAGATCAGTGGTGCAAGTTGTTTGGCTATATGCTTTGCCTTCTCGTCAAAGCCTGAGGCTACGACTGGGGCGGCATGGTTCTCATCACGGTACAAGCGGGGATTTGACACTTACCAGGCAGCGAATTGGAAACGGGTGAAGAAGAGACAAGCAAAATATTCCGAACACTGAGCATATGAACGCGAGCTTTTGTAGTCGAGAAAATACTCACGTGACTAATGCCCAATATAGGCACAATTAACGCCCATGTCACTGAGCCCATGTCGCGGGTAGAATTCTACATTGCCATCGAACGGTATGTCTCGGCGTGATGGAGCAAGCTGATACGGGACGTCCCAAATAGAATAAAGTGAGTGAATCACACAATGAGATGTCGGTGTATTCGTATACAACGGTATGCGCTATACATCTTCTTTGGCTGGACAGGCTCTCGCAAACATTATCTAACAAGTGGATGAAAAACAGGTACGCGAAGACATAAATGACTGATTTTTGTGACCAAGACATAGAAGCGTGCTGTAACTGACAACGGGAGAAGTAAAGACAGCGATGTGCTGACGAGAGTGCCAGGGCGTGATCAAGAGAGACGGTCGCCAGAGCCCACATGGAAATCTTCGCTGTCATGCTGGATGTTTCTAGCAGAGAGGGGGGCAGATACCAGCCCAGGGGTACGGACAAGATGATGAGTGGAGGAACACAGAGTTGCAACAGGGCTCCCGGGTGCGGCGCCGCTCGTAGCTGACGGAAGAGGAACAGAACCGCCAGAGACTGTAGCAGCGTTTCCAGGAGGGGATAGCATGGTCGTGTTTGTGTTGCCGAGGCCCAAACCCGCCACGCCAAAGCCTGTTGCACGCCATCTGCCAGATTGAGTGCACTGTGCGGCGTGTTCCATGAGACCGCGGTACAAGATATCGTTGAAACCAATGCACTGGATGCCGATACAGGCAACCTTGAGTGCGCCGGCGGAGTACAGCTGTCCAGTTTCGTACACATTTTGCGGAGAGGTGTTCTTTCTACCGACTAGTGTTTCTTTGATCAATGCTTGAGAGGTCTAGCAACGCACAAGGTCGATTAGGGGCAAGGTTAGCTTACTGGTGCACTGGGAGCAGCACGGAGTACCTCGGTGGATAAGCATTCCCATTCCTGCGGACAGAGATCTTCAAGGCGGAATGACAGGTATATGCCTGCGTAGTACCAATGGCCGTCCTTGTTGAAGAAGCACTCTGTTGGATTATGTAAGTGAGTGCATCTCACCATTGAATGTGGATGTACCTGTGGGTCTGTCTAGCTTTGTAGCCAAGTCAACGACGGACCACCTGTGTGCCGTACTGACGCGAGGATTCGTGTTACATTTGAATACAGGCATGAGGTAGTACCCATGTTCCTCCCGCTCGGGGCACCACGTAGTCGTGGAATGTTGGAAGACGCGGTAATTCCCAACCCTAGATATATGCGCATTATCCGCAGAACAGAGACACGAGATGTACGTACTGAGAGCGCAACAGCTGTCAGAACACCTTGTAAGCAGCGACTCCGCCTGGAGTATAGAAGGAAATCAACTTACACCAGACGTTGTACTGATGAAATCGTGCAACGTGTAAGGCGAAGGTATGCCGATCGGAGTCAGGGTACCATCCGGGATACCAGGCGGAAGAGGGAGAGATGCTAGGATAGCATATCTAGCGTTTATCTTTTCAGTCGTCGTCGCAGTCGGAAGGATCGGCTGTAACGAAAGGTCATGTATAGTCTACGCGGTAGCATGCCAAATGCAGACGCACAACTCGCTCTCCGTCGACTGGCGTCCAGGGTGCCTCAGACTGGTCTGAGTCCTGAAACGTGTGGGCAGTTACGTGAACATTGGGTGAGGGAACGTTGGAGCTATCACTCAAGACGCCGGTCCGTGATGTACTCGGGTTGAGCGTCTTCATAGCGATCTTGACAGTGGCTTGAAGGTTTTGCTTCAAGGACTTCGGGGACGTTAGCGCAGCAGGGACGCCATAGCTTCCACAGGGAAACGCCACCTTGTACTCGTTGGAAAGACCATCCTTGGTGTGCGGGGGGCAGTTCTCCGAGAGACTAAGAGATTCCAGCTTGTTCTCCAGTGCCCTTATGCAATCGACCAATCTTTGAACTTCCGCGGGTGCCGTCGACACCTTGTCCGCAACTACTTCACTCGCCGCACGGCTAGGGGCGTAGCCCATGGCCTCAAGTTGTTTGGAAAGTGTCGCCTTCTCTTCACCTAGGTCCTTAATCTTGGACGACTTCTCACGGACGGATGCGCATGCCTCCGCAAGACGTCCGACTGCAATGTCGCGAGCTGAGAGGGCTTCCAGTACGCGCATCCGTTCAAGTCGGATGTTCATCTCATACTCGGTCGGTGTTGCCTCTGACTTGAAACGTGGATATGTCATAAACATCGCCTCTGATGTGAATCGAGCATGTTCGATACGCACTTGTTCGCTGGGACCAGTCGAGGATCTCCCGGCGGAGTCATCGGCTCCGCTGATGCTGTCCGGATTCAAAAAGTTGAGCGTGCGTTTGACCGCAGGGGATTGTGATGCAAGCATCGCGCGTGCATAAAAGCAACTACCGTTCAAGAGTGGTCGTGGTGGAACACAGGAAAGAGAGATTTGGAGAGAAGCCCTCCGCCTCCAAGCTCACGCGAACCACATCGGGGCACCGGACCGGCAACCGGTACTGACGAGGACGCTCGGCCGACTCGCGTTCCGGGGAAGTTGTGCCCACCGTCCGTGGCGTTCCGCACGCCGTCGTCCGCGCCCTCGCCACTGTCTGCCATCTTACTTCGTTGCCGTCGCATTGAACCCGTCATGGCGAGCGCAAAGATAGCGCAGCTGGTCATCCGAGTGAGTCCCGACAGATGCTCGCAAGGAATTCCTGCTCTGAACAGTGCAAGACGCTAGCGAAACCCATAAGCAACCAAATCAAAGTGCAAGCGAAACAGTGAGTGTCACTGACACGGCAGATCCTTGCTGGTGCTGATCACTGCGAAAGGCACGAGAGGTTTCGGTCTATCTGTATCGGGCTCGCACAACGCATGTACCAGACGGAAGTGCGCATGCGTACCAACCTCCTCGGGGAGCCTGCGAAGCACGTACGGCCGTTATCAGAAACTCGGTGAGCTCCAACGCAAGTGTGAACCTGACCACTCTTTAAGATGCGTGCAGGGCAATCGAGAACGGCGCGAATGCGCTTGCGGAGGGATTTCTGTTCAGCGTGGCAGCAGGGATGATCATAGCAGAGGCATGGCGCTCCTCGCGCAACCAAACGAAACGACGGGATGCGGTCGATGACTCGCTGGATGTGCTTAACGAGAACGTGGAGCAGCTCTCGAAGCGCGTGGATTCCCTCCAGCGAATGTACGAAGAGCGCCTTACAGAACAGTCGTTGCAGTATGCATCCTGTTGGCTTGCGGGTGGTGCGCATCATTGACGGGTGTTTTCAATCTGGACAGGTACGACGAGATTGCTCGAATACTGCAGCGAATTGTGGAGATCGGACTGAGAGGGGGATGGGTTGAATTTGAGGGCACACCGCTACCTCTGCCCCGAATTGACTTGGTGAAGAAGCCACCACCTTCCTCCGACCCTCAAGATTCAGGCGCGGATAGTTCCCCGGATACCCACTCTCCAGACTCCATTTCACCATCACCCGCATGATATCGTTCGTGCGATATAATCTAGATGTGTGCAGTCACTGCAGTGGCCTATGATCTAATCTTAAACTCCGTTCACATAATCGCCTAACCTTCTCTCGAAGCTCCCTGACTTGAAGCTCCTCCTTGCATCATATAGGGTAGTCTCGCAAACGAGCTGAACATTATGCCCAACGAACTGATATTATACATCACTGCTATTTCCCGTTCGTTAATTCGGTTCGCATACGAACTCGTTATGCTGTAGGTTTAGCCTTGACTGCGGTAGCAGCTTTGACCTGCTTCATGCGCCCGTCTAGAAGCGTAAGCACCGTTTCCACGCCCTTCAGAACGCCCTCATCCGGACCAGCCCCAGGGACGATCTTCGTGTGCGCAAAGTCGATGAGCTTGACGATACATGGCGGACCCCCACGCTTCTTGGCTCCTCCCTCATCTTCTTCCTCGTCTTCATCTTCGCCCTCTTCCTCGTAACCGACCTCTTCCAGCCATCGAACGCCTTCGCGCGCTCGCTCCTCGTCCGCCTCGTAGATGATCAGGAGGCTGCTACCTACCATGCGCATGTGCACTTCCGCAAGCGCATCGCGGATCTCTACAATGTCATCTCGTAGAGACTCCAGAATCGGCTCGAGGAGGTCAGCAGGGAGACCCGTGCCCTGCGCCGGCAGATGGCCGGCCACATCACCGGCGGTGGAGGTCTGCGCGATGGTCTCTGGTGAGGAGGCATTCGCTGCGATGGGGAAGAAACGCGCGATCCCGTCCGGGAGGTCCGCAGCCTTGATCGACTTCCCGTACGACTTGGGGACGTTCACCGCTTTCCCCAAGGCCAGATCGTACACCTGTCCTATACATAAAACACCACGCAAGGCCTCGCGCAAAGAGCTTACCTGGAACCCAGTAAGACGCACGCCCGTCTCAAATGACGTTGTTTCGCGCGCAGTCTTCTCCATGCGCGCGCGCTTGTCCGCGCTCGCCTCGTCGTCGTACAGCACCGTTCCGAGCTTGACGTCGAGTATATTCGGCTTCGCGAACCGTTGCGTAAGATTCTCGAGTACGATGGACTGTGCGACCGCGAAGCGAGCCATTAAGCCCCCTCGCCCCCGCGCGTGCGAAGAGATAGACGGCAAGCACTCATCTTTCTCGGTCTCCGCGACCGCAACGGTGTCGACGACCACGAGGGGCCCGCCTTGGTCGGGTGCTGGGGCATCCGTGGCCATCTGCCCCTCGAGGCGCAGCGTGCCGTAAAACTTGGGCACAAATGGGCGGAGGGGCGCAAAATCTGGGTCGGTCGAGAGGGAGTGGTAGAACGCCACCTCATGGGGGAGCGCGGGTTTGATCAACAGCTCGCCGTCCTCGCTCGCGAGCACGCCCGGGTGGCCGCCGACCTGGGACTCGAGTGGGGTGACCGCGCCCGATCTTGACCTCGAGGTCACCGCGCCTGAGGCAGGCATAGGGGCGAGGGTGTCGGACATGTTCTGAGGGATATTCTGCTACGCGGGTGTGAGGGAGGGGAGTGGTGATGGTATCAGGCCAAGCGTATGCTCGTGCGCGAGAGCTGGGGGCTCGCCGGTGGCGGAGTGTTGCAACATAAGCGTTCGCCGAAAGCTTGAGTGTGTAAGACAGACACAAGTGCTAGAACAGCCTCCGCCCTCGACGAGTCTGTGAAGGCCCGCGTGGACGGGAGATCGTGAACATCGACGACATGCTTGTCGCAGTCAAAGTTCAGGCTCGCGTAAAGTACCGCGCACGGCCAGCTTGTCCACCGCCTTCCATCTTCTCGCCGCACGGCCTCTGCCTGCTCCTCACGCCCGCGCACGATGTCCGACCCCCTCCCACACAATCACGACGAAAACGTCTATCTGACGGTCACGCTGTCCCCAACGTCGGCCCTGTACGAAAACCCAGACGGGCTGGCGGTGCACACCCTCGTCAGACGTCTGGGCCGCGTCGGCGAGCTGCGCGACGTGCAGCTTCTCAGCGTGCCGCGCGCGGGCTGGCCGCGCGTGCATGCCGAAGTCACGGATGCGCTCAACGCGCTTCCGGGCGTCCTGCGGGTGGAAGTGCAGGAGCAGCCGAAGCGGAGGGCGAAGCGGGGAGGGGACGAGCTCTGAAGCTTCAAGTCCGCATCCCGGACCTCCGACCGCGGCGGCTTTGCGATCCCTGATGGCCTCTCTGGTCCCCGTGTTATGCTTCTTCAGCTTACCTGTTCATGTCAGTAGTCCTTACCAGCGCTGTAAGCAATCCACTTACGCTCGTGTTCGCAGCGCTCGGAAGGAGGACGAGTCCGCGCTCTCTGCCACTCATGCCCTGGTTGTCGGCTTCCTTCCCGCCGCCAACGAGCCAACGAATATACGGTTTGGTTTCAACAAAGACAACATTCCACGAACATCGCACATGTGCATCGAGGACGGTGGGGAGAACGTATCATATGACGTCATAGTGAATGTTACATGCATCATCCAAGTATGTCCACAGAAAGCATGTAGAGTACAGTCCAATCCAAGGAGCCAGTGCAAAAGGACAGCAAGACGACGAAACATCGAGGGCGGACGCACCACGCACCATCTCTACATGATGGTACAGCACCCGCCCATACACGAGACCAGCTCGCTCAACAGCGACGAACTCGCAAACACCCTCTCGTCCGTCGCTTTGATAGCGCCCCCCGCGCGGCGGATGGTGATTGTGTATTCACGAGCGTTCCCGGACGACGGAACCGAATACCACCATCGGAGCGTCTGACCCTCAACAGCCCAGCGGCCTGCTGAGACGTCGACGGAGAGCGAGAGCAGGTCAGGCTCTTTGGAAAACAGGCCCAATGGGTCTGCGGCAAGAGCAGATTTCGTCCCTGGGAGGCTGTCTAGCGACTTCGACAGTTGTACGTGCGTGCTGGAGACGGACGACTGCTCGCGTTGATGGTCCGAGATCTGCTTGTCGCTCGCGTAGTGCACGAGGGGGACGTATATCTCCGTCGGAACTTCTGATTCATCGGCATGCGATGGCGCTGCCGGGCCGAGGCCAAGGCCTTCTCTCCGGGGCGCGTCCTCTGGCCGCACGCGCACGGTGAGTTTGAACTCGGCTTTGGAGATGTCGAACTGTATGTCCTTCGGGACGCCCACGATCGCGGTGGGGAAGGGCCTGCAGAACGCCTTAACGGCACGCGCGCCATCCGTGAGGAAGTCGTAGGCGTTGTCCCAATGTGCGAACGCTCGCGAGGCTGACTGGCGCGTCAACACCAGTGTCTCCGAGTCCGTGTGGCTTTCTTGGGTGATCGTGTTGAGGGAGAGGCTCGAAGATGCGGATGGCGTCGCACTCCACTCGTGTTTGTGAGGTTCAATAACGGGTGAGCCTTCGTCCTTTTGCATGCGGAACTTCGTCGTGGGTCGGAGGTCATCCGGGCTCCAAACGCTAAGGTCCTCCATGTTCCAGCCGTCGCCCCATGCATGCGAGTTGTCCGGGCAGTAGTTCCAGATAGTATAATTGAGCGCGTTCGGGCCGTCTGCGGCGTTCATGCTGGCGTCGAGAGCTTTCTGCTGGCTTGAGAAGTCGCCGCGGTGCTTGCCGCCGTCTGTATATCCATACGCCTTCTTGTCATCCATGTCGTATGGGATACCGATCTCGCCAATGATAGTGGGGTATGCACCTAGGATCTTCGCGTCTGCTTGAAGGTAGCCCAGCTGTTCTTGAAGAGACTTCCGGATTGCCCGCTCGCCTATCTTCACAGCCGGGAGCGTGCTCGAGTACTTGCCGCGGAGGATGCCTAGCGCGTCGGCGTTGAACCAGTTCCAGTGTCGTGTGACGAGCGTCAGGCCATCGTAATAGTGGGTGGACAGACAACATCGGCCCTTGAGGTAGTCTTCGCTGATCTCGGGCGGGGGTACAAACACGGGTGGCGCGACGAATAGGATCGCTTCGGGGTGAGACTCGCGCATGCGCACGGAGAAGTCGCGCCAGTGAGGTCGCCAAAAGTCATCGATGAACATGACCTCCTGGCCATCCGCGCGGTATCGGAAGTAGTCCGGGACGAGGACAACGCCACTCTCGATATCCCACACGCCGTGCAGCGCCCAGATACACGTCCCCAGCTTCCAACCTGGGTCACGGCGCCAACCCCACTTAGGGTGCACGCCCTCAACCTCGGTGTCCGGGTCCGCCCACATCTTCTGACCCTGAGGGTTAATAGTCACCGTCCCGTCGCGCTTCGGACCCATAGTAGTGAACTTCCAGTTGTCCACGGTCTGGGCTGACCCCATGCCTAGATGGAGCGACTGCGCGGGTGTAGGAAACGAACCCTTCTTGAGAGTTGACGTCTGCTCTGTCGGTACCGTGTTGAGGTCCGCGTAGCCGCAAAAGCCTTCGTACGGTTCGTTCATGCTATCCCAGCCTATGACACATTCGTCTGCCAGATCACCGGCGTCGCGAATGCGATCGGCGAGCTGCGCGAAGGCCGAAATGAAGTGCGACTGAAGATAGTCCTGGATATTCTGCCCGTCAATGATGCACTTCGGGGCGAACTCACGTCCGGCGAAGAAGAGGGTGAAGAGCGTTTGGGACGCGAGGCGACCGTAGTTGGTGCTCCAGATCATGGCAGGGAGATCGGCTGGATTGGCGTCGGCCGGTGTAGGGAATTCTGAATGTAAGATAGCTGCTTGCGTGGCAGTGAAATTGCGGGGTTCAATGCCGCAAGCAGGGAGTGTCCAGAATGGTGCACCTGAGCCTCCAGAGAAACGCGACCACTAAGATAACGTACACTTTAGGACTAATGAGTAAGGGTCGTTGTATGTACTCACAATGTCTTGGTGGGGGTCCATATATACTCTGAAGCCATAATCCTTGCATTTTCGAAGCACGCGTACCGTGTAGTCTATGAACTCATAGTCGTACTTTCCTCTGCACGTAAATGAGCACAAAGTGGCAGAGTAGTAGTAAGTACTCACGGGCCTGAATGCTCTAATGCCTCCCAGGTGACGACGTATCTCAACATGTTGTAGCCCCATGCTCTCAAGCGAGAAAGGTGCACGTCCGCAGAGCCGTCGTCGAGATTCAATGGCCGACCAACGAAGCTCTCCTGACCACTTTCGCCAGCTTCCCAAAAGCCGTCGAGTTGTTGCGATTGTGCGCCCACGGGAGCCTTGTCGGCGCCAGACAGATTGATGCCGCGGAGGAGGAGGGTACGGCCAGCGTTGTCGACGAACTGGGCATCCGCGGTGTGAATGAAGTGAGCAGGGGTCGTTACACCCGTCGCAGGAGAGGTCTTTGGGACTCTAGGCATGATGAGTAGGCACGTAGATTCGTGTCAGAGACGTTTGGCACCGTTGTGAACGGTGAAGATGACCGTTGGGGCGGAGCTCAGCAGCAGGCTCGGGCTCGACGGAAGCTGGAAAAGGCCGCAGTCTGCCCGTACTTGCCAGAGTAAGTAAGTATCAGTGGTGTGATCTCCGGCGAATCCTCGGAAACGATCGTTGTTCAAGGCGCGCCCAAGCTCAGCTCGGCTTTGAAACAATCTGAACAAGTCCTATAGTTACTATAGCTTATACGGGTTTATCGCAGGCTTGTTGCGTTTTGTTAGATTATCACACGTTGCCCTGTGACTTGAAGTTCGTCAGGTCGTTGTTGCTCGCGATTGCGACCCGCACAGTACTTCCCCCCGGCATATTCACCACAACGAGTTGTATGAGGTACGCAAAATTCTGCACTGAAGATCTCTCGAAATGCTGAGCCCTATCATTTCTCCCTAGTGATGCTCTAGCAGGGGAGTGTTTCGCTATAACATAGAGCCTTTTTGTAGCTTGATGTCACAACGCTGCTGCAGTCGCCATCTTTCTGCAGCCCTCCAACCCATGGGGAGAAATCGACAGATGTGTGCATCCCGGGGTGATGCACGAATACACGGGGCCAACGGATTTTTTTACGTTGCCTCGTTTATCCATGCAGATCTGTACGGAACTCCGAGCACAACGAACTTTCCTCCGCCCAGGGGACGGGCTTACCCAAGCATTCGACCAAGGGCTCCCTCTGAGCGGCAGCCAACAACATGCTTTATCCTTGCATTTACGGCGAGAGCCCTCGTATTCTAGCGTCCGAGAAGTTAGGAATTCCTGAGGTAGACCTCACATGTCCACCAACAAGTTGTCATCAAGACCAACGGACAAGCAACATAAAATCATCTCGACAGAGTCGTGGGCGGCGTCAGCATCACATGAAGCATCTGGATAGTGGGAGCAAGGTACGCGTCGCATCCTCCACTACGCCGGGAACTCACTTCATCGTATCGTCGTCCTTGATGATTCTGCAGGCCCGAACATCCGACGGATAGAAGGGGCGCGAGTCCTGGCCCTGGTATGCCCACGGGCCATTTTGACTACACATTGCCCAGGAGAGTGGGATTTTACAGTTGGCGCCTGTACAGCCCAGACAGATCCACGAGGCGGCCACACACGCGCCTCGCTCGTTTCCTTCTCCTTTCACGTCACCGTCGCCCGGAGAGATACATGGACGTACTGAACTGAGCGGTGCTGTGCAGTCTCGAAAGCCGCCGCTCGTCCGACTGCCATACCTCAGCCCCACTCGTGTTTACATCATGGCAAGCTTCCGACTAGAATTCCACGACTCCCCATCCGCTGCAGTTCGTGAATGTCGCGCTATCCAACACGACAGAAGCTGTGGATGGCCATGATAGACCTCACTGCCTTGCGCCGCGGGAGGGTGACCGTCATACACGTTGCCCCCGTTCCGTTTCTACATATAAACCACCGTGGTTCACCGAGCAAGGATGCTAGTCTCGATCCTGACGCCATCCCGGAAGTCGGCCGCGTCATCCCTTAATGAACGAGAACACCGGCTGGATCCCGACTCATGATCCACAAGCTGATTCTTCTGTGGCTGGTTACAATGCCTCAGATCCCTACTCCCTTCTGCAGTGGTTATCCTCGCAGGATGTAAGTTTGTTGGCGCATGACATTCCAGCATGTCCTCATTGATCGCTTCAGGAACACGATTCAGCCGCGAGCGAACACGCAACACAGACGAATGTTGGTCCTGAAATGGGTCCTCAAAGAACGCGCGACCTACCCTATGACTACGCATTCTGGCAGCAGTATGGCGCCTATTCTCCAGATGCTCCGAAACCATCACGGCGAAATGGGGTATGTTATTTCCCTCTATGTGCGCTCCTCGTCAGAGTCAATGATATCATTATCTTCAACAGTTCCTCTCTCCTTTACCGCTCCGGGGTATGCAGCAGCTCGTCTCATCCCAGGATACGATTGCTCCCCCGACTCTTACCTTACCAGAATCCTCCCTGCCCCTCGCTTCTTCATCGTATAGCAACGCCCATACCTCCCTGAATCCTAATTATATCTCTGGCTACCCGCTCTCTCCACATTCTACGCCGTCACACCTACCAGCCCCAACCTATCCTCACGTCTGGCATGATCATCTCCCTGTCCCCCTCGCGTCTGGGCCTAGCTTTTTGAACTACACAAACTCACCAGGAGAGGCGTCAACATCTTCTTACCATAGCTTCCCAAGCTCCCCTGAAGTTTCCACCTATTACAGCCTTAGCCCAGCCCCTTCTCCCGCGACCCACACCACCCCCCTGCACAACAATCCTGCTCATGAGATACCTTCAACACAACCCCTAATTCCGTCGGGCTCAGCGACTCAGCCCAGGCCGAGGTTCTCCCCGGATGCATCGTTGACGCCTACGAGCTCTCTCCGGACTCCGCTCAAACAGACATTGAAGTGCACTTCCAAGTGGGAGGAGTCGTTCAAAGAGACCTTCAAGGTCGCCGGCGTGACGGGCGTTCCTGTGCGCGAGATCTTGAAGGACAACGTTGTACTAGACGGACATGATGAGCGCGTCCTGGAGAGGACCGGCGTGCGTCAGATCCGCCTTGTCATCGCTGTGGGTGTATTTGCATCATTTAGATATCTGAGCCGAAGCTGATTCGCGCTATCTCGCTGTTCTTCCATCCAGTGGCCGGGATACGAGCATGTCGGAAAGTACATCCACGTGCAGGAAAAAGACGGCTTCATAACCCGCAGTAGGTTCGCGAAGCTCGTATGTTCGCAGCTCTCGCGGTTCATGGACCGCGCCGCAGTGAGCCTTCTACTTCTCTGCCCCGCAAAATCACGACGAGGTTCATCTGACATGGTCAATCTGTAGAAGAGACCTCCGCAGCAGGGTCATGCACGCTGGACGATCGGGCGACAGGGCATCACCCTCGATAAGCTTTGGTTGTTGTCTGTCCGCCCTGCGCAGCAAAACATATGGCTCGCCGATCTGGAGGTTCTCTTATAGAATTCCTTCCCACCCCCCTTCCTACCTTAAGCGTTGACCTCACCATACTTTACACCAAAAACCCCAGCGACACCTCATGCCATAGTTCCGTGCACCCCCCTCGGGTCTGGCCTATAACCTTGCTTTTCCTGCTAATTCCTCATTACCTTTACATTCATCTTGCCTTCTGCGCTACTTCGCTCTGACTAGCGCTGTGTTGCTACTGTGGCTCTTCCCGGCTACCCTTTCTGACATCGTTCTCTGGGTACGCAATGTTGTCTCGTCTCGTGCTTTCCAAACGCTACCATCTGGTCATCCACGCCTTTTAGTCGCTGCTCATCAAGTCTTCCGCTGTGGCCGCCTCTATTAATACAAACGGAAGAGACATGTTATTTTCTACAATCATCTCCGTTCATCTGTCCGACCTCCATCTGAATGTCCGTCTATCGTACAGGATGTGGCGAAACGGGAGTGGGAGGAAAATGGTTCCCAATGGCGTATCATTTATCGATGTCACTGTCGGGGTAGCCTGAACGGGGCCCGAGTCAGATCAGTGCGCCAACCACAGCAGCGCAAAACGGCGGCGACGTAGGCGAAGAGAGCGTGGAGCGCCGCAATACAGTTGAGGAGGGCGTACGCCCGAGGACTGAGGTGCACCACCGGAGTGATGCTCGGCGAGCCACTGCCAGCAATTCGACCTTGTACTCTGAGCGGGAGAGGCTTGCAAGTGTAGATTTCGCGGAAGCTGCTTCGTGTCAGATGAGGGTCCTTGCCCGGCCTCCTTGTCGGCAGCGTCCGCAGCTTCATTGTCCGACACGGCGGTGCTGGCACACTTTCACTGGCCAGCGCAGTACTAGTGAGCTAGTATGAGGCGGAGAAGAAGTTGAGTCCGCGCACGCATGAGGTCTTGAGGTCCCGGACTGAACTTGACACATCAGTTAACTAGCGTTTCGCTCCCGGGTACGTAGCTTGGACTTCTGAATACACGGTGTGCCTAGTGGACGACCCTAGGTGGAGTCGGAGCACAATACTTTTTTTGTTTTTTTTTGTATCCTCGTTTATTGCCCTCGAGGGCCGAGCCCTATGGTAGGCAGTAGGCGACTAGTACTCACTACGTACTGCGATCAAAACTCTCGGGTCAACGGTAGGGGGGTGGAGGGAGGGGACTGCGACATAAGTCGCCGCAGTCGATACTTGGGGGGGGGGGGGTCTGCGGGAGGTCGCCAACGGGGTGCAAGGGGAGGAGCACAATACTTGGGCTGCTCACATAGAGCAGCCCCGAAATCTGAGCCATTAGTGCACATCCCGTAGGCCCCGTTACCAGCCCGATATAATATATTCATAGTCCCATATCTACAGGACACCGCTGATTGCCATAATAAAAAAAGTATGATAATCATGCGAGATTATCAATGTCGGCGGTGGTGGTGCAGTGCACATCGAATGAATGACAGCACTATCCCTCTCTAGGACTGTCAAAGAGATTCCAGGGTATAGGGAGATCCTGTTCTGGACCCGTACGTGCTAGAATAAGGCGGTGGAAAGAGCTCATCCTGTTCTGTTGCTCCACCACGGTTTAGCTCCTCTCCCGGCCGACCTCCCGCGAGACGGACCCCCGCATCCGTCTCGTGCCAGGACGCGAACGCAGCCGTGCCATTTCGGCGGGAGCCGCCAGAAGACGAACGCGGTGTCAATGATGACGGCTTGGGGGTCGAAAATCGGCGCAACGCCGTGTCTGACAGGGTCGTCCGTGGCGTCCTCTCTACGCTCAGCATGTCGGACACCGTTGTATACGACGAGGCATCTTCCCAGTTCAGCCCCACGGTAGCACATTGGCTAAGAGGCCAGCCCACGGACGACGCTTCGGGCGAACACGCGTCTAGTGTGCAGACGAGATGTTCCGCCGAGGCCCCCGATTTAGAACCGAGACGACCCTGGTCATCTGCTGCGTGGGAGCAACTATAAACGGACGCCTCTTCGTGGACAGCAAATGCGTACCGTGAATATCACGACCTGCTTTGAGAGCATCTTGTTTGGCCCGTTTGCGCCGCCGGCACCGTATGTAGAGCATGGCGATGAGCACGAGGTGGACGACCGCCGCTGCGCCAACGGCCACCCCCGCAATTTCTCCGGCCGAGATTCTGCTTTCTGGTGCACGCAGTGTCAACGGGACTGGCGTGGTCGGCGTAGTCGGCATGGAAGGGACAGTTGCCGGTGATTGGGCCGAGCTCGACGAAATCGGGGTGGAAGAGGATGCCCGAGTCACTGGCATGTCCGAAGTAGGCACTGGTGACTGAATCGGATTGGAAAGACTATGCGCCGTCGACAGGGAAGACCTAGAGGATGTGATCGAGGTAGTTGATGGAAACGTCCAACTTTGAATGCCAGGTTGTTGGATGGTAGCGCTTAGGGTCATCGTGACTGTGACGGGCGGCGGGGATGAGGCCGAGATGAACGACATTGGCGTCTTCTGGGACATTTCGAAGATTGTTGTGGTTTGGCTTGTAGGGTTTGGAGCGGTCCCCTCCACTATGAGGTAATCTAAGTAGAATATGCTCCCTCTGTTTTCAATGCGGAGAGTGTGCACTCCCAACGGCATGCTTCCGGACTGCCACAACCAGGCACGGTATCCAGTCCCGGAGCCCGACAGAAGGCTTTCTTTCACTGGCAGACCCTGGTCTAGTGTGTATGTAGACGATAGGAGGACATTGTCATCCGTGGGTGGTCGCATGCCGTACACGGCGACGAACGTGCCTAAGTAGCACGATGCGGGCGATCAGGTCAATCGTGAAGAGCAACGTAGTAGACGACGCTGTATACGCACCATTGAATATAAGTTCAGCGTAAGCCGCCTTAACTGTAGTGGACGACAGGGTTCCGTTGGCGTTGTTGTGCAGCGGATCGTCGGCGGGCGGCGAATGGGTCCATGGTCCGCCACCGTACACAATGCGCGAGTCAGAGTCGTCGATCTGCTCTGAAGTAATGGTGCTCTCTCCAGGAAGGCTCAGGGTTGAAGTGAGAACCACGAGCCAGAGGGGTCGCAAAAGACATTTGTAAAACATCCAAGTTGGTGTGGGTATCGCGTAGCAGATGGTAGACCGTACGAGCAATGACAAGTGGGCGCGGGTTAATATTGCAGCGGTGGGTGTGAACAACATGGAACCACTCACATCAATCTACCGGGACGAATGACACATGATGATTCGGGGATGCAAGGGGTGACGGTGCCTCCCTGTTTTGAACTTCAGCAGTAGTGCCACAACGGCATGAAAGATACCACACTCGTCTATATCTCTGTTCGACAGGGTAGTAGATTAGCGCGATATCACAAGAATCGTGTCTTTTAGAACTACTCACTAAGATCGTCTGATAGTCATTACTAGTCGCTCATTGGTCAGTGTGATTCACGAGCGTGCATACCTACAGGCGAAACCTCAACGCTTTCCATGATGCAGAATTGATATAAGCTAGATGCTGCGTATCGACTTAACTTGCGTGGTTTGGGGTACATAGCTTTGCCAGCAGCGCGTGCGTCTCGTTGTCCCCCCTTACTGGCTGCACTGGTCATCGTGTAGTCTGGAGGACGGCGCATCACGATGCGATTGTTCCAATCCGGTGTTTGAGAAGTAGAGCTACTTCTACGCAGACAGATGGTAAAACTACCAAGGGCACGGGGGTGCCGCTGAATTCCACACGAGGCCGTTCTAGATGAGATCACGCTGAGAATTGGCCCCATTCTTGAATTCCTAGATGCAAAACCAAAGCTGAAGTTGTCGCTGAATGATCGTTGTCATCTTCTTTGTCCTGTTCGCGTTTCGAGTCACTTCGAACCGATCGCCCTGGCTAGTAACTGTGGGAATTGAAGGAGTGGATCGAGATTCAAAAACACGTACGTCGTCCCGCAGTCTACTTGCTCATGATACAATCAAATCATTAGCACCCCATTCAAAGTCGTAAATCGTAAAGCAGCCATCAGTATGCGAAAGTGCGGGTACTGCATCCCGCTCCTGAATGGTTGCGGTAGTTCCCAAATTCCCAGTTGTAACAATCCTAGAACAGCCAGATAGCATTAGCCTTCCCAGTCCCATGCCCATGCGCGAGCCACAGCACTGGACCTCTGATACTCACTACGCAGTCTTCCTCGCTCGTGAACGCCGGGACGCTGCGTGGTGCCCCCTCCTCGCCCCAGTCAAAATCCTCTTTGGACAAGATGCCGTCGATGAGAGCTTGAATGCCGTGGTGCACGATGTTCGCACTCCATCCCAATTTCGTGACCGAATCGTATCGTATGACGCGTCCGAGGTGGCAGCGCGTCTCGAGCGCGATACCTGCGAGCGCGCAGGTTGAACTGACACCAGTACATGTGCCCATTGGGATGGGATCTCCCGTGTTGTAAACATGAGTGACGTGTTGTGTGGACGGCTAAGACAAAATTAATTACTGGCGAAGAAGAATAACAAGTGCACTTGCAGGAGAGGGCAGATGCAAACGAGAAGCCGCGAGGCGCTCAGCGGGTGCTTCGAAGGCAACCACGGGTATCCCGAAAGTAACTCCCACTAGGGATGCCAGTGAGCCGCCGAGCGAGTGCCCTATGATGTAGCAATGAGGGGAAACTCTCATATTCGAAGTGCGTAGACAGCGCGTACCGATTAGCCAGATATTAGAGTCAGGGTACATGTAAGTGACATTGTTATATAGATTCTATCGTCACGGTGAGTTTCTGGATCTTGCCGGATGCGAACTCCACGCACAATACCGAGTGAATAGAACAAACTCTCTTCCGCAAGACTCTGCTCTAGGCAGCCCTGATCGCACTTATAGCCGCCTTCGTAGCAGCCACAGACAGTACTCCATGTTGGTCCTACGCGGGCACAGCAACAGGAGAATAGGAGATTGTCGTTCAGTTTGTCCTTGCGTTGGGTTGGACCGCCGCCGCCGATGGGCCACATCAACGAGGTACCCTTCACAGATACGATCACCGTCGAATTGTCGGGGGTAGCGAATATGTGCCCGCGAAAGCCATCGGCGTCGGGTTCCCATCCGAACGGGTAGCTCTGCTGACTTCGTCAATATCATTGAGTCCAGGTAGAGGACATATGGTATCACTGCTTCCAAACCAAAAATAGATATTACGAGCCAGTACGGCGGGCAATGAATGGTGCAGGCTAACTTCTACTTAACGCCTCCGGACTATGGCATTACGCTCGCTTAATCGTCCATGAGATCAGGCATTTCCTCCGCGTGTCTTGGCAGTCAGTATGCGCCTTTGCCCGTCGTGATCAATGATGAAGTTGTTGCAGCACGCACGACGTCTTACTGCAGAAACTTCGGCAGACCAGCCGCTCTCCAAAACGATATCACAGTGCGACTCACGTTGTTCCAATTTGTCCCGATATCATACCAGTCTTTCTGATCAGGTTCTGTGTACGCATTGTTAGCCATCTTGGCTAACAAGAGTAGGACCTCTCTGTCTTGTACGTCCGGTCCATCGACTTCTACGGGATCCCAAGCCGTGTCACTAGCCAAGTGGAATCGAGCACCCGAGCTTGAGGGCAAGGGATTTGGTTTATGAACCGTTGTTTGGGTCGTTGAAAGTGAGAAAGTTTGGGTACGCAAGCTAGACGTTGTCTTCAAGTCCGAAAAGACTACTCTAGATTCATGAGAAAGGGCGTGTTCGTGGCGCAGCTCAAATTGGAGAGTCGGGGTGCTCGGTGTGAACTGGATTAGCCAAGACGCCAGCAGATATTGGAGAGCGCTTGGCAAAAGACTATAGAGCATGCTGTAAAGGGATCTCAGGCTGGGGGCGATAGTAGTGGTTCGAGGACAAGTGTTGGTAGTCGCAGTGCAAGCCCTTCAACCTAGACAACAATGCCATTTGTGGAAGATAATCACGTGACTCAGACGATGTGTCACTGGACGCCTATTTCGTTTTGGCTGTCGTGGCACAACTCTTTTGTCCACTCATCTGAGAATGCCTGGATTCTATTAGGTACCAGTCCCGCTTCTAACTCGGGCCTCAAGTGAATTGGGTGCTCTAACATACTTATCTAGGGCGGATTTCTCCCTTGTGTTCGGCGAAAGAAGTGCGCTGGTATACAACGTGTATACATTTCGGTGTCATTGACCGGATATTCTCTAGAAAATAAGCCGCTTTTTGATTTCTGAGACCTCAAGCGCTCGGACTACTACCCGGCTCGTCCTGCCCAGACTGTCGGGAGGGGAGGCGTTTAGTAATCACGCCGTCAAGTTAGTGTCTTTACTTGTGCGTATTGAAACTCGGCCATTACCTCTAACACATCTGACTCAGCCTACCAGGCCCTACCAATACTCCCAGGCATACTACTGATATGTCTACCAAGAAGCCTCCGTCACTGCTATCGGCAACATTGGCATCTGGATCAAGCCTAGTCTTACTTCAGCTATTCTCCCGGGTTGTTACCTTTGTCTTGAATCAAGCTCTCGTCAGGCTGGTCTCTCCGCAAGTATTTGGCACCACCTCCATTCAGTTCGAGCTCTTGCTCTCCACGATACTCTTCTTGTCTCGTGAAGGTGTCCGAAATGCTCTCTTGCGCGCACCCCCCTCCGCAGATCCTTCGCAGGACAGAGCGACCACCAGTCGCCTAATCTCGAACATCTCAATCCTCCCAATCCTGTTAGGTGTACCCATGGCAGCCTTTTCTTCCCTAGCATATCTAGGAACAAGCTCTGCAGCAACTTCTTCGCAGCCCCACTTTCGCAGCAGTGTCGTTCTCTACGTCTTCGCGGCATTTTTCGAACTCCTCTCTGAGCCAATGTACATTCGCACTCAGAACGAGCTGAAATTCCACGTCCGCGTACGGGCAGAGGGGACGGCGGTGGTGCTGAAAACAGTCACCACATTCATCGTTTTGGTCAGCGCGCCAGAGGATTGGGCCTTGATAGCCTTTGCGCTGGGCCAGACCATATATGGACTGACGATACTGGTGTCGTTTGCAATTGCGTGCCGTGATGACCTTGGCTTTCGCCCAAAGCAGGTCATCATCATGAAGGGTGATCGGTACGTGCCTCCCCTCGGATAACGATAGTAGCTGAACATTATTTTTAGCACGGAGTCACTCCTTTTTGAACCGGCGCTTTTCAAACTGTCGGTAGCCATGACCGGGCAGTCCGTGGTCAAACATTTTCTCACTGAAGGCGACAAGTTCTTGATCTCTCGCTTGAGTCCTCTCGCAGACCAAGGCGGTTATGCTGTGGCAGCGAACTACGGTTCACTCATTGCACGAATCGTGTTCCAACCTGTTGAGGAGACCGCTCGGGTATTCTTCTCGAAGACTCTTCCTTCCCCCACAGAAGGAAAGACCACAGATCATCAAGTTGCATTACGTACCGCCGCGACAGTTCTTTACACACTCCTCCTGGCCTTTTCCCATCTACTTCTTCTTGCGATCACGTTCGGACCACCGTACCTCTCACTCGCTGTCTCCATAATTCTCCCTCACAAATATCTCGCCACCTCCGCGCCCTCGATCCTCAAAGTATACGTGTATTATATTCCAATGATGGCCTTCAACGGCGTACTCGAAGCCTTCTTCGCATCCGCGGCCTCTCCCATCGACCTCCGCGCCCAAAGCCGATGGATGCTGATTTTCTCTGGTGCATTCATTGCTGCAGCAGTTGGTCTCGCGCGCGGCCTTGGCATGGGCGATTCCGGTCTCGTCTGGGCGAATGTCGCCAACCTTGCTCTCCGCGCTGCTTATGCATGGGCATTCGTGCGCCGATTCTTCCGCGAGCGTGGTGCGGGAGACGTGGTTGAATGGAGACGCGCCGCACCTCCTCTGGTGGTTTTGACGATCTTTGCGACTGCCGGTGCACTTGTACGGGGAAGCGCGGTAGCGTATCGGGACGCCCCTCTCAGCGTTGTCGCGCAGAAAGGGCATATAGCGACTGGCGTTGTATCGCTTCTGGGCTGTCTGATAACATGGTGCGTTGCCAAATTGTTGTGCATGCTCAGAGGGATATTGACTCACTTTTGCCCAGCGTCGTATTCGAAAGGAAAACAGTTATGGAACTCGTTGCTTCACTACGTATGTCACGATGATATCTGTCATAAGTTATTGCTACAGAAGAATCAATCCGCAATGGTTATGAGCGCCCCCGATACCTGCACGCGGAGTGGCCAGGGGGGCGGACACGCATAGTACATGCTCGCCACCCTTTGCTCACCCATTACATTGGTGAACAGTGCCCGATGTCATATTTCCCACTGAAGTACTATGATCATATTCAGCCCAGTCCATGGCGAACGACCTCGGGTGCTTGGGACACTCCTACGTAGAGGTAGCGAGTGGTATTCATTGCAGCGCGCCTTATAGCAGATTTAGTAGAACCTCGATTGACCTCACTACGACCACGTCAGCCTAAAATAGGCTAAGGGGAGACCCAAATCGCTCCTTAAGCCACTCGTCGCCCCGTCTATGATGTCCTCATAGCCAATAGTCGGGATTCCTAGTCGGGGCCAAGGCCTGGGACAAGGGGGGACTTGCGCTCCCTGCGTCTGACTGCCCCCGCGGCTTCGAGGCTGAATTTGCTCCGGGGAATCGCGCTCGCCAGCCTTTTTTTCACTATATATTCGTTGCGGGGCGAGGTTCGACAGTCTGCGTATGGTCCTGTCTCTGATCAGAAGAGGAACAGGGCAGGCATACGAGAGCACATCGTGCTAGGTCCCCTCGGATATGGAGCGCGGCCACGAGGCGGCAGCCCACCACGAACTCTCCGACCTATTAGAAGGCCTGCTCAGGGTGCCGTACGAAGACATAGTCCCGGGGCGAGACAGATTTCGTTTATTGGAGTACATTTAGTCTGAGTGGGAGTTCCGGCTTCCTGATTCCTTTGTCTGTAGAAGGGTAAGTTACCCCCGCGACTTTTCAATACACGGCTTTGCCCGTAGGCTAGAATTTGGAGGCGGGGTCGAGAAACGCAGACAACGTACATGCATGCCCTGGCGCCACTTGCGAACGTCCACCTGTGCTCGGCATATGTCGTTATATGTGTAGTAAGCATACAACCACGATTATACACTTATAAATGTGGGTATACGCCAGAGTTGGGCATCTTTAAGCGGCTGACGAATCTTTGACAGCTAGCGTTCCGGCTTCTACTCGTATCCGTCGCTACCTAGCGAGATCTGCCATCAGCGACGGTGAACAGACGAAGCGATAGGAGGTGAGAAGATTGCTCCGCCACCAGTGTTTCTGTGAGTATAGCGTGGGCATGCTAACTGGTCACATACCAAATGTTCCATTGAGTTTCATGGGCATAGAAGGGCGTGTACTTGCAACTCCACCAATACAAGCTCTGTCGCAAGCTCAAGGTGTGGCCATGCCGTATGATTTTTTTGGTACCACGGCTGTTTATCATCGCGTAAGTACAGATTAGTAGCTTATACGGAAGAACCCTGCGTTGAGAGAATCTATAGCAGACTTGGGGGCTAACCTGGTCCAGTACTGACCAATGTAGCACGCAGGTACGGAGCTCGAATGTTTGAGCATCAAGATTACATAGATTCAATCACGGCCGACGAATCTTAACTGGCCGATACTTGTTTCTATAATCCGCGACTCCATGGACATTGCAAACTGTGCCCGAATTCCGATACTTCGGGTGAGATACACCGCAGGTTCTAGTGTATCGCCCAGAACTTCACAGAAACCTAGATGCAAATTGAATCACCCATCAGACTGGTTAGTGGTAGATCACGGTATGGAACACTTGCCGATCTTATGTTGCTCATCAACAGTCGTCAACTCATTGCACGCAATCGAGCAAAGGCACGATCGTCGCCAACGGGCGGCTCTAGCAGCTTAAGTACCTCAAAACTGTCCACAAGGCGCTCTGAATTTTCCCCAGCAGCGTTGTGGGCTACCTTGCGCAGTAGAGGTGAATGTGTCTACCCTGGCATATCTGTGTCGACATTTGGACTGCGCAGCAGACTAACACTTACCGTGTTTGCCTTTATGCCATGTAATAGTTGCGAATCAAATGATAGGTTAGGATCTGGGGTGTACAGTGTCTGAGGGCAACGTACGCTGTATCCAAGCCAAAACATTGACGGCCTAACACCGCGGTCCAACCTCTGGCGGGGCAGGGCATGCCGGCATGCCGTACTCGTCTATGAGGAAACAGTCGGCCGGTCGGGAGACCCGGCAGCACGGGATCACAGGCTCCAGTCTAACCCGAATATTCGAGTTAGCCAACAACGCTATCGGGGATGGCATAGGGCTGAGAGCTATTCCGCCACTGTCAACGCAGAGGAGGACTTAATGCTATGGTACTACGGCAGGGAGTGAGAACTACGAGCCCAGCGGCGAACCCGGAGGCGCCCAATCTGCTTGCGGCTGTTATGCAGAAGGCCCATCAAAATTCCCTTTTCTGACGCACTCACCCTTCCACCATATGATAATCAGAAAGTTCAGCGTTCAACGTTCAACTTCCAAGGTTCGACTTTGACTCAAACCACGTTGAGCTACAGCTAAGAAATAAGCTCCGAACGCCGAAGACCTAAAATATGTCCCAACTGTCCCCAACGCACTCCAGGACTCAGTTCTATGGAAGATCTTATTCGGTCTAAAAGTGTCGTCCTTTTAAAACCGTCACCTTGAGTATTCACTATCGTGCGGTATTTTTGAAATCTTAAGGAGTCGCACCACCTCTACTATGTGCCGAACGTTGCCCGATACTGGTGTGAGCGTTCTAGACCTATCCAACAGCGTGCATCCAGCTGTACCCTACAACAGATATCAGACCTTCCAAAACGACAGTACTCAAACACAGCAGCAGTTATACCGGGACGACAACGATGGTGACGATGAGTATAGTAACGTGCACAAGTGGTATGGCGATCGGACACAAAGCAAGCCGGACGCGCATGTATGAGATCTATGAGGTGGTGGGCGGCTACGACGAGACGACAGGACGCTATGAAGAGATTCCGAGCGTGGCAAGCTCCTTCCGGATCTCTGCCTCGGTGTCGATCTTTTTCAGCTGCGTCGCCTCGAGTCTCTCACCCTTCTTCTGCTTCTCCTTAAGATCCTCGATCGCCTTGAGCTATTATGACGACGTCAACATGAATCTCATAGACATCTAACAAGGCCTCACGCACCTTCTTGTTTAAGTTCCGGATCTTTTTCGCTGCAGGGTCAAGTCCGTTGTCAGCGCCAGGCGTCATGGGAACCTCTCCATTCGCGGCCGCAGCGGTGCCCTCAACATCGCCGTTGAGCGACGGAATGTCGATAGATGGTCGGACACTGGCTTCCCCGTTCGCATTCCCTTTCCCGTTCACCGCAGTCAGATTGTCTTTCTTGTTTTCCTTCGGGCCCTTTTTCTTGCGACCGCGCTTGTCCTGTTCGCCTGCATGCCGGACAGGCGACGGCGACGTCGGCGCCCCAGGGACATGTCGTCTCCCATTCTGGAACCTTCCGGGCGCGGGGCTACGGCTGAACCGCCCATTGGGGGTCGACCCACCACTCGGCGCATCGTCTTCGCGTTTGTACGCAGAGGAGGCCTCGAGCCCTCGCGCGCCAGGCGGCCGATAGGCACCTGCTGGCCGAGTTGGGGTGGGCTTTGCGACGGTCGCGTTCTGCTCGACACTAGCAGCAGGTGCGGGTGCAGGGGGAATGGCTGGCGGGAAGGCAGGGAGTGCATCCACGGGCGTGGGGCGCCACGACGTCTGATAGAGCTCATCGATGGGCTGAACGTGCACAAGCGGACCAGTACAATGCCAGATCTTGATGCCATTATCTACGCGAAGGCGCGGAGAGAGGGTGGCTGTAAGGAGGAAGCGACCATCTGGGGACCATTCACAGTGCGACGTGTTAGAGGCGTCGATAGTCGTGACTTTGGTGAGGGTACGGCGGTCATAGATGTCGACTTTTCCGGCCAAATTACCAAAACCAGCGATGGCTATGAGCCTGCCTTGAGGGTTGAAGGAGATGAAGTTGCAGAATGCAGGTCCAAAATCATGAAGCGAGCGTACACGCTGGTCGAACAGCATGGTCTTCGCAGGCATGTCTACAATATGTTTCGTCAATATCACCACAACAAAGAGCACGGTGATTTGACTGACATCCATAGATAACACCGAACTCTTTGGAGTTTGGACTCCAGGTGATGTCGTGGACCGGGCCCTCCTTGTCCAGTGGCACACGACAATCGAAATTTCCTGCCGCGCTCAGGAGGTACAGCCCACCAGTCTCTCCATAGTAGCTCTTGTTTGCCTGATCGACATCCGTTTGCGTAAGTACGAGAACTTGCGTTCCGAGCGTATTCCACTTGATCTGGGAGCGCTGGGCTTTGAAGAATGTCTTTTGACACGTAGGCGGGGCAGAGAGTGATGTGAGGCTGTAAATTTTGAGGCTAGCGGGTTGGCCCTACACAACATTCCATCAGCAATCTCGCTCTGGACGAGGACGGCAGGCAGGTAGACATTATTGTTCAACGAGAGATAGCAAGAACTGAAGCAAGTGTTCCCGTAAGCACTCAGAAGGATGATCCATCATTGCTGGCACCGTCCAAGTTCATATCTCCCATTACATGATGTATAGGCAGTATAGCTGGCAGATGATTGAGCAGTACGCACCTTTTTCTCCGCGACAAAGACCGCCAACGAAGGGTTTAGACCAGGACTCAGTGTGATGCTGGTCGCTCCCTCGACTTTGAGCTTGTCGATGATTCCCTTTGACCACTCGACCGGACGGAACACTTGAATCTCTTGGCCGACCAAACGCACGACATGCGACTCGGAGATGGTGTACTGAAGTTCCCACCCCTCCTGCGACTTTTGGGAAAACGCGATGAGCTCTTCGCCAGTAGAAGCGGAGAATACGCGGAGGTTCTTGTGCTGCGCGCCGTCCTCGAGCTTGATAGGCCTCTCCCAGGTCGATAGATATGTTCCACGCGGTGAGAAGCTGATATCGACTATGTTGGGGAGAGAGAGCTCCTGGAGCAGTTGAGCACTCTCCGCCTGGTAGATGTGTACCCCCGTGGGGACAGCATAGGCAAAAAGACGGCCATCGGAGCTGTACTTGAACGTCCGAGTCGGTACGTCTGGCTGAGGAAAACTATCGATGGTGTTGTAGTCAGGCGTCCCACCGACGAGGCCAGTGCTCTTCTGTGCGCGGTCTGCATGATGGTGTGTCAATTGGAAAACAAAGGATACAAGAAACCGATGGTATAGAGGACGAACATGCGTACTGCTGGGACGGCTGCGAGGCCATTTTGTGCGCAGGAGATGGTGAGCGAAGCAACTTAATGCCTCAGGGAGGATGCGGGAGGAGGTGAAGGTGGCTTAACCACAATCAGTCTGGATCGCCAAAAAATGGTACCGGGATTACGTAACCACCGGTGCGCTTAACTGGAGGTGAAGGAGGGTTAAGGTTACGTGATGTAACAGTGTCACGTCACGGTACGGCTACCCTGCGTAGGAGCAGCGAGCTCAACGCCGCATTCTTACGCCTGCTCACATACACGCAGGCTGTCCTCCCCCCCAATCCGACCAACAAGATGAGCTCGGGAAACGATGTGCTGCTAGCATTGCGGCAGGCGATAACCTCCAAAAGCTCCGTGACTTACACCAATAGTTCAGGACCAGTGTCCGAATTCTCAGCGGCGACACATATAGTACTCTCGCCAACCGCCATCCTCCCGAAAGCCACGCCGACGCGCCTGCGGAAACCTGGAGCGAGTGGATCAGACCCTCAAAGTGGCTCACAGGACTTCTTCGCTCTCGGGGCTATCTACCTGGCATGGCAGTTACGCGACGCGTCGGGGGCGGAGTACATGAAGCAAGTCCGAGAGAATGGGTACACGGTCGGGTTTGTCAGTGTGACGGAACGAAAAGCAGTAGCAGACTGGCTGGAAGACAGGGTTCAGACACTTTCAGGCCTTATGCCCGTCGAAGGTGAGCCGCTATATGTTCATCCCTTGTGGCGTCTCGCGTCTCGAGTCGCGACGACTCTTTGCCCCAGACTTTATTACCACAGTCCCACAACTTATACACATCTTATTTGCAGTCGAATCTACTACACCACCGGGGACACCTCCTCAGCTGCGGAATTCCACGTCTCTTCCTTCCACATCATCATTGAAGGGTACCGAGTCGACGTCAAGCCCTCTCAAACGAAGATATGTTGCCGATCCTGCCGACACAGCAGTTGTCAAGAAAATCAAGGCGAACGAGATTGAACTGCAAGATAGAAACACCGTCCTGCGCGGTATCAAGCCTAATGTGCGTTTGCGACTCTCCGCTCTGCGGCGTTTACTGACTGTCCTTCAGAACTTCAACTCGGTCAAGCTAGCTATGTCCGACAAGCTCAAGAAACTGAAGGAAACCACCAATTCGAGAAATAGCAGTGGAACGAGCAGGTCTTCGAAGCCTACGACCCCCGGTAAGCACCGTCTACGTTATATCTACCCACAGTTGCTCACATCCCCTAGATCCCAAACTCCAGGCGAGGAAAGCGCGTAAGCCCCTTCAATATTCATTTGCTTCTACAAGCTCAGTCTTTGACTTCAGGCAACCAATACCCAATCATCATGATCTCCTCGTCGCCGACATCCCTCGTCACCATGTACAATGTACGACGATTTTTACAGGATGCCGTTTTCGAGCCATCACAAGAAGCCCGTACACGTGCGGTCTCGGAAGGCAACGCCCGTGCTGAAGACGTGATTCCCATATACCGTAAGCGGACAACCATAGATCCTTCCGGCAGAGAAACGGAGACCCAGACAAGGTTGGGAATTCATCCAAAATTAGCATGCGAAACAAGTCGCTCACAGTCAAGCTTAGGTACTTCGTCGTCGACAGCGCTGAGGCTTTGGCAAAGTTCGGCGCGGACGCGTGGGATCGAGTTGTGTGTGTTATGACGACTGGACAAGCATGGCAGTTTCGGCCATATAAATGGCAGGATCCCAAGACGTTGTTCCACCATGGTATTTTGTTGCGCTTTTCGATAAGCCGCCATAACTTACCATGTCATGATGACAGTGAAAGGCATACATTTCTCATGGACGCATGATCCCCCGAATCCTAAAATCAAGGATTGGAACGTCACTGAATTGAAGGTGCGATATATTTGTATGTTCACCAGATACATGGTTTGACTTTCTTTCAGATCGACCCAAACCGGCGACACGTCGACAAATCTGTCCTTGCGCACTTTTGGCGCATTCTAGACCAGTGGACAAGCACGAACAAGCCATCCTTGATGCAGAGTTGAGGGTCCTTGGTCGTTTACTCCGTATGTGCTCACATCTCCGCTGTTTTGTACTTTTATATCGCTGCAGTAATCGTATCGCTTTCTCGCACAATCTCGCGAGTGGGGAACGGCAAGTTCCGTTGACAAACCATGCATATTCGGTATCCATATAGACTATACATGGTGCAACCACCGGTATCATATGACATCAATAACCGATATTCGCCTTGCACCAGTCATGATGTTATGCAAAAGCAAACACACACGCCCAGACCCCTCTTCTAAGCATACGTTCACCAGGTGCTCCTCGGGGTTAAGTGTGACCGTGAAGGACCCGAGACGGCCATACATACCCAGCTCTCCGCCACCGAAGTCAGGGTCATCATCGCTAAGGTCGAGGATGGACCGCGGCAACGAGTAGGTGCGGAAGTGCACGTGCAACGAACCGTTGCGCCTTTCCGTGCTATCCCATATCGCGCGCCGCAGACCCACAGCGCCCAGTCCAACATATCCCAACTCCACACCAGACCCGAGCGGGTATGGAATCTCCCGGTACTGGACGTCCGTTCCGGTGTTGGTGTTCACGCGCAGGACGTGCAACGCGCGCGTTCCTGCGATGACGATGGGGCGCCGATGTGGGTCCCACGAGAACGGGCTGATGCGATATATACCAGAGCCAATGTCGCAGCGGCGACTCCACACAGGTCGGACGAGGTGCACCTCAGTCTCGTCTGATACAAACGACGGGATTGCGTAGACCGCGAGGCCACCATGGTATGCGAGCATGAGAAGGCTCTCGGAAAGGATCGATATCGAGAAGTCTTCGTCCGCCTATTCGAACGCAGGCCTTCAGCGATGCGTTGACGGTGTGTGCGGGGTCAACGACGTACCGACCATGGACCGATGTTCAATGACAGCCTCCGAGAAGCTCTGCCCTCGGACTCGTCGGCGCCGACCGGGCAGACGTGAAGAACCATGTCTCCTCCGCCAGACTCGAGGCCGTACACCAGATAACCGCCGCCCGACGCGCAGCACCACACGGAACCAGACACAGCTATTCTGCCAAGAAGCACGAAAGTCGGCGAAGGGCCGGTGAGGGCGACGCGGTAAACGTAGATGTTGCATTGGCTACGCCGGTCAGTCATCGGTGCAGTTAGCTACCCACGTGATATCGACTGATGAGTCCGGGAAATTGCCACTTACTTGTAACGCACGCCCATTTGTAGGATGATTAGGTCTTCGTGGTCATCAGTGAGCGACTGGCGAGAACTCAGGTAAAACACGGACTCGCCCTCCGTTAAGGAGTGGGGCAACGTCACTGCCGGCGAAGGCGCACCTAGTTGGTGCAGTTGCAAGGACCCGTCGTATAGGACGACCACAAACCAGCGGCCGCCCGCGACGAGGTTTACGTGTTCAACATTGCCGTGGCAGTGGAAGGACTGGATCAAGCGCGGCCGGACGTCCGTCCCATGCCACAGCCTGTCGAGCTGTGCAGACAGCAACACTTGCTCTTTGAGCTCCTCGGCGGTGAGTCTGGCCAGCCTCTGAGCTAGTTGTGGTTGTGGAAACAGCAAGAGAAGACGGGAGAGGGCTTCATGCCACATTGTCCGGTCGTCCATCAGGTCATGCAAGGCTCTGCACGTCTACGAGGAATGGTGTTGTCAGATGCGGTGCGTGCCGTGGCGTCGTGCGAGAGCGCGGGCGGGGGGAGCCTTACCGAACATAGCCTGACCACATCTCGCGCCCCAAGCAGGTGCGCGATTCCGAGGAGGACGTCGTACGGAAGGCGGATTAGCATTGGTCGGGGACGCAGACTCAGATGGAAAGAACGCAGGGCAGGACCGAGCAGTTGGCGGAGACAGGGATCATCGGGGGTTTATCTGGATTATCAAATGTCCAGGGATCTGGCGAGTGCCATTCACTATCGCGTACAGCGGAAGAAAATGACGCACTTACTCGATTAACGCAGCTGGGCCTGCCGCCTCTGAGGCCTGAGGTCTGCTGCCTGTGCCGAGACCAATGACGATGTTGTGCATTGGTCACAGCATGTGGGAATTGTGGAGTCGCCGTGCACCGTTCCTCGTTGCTGATCCCATGTTGGGGGCACGATGGCCTAGACCCGGGGGTTTCCTGAGATATCTAAGGGGCTCTGTCCATCCAGTTCCCCGTTCGCAAAGCTGAGCGTTGTAAAGCTAACAGCGGGAGGCCCTATCAAACACCAACGCTGTGGCCTTTTGTGCACCTCGGCAATCTCCGATAGTACCAGGTTCACAAGACGCCGCTGCTCCTTGGGAATGCCCGTCGCGTACCCATATGCTCCGCCGCGATATTTGATCGAATAACGGGCGTAACAACAAGCGGAAATGAGAACCAGAGACGGAGAAGCCAGGCGGGGCTATATTTTGGACCGGCGGAATTGGTAAGCAAGCGGCGACGGTCAACATGTGGTAGAAACCAATCCACTGTACCTAACTGACGGGATGTCACGACCCTTCCGACGATGCCGGTAGCTTCGCCACATGGTCATATATAGCCGATCGTAGGGGTAGACAGTAAGGTGCTGTACACAGCACCGAATCGCCATACGACAGTTCTTAGTCCATTCCATGAAGCCTCTTGGATGGACGGAGCAAAATTAGGTAATACTTTGAGTACACTTGCACCTTCCCCCATGCTGTTCTATCAATCAAACTAACCTCTTCCTTAACCCATACTTGGATAACCATGATTCCAGGTCTAGGTATGGTCAAGCTTCAGACAGACGATTGGTCTCAACACGACGGGCATTGCAGAATGTTCTTTGGCAGAAGATGCACGGGAAAGGTCACCTCCTCATTTTACGGGGAAATCACTGAAAAGGCTCACGAAGACAGCGAAGTTGACCAATGACCCTCCCTTTTCCGCGACCTTTCTGTCGTGGAGAATTCTGAAATTCCCGCCGTGCCAGTCGCCCTGAGTGCTTTGATCCACAATTATTGCCGTGCTACGGATAGACCATTCTCTGGCAGGCACTGGATTCTCCAGGGTTAGCGCTTGACGCTGATTGACAGTGTCAGAATAACATGTATAGACCCCGTCAAGATGAGGCTATAACCTCGGGTCCTCGACTCAAATATGACTCCTTGCTTCCCTTTGGCTGTGCTGTGTAGGCAAAGGCTAATGCATAGATCATCCTATCTTGTGGCACTGACCTGCCGATATCCGGCCCTAGCGCCGATTGTACTGGGCGCCATTGCTAGTACATAATCAACTCCGCCCGTCGAGTTTCCCCACCCAACTCCCTCGCCCTCCACAACTCGTCCTTGAAAAGCGTCGTCATTCCAGTGGGATTACCTCGGTGCCCCTGACGGACTTACACAAGCATGCAGCAGCAACATACGGAAGAGAGCCCTCTTCTCGAGGCTCAGCCACCAACCGACCCAGAGATCTTGAAGCACGATCTAATCTACCAACGCTTCACTTCCGCGCAAAAACGAGTCATCGTCTCTCTGATCTCGTGGGCCGCTGTAATACCATGTGGGCAACGCTTTTTCCAAAGTATAAATTGGCGAAAGGTTGACAGCGCGTTAGTTTTGGCCTCCGGTTCCTTCATACCCTCAATACCGGAGATCGCTCGTGAACTTGGGTCCACGGGCGAGGTGGTCAGGTACGCAACACCGGCCGGTATGTTCAAACGTCGGGTGTCGGCGCTCAATATGCACATATACCTAGCTTAGCAGTCAGTCTATCACTAATAACTGCATCGGCGGGCAGTCTCATGTGGGCTACGTATTCCGGTTCTTGTGAGTCTTCCGTGAAGCCTCCGCGTGGTTGACGCGTTTGACGCGAAAAATAATACAGATGGGCGACGTACGATATTCCTACTGTCTCTTCCATGTCTATGCATCGGCTCCGCCGGCGTCGCCATGTCACAGACGATCCCGGTGCTCATGTTCTGGCGTGTCGTGCAAGCACTCGGCGCGTCAAGTGGCATGTCGGTGGGGGCAGGGGCTATCGGCGACATCTACAGGCTCGAAGAACGTGGATCTGCGATGGGCATATTCTTTGGGGTACGCCTTTGTTGTCAGAACGATCTTCGGCATTTGAGTTCACCACGCTCATTCCAGGCCTCGCTGTTCGGCCCTGCGATAGCGCCACTGTGCGGTGGCATTGCATCGCACTACTACTCATGGCGACATGCGCAGTGGGGGCTATTTATTATGGGCCTCTTCGCTCTCATTCCCGTGTACTTGTGGCTCCCAGAGACATTGGAACCCGAGAAGTTGCGGCAGTGGGGTGCTACGGAGGAGCACAAGAAGCCTATTTTCCTCAACCCCTTTAAAAGTTTGGCGCTCCTGCGCAGCCCGAACATCCTCATTATCGTAAGCTATGTATCCTGTGGACGAACGATGACTTCATTAAACATGCATTCATAGGCGTTTGCAGGTACGACGACGCTGGTCACGGACTTTGTGCTGATGATCCCTCTGGCCTACACGATTGTGAGTAGCCTTACGCTGCTGTATTCCCGCATCGCTCATCTCTTCATCATTTACAGGGGAGGCAATATAACATCTCGAACGAGGCTATCATCGGCGCCTTTTTCCTCCCTGCTGGCTTGGGTAACATCAGTAAGAGTGCTTCCAACTGACGGTCGATGGTATCAACTGACAAATCTTTCATCATAGTCGGTGCTCCCCTCGCTGGACGCCTCTCCGACCGTGTCGTTGTGTCGTGGCGAAAACGCCGGGGCGGTGTGTGGGTGCCTGAGGACCGTCTGCGCGCAAGTCTTTGGGGCGCGGGCGTGTTTGTCCCGATGTCTGTACTTCTGTCTGGGCTCACAACACAGTTCATCCCCGGGACACCCGGGATCGTCCTCAACCTCATATGGCTATTCATGAACGGTATCGGTGTATGTCCCTACCCCCTCATCCCTCATCTTTCGCACGTTCACTACTCACCTTGACGTATCCGTACGCTAGGTTGACATTGTTCTCTCGCCATCATCTGCATATTACGTCGATATCCTGCACTCTCGCAGTGCCGAAACCATGGCTGCCAGCGGGTGAGTATCAAACGCATTCATCCCGTCGTTCCTTGCTGAAAGAGACGTCGATTGCAGATCGTTCCGCGCATGCGTGATCGCAGTCATCACTGCCACCATACTCCCCCTCATCAACACAATAGGCGTCGCAGCGACCGGAGCGGTGTTCGCAGGAATCGCGTGGATAGGATTCGGGTTTGTCCACCACTGTCGTCTGTGACCGTCAAGTTCGCGCTGGCTAACGCTGCCACCCGGAATATCCAGGACGATTCTGTTCACGATAAAGTACGGAGACCGTATGCGCGCATGGGTCGACGTCGGGTACTCCACCGTGCGCGACAACTGATGATCCCGGATACTTTCCGACGTCTTTTTCCTCCCGGGCCGCGTCCGCGGTGGACGCGTGGTGATGTTTCTTACGAGTGTGCGGCATATAGAGACCTCGGACTACACGCATGTAGAATATACAGGGGCATGCCCCATCACGATGGCATACGACATATTGATCTTTACCAGATCTTCTGAGCATGAGCCTCGACGTACACCTGCCGCTGCATACTATGCATAAGCGCAGCCCGGACCGCGTCCGAGTAGCGGCTCGCATGGTACGCCAATTCTGAATGACACTCGCGACTGGGAGCATCCTCCCGTTCATCAGCGTCGCAGCGGCAGACGCGGTCTTCGCGCTCCTGGCGTGGATCGGTTTCACGTGTGTACATTGGTGTTGTCTAATTGTGTTGCTCTATTAGAGGCTGTGGCACAGGATCATCGTGCTTATGATTCGGTATGCACACCGGATGCGGGCGTCGGTGGATGTGGGGTATACAACTGCCAGTGGTTGGTGGAATGTTTCCAGATCGGTGTGACAGATTTAAATGATGAATATATTGTTCGCGACTCCACGACCGAGTCGAGTCGAGTTAATGTCTCATGTGATCTTCTGCCTTCAAGTCCTCTGACATGCCAAAAACATTCCGACACGGGGAATCGAACCCCGGGCTATCGCGTGAGAGGCGATAATGTTAGCCACTACACCATATCGGATCTGCATTCTGCCCATCTCCCAAAACCTCTTGTGTTGTTCAATATGTGTATACCAGGCCTTGACAAGCTCTAGCCGAATCGTACGCTCTGCGATGTTCATTCACCGTCTGCCTCAAGACAAGACAAACATTCTCCAGACTGGCGGCACGGTTCCGGAGATATCTGCAATACTGTTCGCCATCACTCCAAGCCCAAGTAGTCCGACCACAGTCTATCACCTGAGTCCCATCCACAAAACGCGACTGCGGGGAGTTGCATGCATGTTCCGTGACCATCATCGTCCAGACATATAGACCAGCGACCATTTCTGGGACCACGGAATTTAAAACACACGGGCACGGCGGGTGACCAGCATCGACCCGACTGAGCTTCCCAGCCACCTTTAATTGCCTATATGCGTTCTGAGACTTCACGACGGGGCGGGAACTAGGCGATCATTCCCGCCACGAAGGAGGTCGACGCTCATTCCACCGGGTTCTGTTTGGAGTGCCGTGTCGTCACACAGTCACTACATGGGCTAAAAGGGTCTACGACGCCTTGTAAGCACCGCGCCGGGCAGAACAGTAAAGCAGACGTCAGCGTACGTGGCAAGGAGAGTCCTCCGCCTCGCCCCCCCCCACTCTGCTCTTCCGCGCGTGCTAAAAGTCTAAGACGTATGCCCACACGCAGATCTCATCCACTGCGGTCACACTCTATCGACTCCAGGGTTCGCCCACGGGCGCCCCGTGGACCGTCACAGTCCTCGCCGCGGGGCTGTCTCGCCGCCACCAGGCCTCCACCGAGCATTCCTGAGCCTGACGGCAGTCCGCCTCGACTCGTCACCCCCAGCCCCCCCCCCCCGGTCTCGCGTGCGAGAGGTGTGATACGCGTCGCGGGCAAGCGACGCGAAGCATAAAGTCTAAATAGGTTTCAGCGCGGCACGTCCGCAACGCGCGTACTAGCGCGGGGCTCAGTACGTACGCGCCTCGCGCGAGAGAGAGAGTCGGAGCGAGGAGGGGCTCGCAGAGTGAGACGGCGGGAGCACGTTGGCCGGGGAGCGGGGCGGGCGGGCGGGCGGGCGGGCGGAGGACCCTCGCGCGTCGTATAAAAGAGCAGGGCTCCTCGCCCCGGGGTCTGCAGCAGTCCTCGACTCGTCTTCGGGGCTCTACCTCTCTCGCCCTTCGCTCTTCGCTCCAAGCACCCCCCCCCCCCCGCCCCTTACAGACTAAGATGTTCGCCCGCGCCGCCGCCTTCGCCCTCGCGCTCCCCCTCCTTGCCGCCGCCCAGAACTGCAACACCGGCCCCATCCAGTGCTGCAACAGCGTCGAGAGCGTGAGTCCCCCTCCCGTTCTCCCCCTTCTCCTACCGCCGTCCGACGAGTCCGGGACTGACGCCCTCCACCCACCCACCCACGGCACAGGCGAACTCCGCCGCGGGCGCGGCGCTGCTCAGCGCGCTCGGCGTCGCGCTGCAGGACGTGAGCGCGCAGATCGGCCTGGACTGCTCGCCGCTGTCGGTCGTCGGCGTCGGCGCGGCGGCGTGCGGCGCGCACCCGGTGTGCTGCGAGAACAACGACGTCGTGAGTCGTGTTTCCTCGGTCTAATTTTTTGTTTGGTGGGGGGGGGGGGGGTTGCGTGCGGTGTTGCTGATCGGGGTGTGTGTCTGTGTGTCTGTGCAGGGCGGGCTCGTGTCTGTGGGCTGTGTCCCTGTCGAGCTCTAGGTTTGAGCTCGATTGGAGGGCGGCGAAGAGGGATCGTGGGGAGGGAGGATGAGGAGGATAGTCGGGTATCTTGGATAATTCCGGGTGGTGAATTAATCCGTGGTTGAACGTCTGAATGGGCTTGAGCTAAGTGTCGGATCGATGCCACGGGCGAGAGGTAGGTGGGATGCCACCATTAGCTGGTGGCACTGACGGCTGCTGGGGTTCAACGTTCAAGGTTGGTCTAACCTGTGGGTGGCGGGGTAAACGCAGCTGGGTGCACGGAAGCCATCTGCACGACGGCGGGTGGACGAACCTCGTATACGGCGCGCCCTGTTCCTTCTCCGCGGCGGTAGGAAGATGCTTCGCCGTAGCATGCTACCATTACGTCCAAAACGTGGCCGACCACAGCCGTGCCCGTTATTTAGGACAACGCTGGGCGAGTACTTTGTGCCAAGATATCGATACACGCACTTGGATGTCTGACACATCTAGTACCCAAGTTGCCTTCTTCATGCCAGTGCAAGCAACGGCCGCAGTACCGCTCGCCACGGACCCCGGTGACGTTATCCCGGACGCACACGATCTCTGCAGCCGGCACTAGCACTAATAGTGAGGGGCGCGCCCACAACGGTCCACCGTTCAACTTCCAGACGTCCACGCATGATGGCATATCGGCATATGCCGATCGATCGAGCATGGGACTCGAGGTGGTATGTATGTATATCACTACTACGGCAGGGCGCGGGGCGAAGACAAGGGTTGCCTGCGCCCGCGACACTCCCCGGTCGCGGAGCGACGAGAGAGGTAGCCATGGAGTCTGATCCATGTATAGAGAAAGAGATCGAGATAGAGATAGACATACACCGGCACGGCTCAGGACAAGAGCGTCGGCGCGTCCGTCCGGGGTCCCGCCCGCCCTCACGAGCTTGAAGCTTGAAGGGCCAGAAACAAAAACAGTGGCTCATCGACTGCACATGCACAACGCGCGGGGAGCGCGGGCGGGCGTGCGCGAAGGCACCGGCACGAGCTCACGTACGACCACGTCCGCACGGGTCGGCGGCGGCCGTGACGCGGACAAGCTCGAGGGTCAGGCTCGAGTGCTGTGCCTGCTGCGTCGAGGGCGGGGAACCGTGGTCCCTCGTATAGGCGTGTTAGTACTACTACGCTGTACGTACGGCATACACCTGGGTGCGCGGAAGGCGCGCTAGGGTCGGTCGGTCGGTCGGTCGGTCGGGCGCGAGCAGAGACCGAGTGCGGGTGGGGATAGGCCGACGTCCTGGCTATAGCTGTATGATTCGGAAGGCCGAGCCGACGCTCAGAGTTGGGAACTCGGACGGTCTGCTCCTAGCACTAAAGTCGGCCACAGAAGCGCGTCCCTCCAAACAAGCTCATCGTCTGACGATCCCAAGGAACGACGTACACGCACACAGCGCTCACGCTCGAACAACGGGGACTGTCTCGCGTCGCAGTTCCAGAATTGCTTATAGGGCAGCATGCGTTGTGTGCCGCGTCGTGCACGTACACCTACGTACCCCGCGAGGCCGAGGGGGCAACGGTCGGGATGACACCGCAGCCCCCCCCCCCCCCCCACAGACGGCCGTTCCGAACAAGGAACGCTGCGCCTGACAAGGGAGGGCGGGCGAAGACAAAGACAAAGACAAGGGAGCGTCGCGACGTGCGCGCGCCCGCGCGGGTCGTCATCGACCGACAATGCTCTCGACGCTCACAACAAGGTGCAGGCCGAGCGGTGACCGACGGAAGACGGACGGACGTGCGTATTGTATACATTGCATTGTTCGTGCCGCCATACGCGCGGGGGCGGGGGCGATACGCAGCGGGGATAGTCGGCGGGAGAACAAGATCGAATCTCCTCCCCATCCTCCTCCTTTTCCTCCTCCTTTTTGTTCGAAGCTGTGGCTCCGCACGCGCTCGTCTCCCCATATGGGATACATGGCCATTAAACGACACTGCGGTTCGACTCGCGGCCGGAGATTGCCACGCGCGCTGGTGCGCCTGCCTTCCTTTGCCTTTGAACTGGATCGTGCGCCGCGGGTGCTTGCCCTTGGGCTGGATCGTACAGCGGGCGCAAAAATACAACCATCGCGCGAGGCGTGTACGTACATTGTACGAACCGCGCGCTCCAAGCGGTGGGAGTGGAGGCATCCCAGCGTAGATAGCGTGGAGGCTATGCCATGGGGCCTGAAAGCGTGCGGCTGCACAGAAGAGGGGGCTGCAGAACACAGGACGCGAGGGAAGGAGGGCCAGCTGACGGCGGGCGTCCGGAGGTACTGGCCTCTGTGGGCGGACCAGAGGGTGCGTGAGGACGTGGACGGAGATGGCCCCGCTTGGATGGCTCTTCGGGCGGTGGGGTGACGGAACGCGGTGCAGCTCGCGAGGTCGCTGACGGTGGCTGACGGTGGAATGGAGAGAAGGGAGGTGGCAGGAAGTTGGAAGGAGGTCCCGGTATCAGTACTAGGAGGGTCTGGATGGAGGAGAGTGTCGCACGACACGGACAGGATCCGAGGAGCTCGCCTGTGTCTGGAGAGATGCCTAGACAGAGAGCTGGACCGGTGCGATCCGCAATCGACCAGAGCGGTGGCGTTGGGCGCGAGTTGCGCCGCCGTTGACGACCGCCACTCGGCCCACCGTTACTGGCGACGCTGCGGATGCACAGGGGAAGCGAAACGAGGACAAGGGAGAGGAGACAATGAGCAAAGGCAGCGTGCGATTGAAGAGCAGATTGGGCAAGACGAGGACTTGTTCCGAGACGGTGGTCGCGTCGGGGGACACAGGGCGGAGAACAGGCGAGCTGTCCCGCCGTCTGCTGCCTGCGGGTTGAGTCGGGGCCTGGGCTCTCGCGTGCACCGCCTGCCTGTCGCCCGATGCGGGGCCTGGAGACCACGAACCGATCCGAAGCGATCGTCCTGCGAGGGCCCGAGTACAGGTCCATATAAGAACTCCCGCCCACTCGCCCTCGTCTCCGTCCAGGGGCTCCTCATCATCGCACTCTCCTCGCTCTACCCCTCCTCGCGCTGCAACTCACCGAGCCTCAAGTACTTCACCTGCTCTCCTCACTAATCTCACCCAACCTACCTCCATCCATGGCCGTCTCCTCCCACCGCATCCACACCATCCACGGCGCATTCGGCGCACCCTCATGCTTTGCTCCCTCCATGCCCCTCGCAATCAACTCTGCCCAAGCATCCTCCTTCACCCGCATCCCCAACGTCTGTGCTCCCCGCGCCCGCTCTTTCCGCGTCGTCCCCGCACCCTCACCCAGCCGCACCGCCCCTGCGTCCGTCTCAGCATCGTCAGCCTCGCCTCGCCTCGCCCCTCCCTCGCCCGCCGCGGGCAGCCGCCCCCGCCGCACATCCCTCTCCTTCTCCACCGCCCCGACTCCCACCCGCCGTGCCCCTCCTCCTCCACCCGCACCCGCAGAACGCACCGCCTCGGTCATCCGGACGACGACACCGACAGCCCCCCTCGTCCTGGACAGCCCCGCCATCGAGGACCCGTTCGCAGACGCACTCGACGAGCCGTCCGCCCCGCCCCCGACCGCCCCCTCGCGCACCGCCGTCGCCTCGTACACCATCCCGCCCAGCCCCGCGTCAGCAGGCAGCAGCACGCACATCGAGATGGCATCAGGCATCAGCGCGCCCCCGGGGCTCACGCACACGCTCGTCGTCGCGCCTGCACCGAGCGCGCGCGACGTCCGTTCACGGCTCGTCGCGAGTGCGCTCCTCAACCGCGGGTCGGGCCGCCCGCTCGGGGTGTACCTCCGCAGACGACTGTCCGGGCAGGACCACGTCTACCGCAAGAGCGGGCTGTCGCAGCTCGTCGCCGCCGCCGCTTGAGCGCAGAAGGCCGGCCGTGGGCGGAGGGCAGCCGTTGCGGGGGGAGGGGGATCTTGCGCCTCCCGGTCGGTCTTCTTTCGGGTACGGACGACGGGACGCTCCGTCTTTTCCCCCTTGTCTTTTATTGGGCCCGCTCGCATCTCGTACGCATCCTCTCTCTCTCTCTCTCTCTTGCATGTTACACCTACACAGTTGCTATCACCATCACCCTACTCCCTCTCCGCGTTCATCTCTTTCTCCGAGTACAACACACCCGCAGTAATTAGCCCGCTCACGCACACGCACGCTACTTTCCCTCACGACCCCCATTCTCGCCATCCCGGTCCCGCGTCGCGCACTCCCTATCTCTCTTTTTCTTCTGCATCTGCATCCCTCTCGCCTCTCCTGTTGCACACAATGTAGAACACCGCACGTCACATCAGCATCTCACAGCTCCTGATTTATTTGTCCCTCCCTCGCTTGGCCGTCCTCTCTCTCTCGCGCGCGCGCTCTCTCTCTCTCTCTCCTTTTCTCTGTTTTGCCTCAAATGCACGTACATGAGTATATATACACATACAAGCAGTGTTGAGCATCGCGGATGTCAGGCTCTGGCGACATCTGAATGTGTCATTAATTAATCGGAGGCGGGCGGACGCGCGCGGGGGCCCTGTGACGTCAAGGACTCCTGGCTCAGCGGTGGCTGGCCATCACTGCGTCGTGCGTGATGTATGATGTATGATGGGTGATGCATGATGAACGTATCGGCGTCGGCGTGTGGTACTTACTTATGTCAACCCTCCTCGGCCGTCGGCGTGCGCATCGTGCATCGCCCATGATCCAAGTAACGCGCGTTCGCACACATCGGCGCACGCATCACGAGCATCCCGACGACTTGATTGGAGACGAGGCGCAGCGCTCAGCACCGGGGCGGGTCGTGATCCTGCAGGGACGGATCCTCGAGTCGTGCCGCCAGGCCCGGGCCTCCCCCTCCCCCCGCCCCCGCCCTCGCCAGCCCACGACTGAGCGGACACCCCGGGATGGCGCGCACGGTGTGGGCGTGTCGCCGCCGAGTCCCGAGTCTTCCCCGCCTCCGGGCCAGCGCGCGCGAGCCCACAGCTCCTCCTCGCGAGACCCGCGCGGGACTGTAGGGCGGGGGCGGGCGGGTGGGTGTGCCGCCCATCATGCATCACGCATCCCCCTGCTCCGCCGCGCCGGACGCTCTCTGGCGTTCCGCTCGTTTCTTTTTCGAGTCGGGCGCGGGGCGCTGTCAGGTGCACGGGGAGTAAGTGATAGTGGTCGGATGCGGAGCGCGCGCGCGCGCGACGGCCGACCGAATGTGAACGCTGTGATACGTGTACAGAGAACGGTACGGTACGGTCATACTCGTTCGAACGCGTGCTCGGTCCCGGAGCCGGGTGACTGCTGAGAAGGACTCGTTGAGGTTGACGTGGCCGACGGTGCTTGAGGCTTGCTGAGGTCGACGGAAGACGAGCGTTTTTGAGACGTCGAGGGTCGGGATGTGCCGCCGTCGACGCCCGGGAGAGTGAGATGCTTATGGTCGTATGCATGTTCATAGTAAGGCCCGCGCGCGCATCATCAACATTCCTGGGGCCGTTGCGTGCTTACAAGTCGTGCGCCTCCTCGTCCGGGACGGGCGCTGCGTCTTGGGCCAGGGCAACGTCCCCGGGACGCGGTCGACGACACGGCAAACGCTCGGGTGTAGAGCTGACATGAACAGCCGCCGCCGGGCTCTGCGCGGACGACAAGAGGTTCCTCACCGCTGCGCAGCCGGCTCGCGGTCACCTGATCACGTTGTGCCCACTCTCGCTAGCCGAGGGCGGAGAGGGGGACGGAGTGCGTATACAGACGGGGAGGTTGTATTGTACATGTACAGTGCAATCACGGGACCTTCATGGGCGGGGGGGCCATGTTATACGCTAGCACTAGCCCTACCGTGCGTGGCCGTCACGCGCCGCTGCAGCGCAAACACCCTCGACCGGGACCGCGCGCCATCGAGCGCCTCGGCCTTGCAAAGCTCGAGGCGTGAACGCGGACGCTTTGAAGGGGGGGCGGGGGCGGGGGCGCGAACGGGAAGGACGACAGGGCTGAGAGGAACCCGCACGCGGGCCGTGTCGCTAACCAAGCCACTGCCACTGTCACTGCGAGCCCGTCGGCCCGTCGGCCTGTCAGCTCGCCTTCCCAGCGGTGGCCGCCGACCGGCCGCGGGTGGGATCGGTCGGCGTGTCCACCGCGCTCGAGTCGTCGCCCTGCGTGTTGCGCGACGACGACATCCCGCCGTGCTCCAGGTCGGTGGGGATCTGCAGCGGACCGGCGGGCGTGTGAGGGTCAGTGCTGCCGCAGGGAGCGAGGAACTTGAGCGGGGGGGTGAGAAGGGGGGGGGGGGGGGTTGGGGGTGAGATACGCACGTCGACGCGGATGGGCGTGTTGAGGCTCCAGGGGACGAAGTTGGAGATCCGGTTCGTCGAGAGGCCCGGGACGGGCCCGTCCTGGAGGTCGGCGCGGCCGTTGCTGTACGTCAAGATCAAGATCAGCATATCGAGCACGGAGCTGGGCGAGCGCAAGACGGGCGGCGCGTACAGCGTGACGAAGAGCGAGATTACGTAGAGCTTGCCGAGGATCGCCTGGAACGTCAGGTCCCAGTAGTTCTCGTCGACCTGGGCGCGGGCGCGGTCCGTCGTCAGGCGCGAGTGGACAGCCGTGGCGGTATTGGGGCACGCACCATGGTGAGGTACGTGAGCACGGTCAGGATGGCGCATATGCACGGGGGGAGGGCCGCTTCCCAGATCAAGACGGTCAGGCGTCTTAGAATCTGCGTCGTGGTGCGTGAGCAATCCACGAGCGCCAAGCAGCGGTTGTGTGTACGGCGCACCCTGCGAAATCTCGACGAGGTGACGCTTTGTTTTGAGCGTGCGAGGAATGTGAGCACTTCAGGGGCGCGTCAATGGCAGGACTTTCCTGAAAACGTGTCGGGGAGGAGACCTACGAATGCTCGTGACTAGCACATCGAGTACTACACAAACGAGGTCAGCCACGCCGTGTCGACAAGCTCGGTGGGGCAGGACAACTCACCTGCTGAGCATGTCAGACTGAGTACGACTGGGATCCTGCGTCAGCGGTGTCTTGCCTCTACGCGAGGCGGGCGGGAGGTGCTCACATGTGGGGCTGATCTACATCGAACGCGACGAGTCAGCCCAAGCGCAGCGCACGACCGAGTGAGACAGGGCATACCGGGACTTTGGGAAGGGGGCCCGCTTCAACCTCCGCTTGAGGGACGACGCCAAAGTGTACTCGGAACGTTTGGACCGTGACGACCGTGCTCGCGACCAGCTGTGCGAGCAACAACGTCGCGAGCGTCGCCTGCCAGAGCCCGCGCATCAGCTTCGGGCTGACCACAAGGGGCTGCCCAAACGCCGGGAAGGGGGGAGGGGGAGGGGGAGGGGACGTACGAGGACCGCCGAATTCCGATTGAACAACTACACGTGCGAGCCATGAGTGCGCGATGCCGACAGAGCAAGCTACGTGATCTGCGCACCGTCCAACATCGCCAGATCAGAAAGCCTTGCACAGGAGTTGCCATGAGGACTGTCTGTGGCGGGTCTCGGTCAAGACCTCGCTCCGGCGCGGCGGCGTCCCCCGCCGTATTGGTATGTGCCCTCACCGTCGTCGACTGCATCTTGTCCGCCCAGATGAACAGCACGCTGGCGACCTGCACGCGGATTCAGCGACCCCGTGCCGAGCCGCGGCATGCCCTGACGCAGCACGCACCCAGTCCCCGAAGTCGAGCACGAACACCCGCCACGCTGCGTAGAAGCGCAGACTTGTCTGGAAGCTGGCGCGCACGCAACGGATCCACGCTCAGAACCTCTTCCCTTCTCCCGTACGCAACGCACCGCCCACAGCGCACATCACACACCCACAGAGACAGAGAGACAGAGAGACTCACAATGCGACGACGGTGACGAGGGAGACGAGCAAGCGGACGACGTTCCGCTCGCGCTCCGCGCGCTCCCAGAACGTGAGCGACTGGTTGACGATGACGCCCGCCTGGATCGCCTCGAGCGTGAGGCTCACGAGCATGGGCCCGAGGTACCGCCCGGGGTGCGCCTCCAGGCCCGCCAGCGAGAGCGGCATCGGTCGAGATCGGCGCGTGCAGGGTCCGCGGGGGCCGCGAAGCGCGAAGGGGTCCGCGAGGGGGGGGTGGGGGCGCGAGTGTCGCTGCGCAGGGAGGGCGTGCGCGCGTGTTCGGGGCGCAGCGGCGGGTGGATGGCGCGGCGCGGGGTGTGGGTGCGGGTGCGGGTGCGGTTCGTGGCGGGGAGGAGGTGCGCACGGCGATGCGTGACGGAACGCACGAAGGGAGGGCGCGCGCCCGTTCGAGGAGCACTATATGGGCGAGGGCGCGGGAACGGCGGAGCTAAAAATGAGGGCTCCCGGGGAGAGGCTTGGGACCGTAGCGATGCCTGCGGATGGCGGAGTTCGTGCGCGCGCGAGTTAGGCGGGAAGATTTGGCGTGTTGGCTGTTGCAGGCGTATAGGACGCGGGGGGTTCATTCATTTGAGGGAAGATGGCAATATCTGTGACCAGCCCTTGCTTCGGCACGCGGTCGGCCTCTGTTGAATGGACGCGTACGGCAGGTTCCGTTAAGCTTCTTTCATCTGTATGTTCCTGGAGTATTATACTTTATTCCGGATTCTGGACGTGGTCTAGAATCGTAGCTGTTGTCTTTTGAACGACCAATATCTTGAGGTCAGGCCGCTAACTTTGGTGTCTACTGACGTACACTCCGTACGGATGGCAAAGGTTCAGTGCAAACCGGAACCGCAGCTTGGGTGCGTTGCTCGTGGTCCTCCACCTTCGCATGGGGACATTATCGTCGCCAGCCGCGCTTCTAGGTCAGGCGCTGACGAAGTTCGCTCAAATGGACTTCTTGTTACGTGACCGCCATATATCTTAACCTGGTAGATACCAGGACCGTCTCGCAACGGCGGAGGGGAACAGCTGTTTACCGGACTTTGAGCTCGATTCGGGAGTGCCCACGCGTAAGAGCGTATCAGCGGTTCGGCCGTGCCTGAAGGGTCCTCACGTACACCTGTGCCCCGGAGAGGTCACCTTCAACACAGACGAACGCTTCTAGACCCTGGTTAGTTGGAATTCAGGCTGGAAGTCCACAGAAAGCGTTAGGCTTTTCAAGTGACGGCATCGTAGGTTGGGGGTTGCGACTCACCGCCATCAGGCGTCCGCCTCCGTCTAGTCTGGGAACTGCGTGAATCGTAGGAAGCCATGACGCGGAGTCAACAACTCGCCCGATCCGCTGTATCACCGACCGCCGGCCGACGGTGAAGTTGACCCTGTGAGCCCTCCCCATAATGTCGGACCATCGTAGGCAGCACCAATTTACGGCTGGAGCGTACTGCTCACTCGGGTCATCTCAAAATTGACTGCACCCGCGTGCGAGTGGTTGTGTAGGGCGGCGATGAGCATGCGGGAATGCGCCTAGGTACAGCTCTACATGTCAGTCTCAAGCACGTCGGCGCTGGCAGGTGCAGGGCGAACTCACCACACATCCACACATCGGCTGCCGTGCTCGCAGCGTGTCGGCACGGCGTGAGCGCCGCCCCACAAGGCACGAAACACACACCGTCAAGGGGATGGCCGATCGCCCGCCGACGAGCATGTCAACTTCTCGGCGACGGTTTGTGGGGGTGAGCAGACAGATCAGGCAGACACTAGGGTGCGCCCACCTGACTCTGCCCACTCAATGCGAAGAAGGCGACCTACGGAAACTGCCACTTAAGGCGGACTGTCGCGGGCGCCCGTTCTGGAATCGGCGGCTCCGCCCGCCGGCTACCCCAGGGAAGCCTTCCCGGGGTCTGTTGCTGAAGACGAGAAGGGCAAGAACTCCAGGGCGTCGGGATGATATGCTATGCATATTGTGACAGAAGGCGTGCGCGAGCCGCGAGTGCGCAATGTCGCGCGGGATGACTCACCGGCGGAAATACGTGTCTCATTGCTGCGCCCGCGCAATCAGTCTGGGTTGGGTGTCTTGGCTTGGACGGACGTTCGCACTGGGTGTTGAATGTACGACTGTGTCTGTTGTGGGAGCGGCAGTCCACACAGAACCGCGGCAGCGCAGCAGCACACTATACGACCCGTTCGAGCGGGCCCCGGGCTTAGCAAAAGGCTCGTCAATCTCAAGAGGTCACAAACAGACTAGCGACTTACCAGCGCGAGAACTTTGCAACATTCTAGCTGGGAAACGTAGTGAGCCAGTCGGGGTTCCGTCTACCGTCTGCTCCCCAAAGGGTGCCGATTGTGCGACCAGGACCACCCACCAGCTCTGCGGTACCGAAAACAGCACGCGTGGATGTTACCTTCTCTGATTGCCATGGCTAAGGGTCTTGAGGTGCGCGAGCCCAGCCTATAACCTGCTGACCCTGATGAGAAGCACACCAAAAGCTCCGTGTAAGGTTTTCTCATGTTCGTGGAATGCGGCAAAGAGGGCGAGTTGGGAATTCCAGAGAGTCCTGTATACGGGATACGCCGAGACACGTCCGATTGGGTGGGCAGTGAGAGTCGTGGGTTACCTCAGTCATATCTAGGGTGACGCTATGGGATATGTTCTTGTTTGTCTACCCCGAAGACGTAGAGCGCTCGGCTCCACGTCCAAACACTAAATACATAAGAAACAGCGAAGCAACAGGAGCAATAAGATACATACTGGGGTGTGCCTTGACCTCCCCGGTGGCCTTCACGTACAACTCCGCTACTTCGATGTACCTCAAGCAGACATCCGACGATCCTGTTCGTCGAAGAAGACCACTACGATCGTAATGTCATCTCTGAGGGCCAAGATTAGCCATCCTGCCCTCAATGCTCAGGACATACAAAAAGTGCACACCTGTACACCCTCGAGCGCGGCGCTCTCATGCTCAAAAGCGCCGCAGCGAGGTCCACGTCCGCGCCCCCGAGTGCGTTCCTCAGCAGGTGTGTTGCGACGTTCGCGTCGCCGCTGACAAAGCGCTTCTCCGCACCCCACTGGCGGTAGCGCGGGGTGTCGTCCTCCCCTCCCTCGCCCGCGTCTGGTTCCTGCACGGGCAGCTCGGCCGAGTGCAGCACACCGCCGCTATTGGCAGCAATATCCCGGGCTCCGCGACTGCGCAGGTCCTTCCACAGCCCGACGAGCCCGACTGCCTCCTGGTTCGTCAGGCTCTCCCACAGCCCGTCCGAGGCGAGGATGAGGAAGTCGCCCGGGCGGACTGCGACGGAGGTCACGACGGGCTCCGCGGTAAGGTATGGCGGCGTCTTCACGTTTGGCAGGGGCGTCCGGCCCAGGTACTCGCGCTTCAGTCGATCCTGGACGTCGCGCGGCCACTTGAATCGTGCGTCTCCGAACGCGCGCGCGATGCCCATGCCCATGACGCGTCCGTTCGACACCGTGATCTCGCCGAGGTGGGCGGCCTCGATACGTTCGCGTTCGAGCGGGTTCCAGCCGTTCTGGTCGGCGGTGAGAGCGTGGACCGAGTAGATGCCGGTGGGATTGCCAGACTTGTCGTACGTTTGGCGGCCCAGTACTGCACGCGAGTCCCCAGTGAGAGCGGTGTGTAGAAGTCCAGCGTGAGAGTCGTAGAATGAGAGCAGCGCGCAGGAGCCAGAGTAAGCTGGGGCGAGCAAGGTGGTAGCAACATGCTTGGAATTGGATGAGAAGACGGTCTCAAGCGGAGCGTTGACGATGTCGTCGTCCAGGCGATTGAACGTGTCCTTGATCGTCTGTGAAATGTTGGACTCGGCAGGTATAGGAGGGGATGAGTTCGAGGACACGGTTGCGAATTTCGAGTATAGGTCGGCAAGTGCACCAGCGACGGCGGGTATGAGATTGTCGGCAAGCCAAATACCCGTCTCTTTGCCGCTGTGGCCATCGTACAGTCCAAAGAACGACCAGTATCCCGAAGGGACTGGTAGGATGGCCTCTGAGTGTTGATCCTCCACTGGCTCGTTGCTGCGACATGAGATATCACCAACAACGCACGGGGAGATATCACCTGACAAGCCTCCTACCTGGCGACTCGCACGATGTCGTAACGAGAGATGCCACAACCGGGAGGAGGAAGACGTGTCTCTTCATCCCGACGAAGCTCTTGGTCAACACACGAAAAGTGTGCTGCTAGAGGAGATTTGCCATCGGAGAGAGAAGTTTTGCCGTGTATATGTTGTAACTTTGTGCTCTCGTTGTCGAAATGAACAGTCGTGCGGGTCGAGTACACGTAGCCTGTCGCAGTCCACAGACCAAGCAAAGCGCAACCTGCCACGAAGAACGAGGACGATCGATGTAGCAGAGGTGTACCTTGATTTCCATGAGACCTAGAGGTGGCGGAGAGGGCGCGTCGTAAAGATGGTGATGTGTGTGGCCTCGTAACATTTGCGTAGGGCCAGCACCGTCCTACGCCAATATCAGTTGAACCACGAACCGAACACACAGTAGACTTTAGCATCGAGGCAGGCTCATATGCCGGTACGGCTTTATTAATATGTGTGCCTTCTATAAGGCGGTTGTCGGAATGTCAGAAGAGGGTACGACGAATGATCGTTGTCGTCGTGAGAGTTCCGATTCAACGCAAGGTGGATTTGACGCCGCCACTAGTTTACAAGTGTAACATAACGAGGCACATCGTCGAATATAGCAAGCGACGCTTTTATGATGAGACAGGTGGATACAGATGGAAAGAATATGGCTAAAAGTCCGACGCTCTACAATATAGTCCATAGGGTCCATCCATCGATTGTTTTGAATACTCCAACAATGTGGTTGCTCGAAGGTCCAAGTAAGGCCTACTCGTATAGCGCGATGATTACGGCGGAGACGGCGTTTGGCGCGTCAGGAGGGGCCCACGAGTTGGGCGTGCAAGACGTGGAACAGTCTTGGCGGAGGAGAGCGCGGCGGGCGGAGGAGCCTGATATGCGCGGTTTGGGTCGCGGTGAGCGTCGAGGGCGATAGGTACGACTGTGCGGGCCCGCGGAGTGATGGAGATGTGGCCGCGGAACGGGATCCACGAGGATAGTGGGGCTCGCTCACAGCCTGAAGATCTTCTTCAGGCCGGAGTTCTTCGTCTTCTTGGCGGCAGTCTGCCCAGTGGGGGAACGCAGCACCTGGCGTGCGTCCTCGTACATGTGATAGGTGTCGCGCGGCGACTGAGCGGAGGTGAAGAGGGAGAATGCGTTGGGGGACGCGGGGCTGGAGTAGGTGCAGGAAGGCGCAAAAGTGGCGAAAGACATCCTGTGTGATTGAGCGAGAAGAGTAAGAGAGCGTGGTGTGGGAGAGAGTGAGTGGTAGAGATGACTCGTGTTGTCGAGCAGATATCTGGAGACTGAGCTGAAGATGCAGACTCCACGGTAGGCGGTCCCAGCATATATACCAGTACCACTAGAGCGGATTGCATCCAAGGATTGCGAGAAGGAGGAGCAGATTGCCCATCGAGTAGACGACGGGCTCCTCGCGTGTAGACTTACCTTTCACGGCAGGTTTTCGGTCGTGACAAACAGGATACAACAGGAGGCCCTGGATACTGCGTGGTCTCCTAGTTACAGATGGAAACAGACACACACAGTCGGCAAGATAGGCAGACACGAGAGAGGAGCAGAGCCCGATGAAGCCAACAATGCATAGAGAGTGGTTGAGGACGGTATTTGGCCGTTTACGCTGGCCAAACGATGCCACGTGGAGAGGCAGACGCTTGCTGTGCCCATAGGCGGGGTGGCAGTGCGTCGGCATTGGCGGCAGGGGCGGCGTCCCAAAATAGACCAGGTGCGCATGACGCGAGTTCTCTTCTTCGCTTTCTCTTTCTCCGACCACGACCACGACGACGAGCTCTCCCCGGGTCGGCAGCCTGAACTCAAGGCGACGACCAGCTCCAGTTGGGAAGAGGGCACGTGATTATCACTCGCAAAGCCGGGTTTTAGGTACGCTTCATACTCATGATGTCCCATGCAAGGTATTCTGACCTTTCGGTCAGTCTTTTGCTTGTTCATAACGTTCCCTCTGGGTTTACTTGAGTTCACAGTGGGATAGGCTTCCGGACTTGTGCTTTTTTGGCGAATATCCTCGTCAAAGACCCATCGCTCGTTTGATTTCCAACAGACTGTCCTTGCATCGATATGTCGGCGCTAGTAGCTTCAGAGCGCGATCCGCTCCTTCCTCGGCCGGGTTCCCCGAAATCGGTGGACCCAAAGAGACTGAGCCGAGTCGGCCCGATGGAAATATCAAGACGCACACGCTATGGTATCTTGGCTGGAATCTGGGCCGCTACGTTTCTGTCCGTATGTAGCCGTCTCCCGAACAGAATTACCTTATCTCGTACTCAAACATGTTCGCACTGTGCGCAATAGTCTCTGAACAGTGCGTTGAAGATGCTCTCCTACATCATGTTCATTTTGCTAATATAGTCGGGCTAGCAACACTCGTTGCGACTTGTGAGCAACGTATTTGACTGTTGGGATGTCTGTCAGCTGAGAGCCTTGGCACTGTGGAGTGCTCCCCTCTATATCCTCTGAGTTCAACAAAGCACATCAGGCTAGTTGGCTGGGTACAGCGTACGTCGTGCATATGATGTGTGGCTCGCACTTAGGGAAACAAACCTGACTGTGATGTTACCTCAGCTATCTGCTTGCAACATGCACGTTCACACCACTCTATGGTCGTTTATGCAACGTCATGGGCCGCCGTGGGGCCAATCAGCTAGCTGTATTCTTCGCCGGCCTTGGGACTGTAGCTTGTGGTTTCTCTCCCAACATGGAGATGCTTATCGCAGCGAGATTCGTGCGTCCACCTCGCATTCTCCCTGAGTGACTCCTGACATCTACTAGCTTGGAGGTCTGGGTGGAGGCGGAACCTTTACGACCGCGACGTAAGTACCGCACGCCCTTCGAATGTGACAGCTCACACAACGGTGCGGCAGGATCATCACGAGCGATATGTATAGCTTAAGGGTAAGGCTAAAACGCTTCATACGTGGCCCAGAGGCTCAACGCTTTTCAGAATCGTGGGTTGACTCAGGGAGTCGCTGCGGTGTTCAGCAGCGTTTGTCTACACTTTTCATGCTGCTGGTCGTGGTGTGTCTAATGGTGCTTACAGGCTGGAATGGGTCTTGGGGGGCCTCTGGGTGGATTCATAGCCGACCGGTCAGCGACACCTTCCCCGCGGATCTCATTGAAAACAGCTGACTTTCTGATAGATTGGGGTGGCGATGGGCTTTTTTGATCCAGCTCCCAGTTTTCCTCATATCCTTCATCTTGACGTCGATCAATTTGCGCTATGTGACCCCAGTGAGTACACCTCGTTTATTCTCGTATGTCTCTATACTTACTCCTTGGTCGTGACAGGGTCGAAGTAAGAGTACAAAGGAAGTGCTGAAGCGCATCGACTATGGTGGAAGTGCCGCGCTCCTGACTTCTGTAGGCAGGTTTATTCGGATGACCAGGATACGCGTGTTTACTAAACCCTCAGGTACTGTCTATTCTTGTGTGGCTTAGTATGCGTTTCAGCGAGGAACATCCTGTACGTCTCCTCTCCCGTCTATATCGGGTTCTTCCTCACGCAATCACGTCATTCGCCATGCACTCGCAGTGGTCTTCTCCGACAGTTTACGTCCCCTTCACGCTCGCAATTGTCTTCGCACTCACGTTCGTATACGTCGAGCTACGGGTCGCACCTGAGCCAATTCTTGCACCTTTCCTCCTCCGCGAGAAAATTCCCGTACTGGTCGGGGTCAGCAACTTCCTCGTTGCGACGTGTAACTTCACCGTCATGTACAACTTCCCGACGTGGTTCCAAACCGTCGCTCTAACAAGCGCGAGCGAGGCTGGTGAGCCCCGCTGGACGATCCGTACAGAACAACAATTCTCAAAGATATCGATTGTTGTCTAGGTGCACATTTGATTCCAAACGGGATCTCTGTGTCCTGCGGCTCACTCTTCGCAGGGTAAGCTTCCTCTTGTGATGTGTAGGAAAATGATTATGGAGAACTCACCTCTCACACCTAGGTGGATGATGCACCGCACAGGCCGATACCGGAGACTTAACCTCATTTTTGGCCTCTTTCCATTTGTCGCCACCGTGTTGCTCTCATTTATGAAGGAGGACTCGCCTCCGATCCAGCAATGGCTCAGCATTGTTCGTACTCTCTGAACTACCTCGGCCATGAAAGCGCTCTCTGATAACGTTGGTGTTACGGATAGCTTCCGATGGGTTTCGGAAACGCAGTGGTATTGCAGACGATGCTGAGTGCGTGCCTTCCTGCGGATCACCTTGTAGTGATCGAGATGCTGATTAACTCAAATAGTCGCGCTCCTCGCCCATCTTCCCGGTACGTCCGACCATGGCGGATCTATATTCACCCCGGTCTTCAGAAAAATACTAACGAACACTCCCTTCATGAAGCCGATGCCATGGCTGTAGGGACAGGTTTTGGCCAGCTCTTCCGAGGCATCGGTAAGCATAACAATGTTACAGCCTCATGTGGATACAACTGAGACCTGAGGCCTTGCAGGTCAAGTTGGTGGTGTAGCGATCTCAGCTGCGCTGTTCCAAACCATCCTCACGTCCGAGTTGCGTAGCCGTATTCACGGTCCGGATTCCGAGACCGTACGTCCCATGTTCCCCAACGAGCATATACGCACCTCACTGAAGCTATGACATCGATAGATCATTAACCAGATCCGACACTCATCCACTCTCGTCGCGCGTCTCCCGCCCGACCTGCAGCGTGCCGCGCGCGACTCCTATGCGCGCAGTCTCCGCGCGGTGTTCATTCTGGCCGCAGTGGCGACGCTACTCGCCTACATCGTCCGGCTGCCCGTAAGTCACCAGACGTCCTCCCATTCACATCCTTCGCCTATGGCGCACCGGACGTTCCTAACATCCACATATCCACATATAGATCCCTGACCAAACCCTCGACCAACCTCGGCCCCGCCCGCGCTCCGTCACGGAGCTACCCAACCCGCACCCTGCGACGCTGGCCGAGCTCGAAGAAGAGCTTGATGAGGGCGCAGAAGAGTCGACGATCAACGCCACGGAGCTCAGCGCCGAGTCGGACCTCGAGGCAAATGCAGACCGTCGCCCTCGTCGTCGTGGCACGAGCCTCTCTGGCGGCGAGGCTCCGGACGAGGACGCAGACGCAGACGCAGGGGGCCTCCCGCCGATCCCAGTACGCAGGCCGAGGCGGCGCAGGCTGTCGACGTACCAGAGCTCCGATGGGGGGATGGACCTGGAGGACGATGAGATCGGGGGCTCCGCGAGGCGGTAAGATATGCCTATCGTGTGACATGTGTGGCGCAGATGACATACATGGGGTGGGCGGGAGTGTGGGGAGTTCAAGAAGGAATATATGTGAGAGATAAACACTTTCTTGAGGAAACGTCGCGCGGTGCGCGCATGCTTGTTGCCGTACATACATACCCAGCACAAATTGACTTGTCATACCATGTTCTCTGCACGTTTGATAGCTGAAGTTGGCATTGCATGGGTGTCAATATACACGGGGTAATCAAACTATTTGCGACAAGAAAATCACGTCTCCTCAGGACAGCACGGATCAGAAGTACGCCTGAAATAAGGTGTGTCAAGTTGATGGCCAGTTCAATGGATAGCATGGCACCTGGGTACATACAGCAGCGTTGGGTGGGCTTGCGACACCTCCAAGCCTATTCACCGCAGTACGTCAGCTTCCCGTCTGTAGAGAGAGGGTGTGCGGGAGATTTACACATTCAGCGGCCAGGACGAAAAGAAAAAGGTGTAGCGGCCCGTCTCCGCACACTGCTTCGATAGCGCCTCGAGGTCGAAGAACTCGCCGATGGGCATTCCCCAGAGGCTGTGGGGAGGATGGTTATCCAGTCAAGAAACATGATAAAAGTACGAAAAGCTGGAATGCAAACCCAAGGAGCGTCTCGTGGAGGTGTGGGACGCCTTCCGGAGGAGGCCAGCGCTACACGCACGGTCAGTCTGAGGTCATGTCAGAGACAGCTGAGCTGTGACGTACCTCGAGCGCAGGTTGGTCAGACGCGACCGCTGCGAAGTGGTTGTTCCTTTGGCGCACGCGCGCACGGGTGAGCATATGTGCGTAGAGCGGAGGCCATGCCATACGACCTACCAAAGGAATCTCTTCATATCATCGCTCTGCTCGATCCCTGCACTATATCGGGGCTTCAGCGCGAGTTCTTCGAATTGACTTCAGAAGAGCAGAATCTACCCACAAGTTCTCCTTCCTCTCCGATAGCGCCTGCCGCTCCTCCTGCGTCCCGCCATAGAACCGCTGGATGAAGCCTACACGGAGGAGCAGGATGTCCCCGCGGCGAAACGTGATGCCCTGCTTCTGCGCGCACGCGACAATATCCGTCACGGGGATGGCGTGAGTCGTCATCGGGTCGTAGGGAAGACGGCCGCCGTTTCCCTCGGTGTAAAACTGAACCATGTCGAGCAGGACGCCGCGGCCGCAAATGCCATGCTGTGCCCAATCTGTATCGCATTAGGTGAGCATCAACTCGCCTGCGGAGGCAGACGAGATGAGAGACACGGGAGAACCTACTGTGAATCCCGAACTTGATGAGCTCGGGGTCGATGTCCGTCGGGTCAGGGATTCGGATATTTCCGGACTGGAAGAAGCTCGCCGGAGTGCTAGGGGAGATCACGAGTTCATTAGTGGTTATGGGGGCGGGAGAGCTGGGTCCAAGTGTACCCTTGGTAGAATAGCCCGTGTTTCAACAGTCCGAAGTGCTTCAGACCGTCCCATTGGCTACCAGACTGAGTGTTCTGGGGGGATGGCGTCAGCTTGTGAGTCGCTGCGATGTGCCATAGAGCGCGACGTACGATGTGCAGGACATCGTCATGAACTGCACCGCGGCCCGCCTTGAAGATGACCTCGTGTTGCGGTGGGATACGACCGAATGCAGGCTAGTGAAAGTTGTCAGGATCGATAGATGAACGATGCAGAAACGATGGGCTTACCTTGTCCGGGAATTGGACTGGCCTGTGACGTTGGTAATGTGTGAGCGAAGCGTCTAAATAGTCATGGGACGAACGAGTGTCTCACCAGTTCAAGCACACCGCCTTTCCCAACCTGATGTGGAGAAAATGTCAGGTTTTGTTGTCAAAAAATCGACGATAAAGCCGTACCTGATCTCCTTCGCCGCCTCCTTCACCACCTCGTCCGTCAGGAGGTTGATAGTGCCCAGCTGGTCGTCCTTGCCCCAGACCTCCCAGGCGCAGCCCGAGAAGTCCTTGAACGCAGGGAGCTCGTCGTACGAGGGCAGCTGTCTCTCAGTTGTCGCCATCGTCTCAGCCGCAGCCTGAAGAAGAGGGGGAAGTACCGTGGTCTCTACGCTGGACGGGCGGGGCTCCGTGTGTGTTAAATAGACAGCAGGGTGCAGCGCAGATTCCGAATCCTATCGCGCTTCTCTCCCCTTGTCTGTGCCGGGCATAGTATAGAAGCGGCCCGGAATACGAGGCATGACCGTTCGCAGCCAGATCCGCACGCGCGTGCGACTGGCTCCGGGATGCAGCCTCAGTCGCACACACCACGCCGGCGGGCTCGTGATGCGCAAGTGGTGGGAAGAGCGTCTGCGAGTAGTGCCGTCGGTCGGGATGTGCAGCCCTACAGTGATAATGCGTGCACCCACGGAGAGGCACAACTATGAATAAGACGGCAAGCATGCCCTTTCCCATGACCAACCCGTGCTTCTCGAGGGAGAAGCAGCTTCGTCCGCGGAATCCATGCCACCGCTCCTCGCAGCGTAATTGAGTAGAGTTTCATACAGCCATGCACATACTGCTTCCGGCTCGGGCATCATGACTCGGCGCACCCTATGGCCTTCAAATAGCCTCGCCGTAGCACAAAAGGAACGGCGAGACTCGATTCAATACTTATCGTACATAGCATCACCCGATGTAGACGTAGACGTATGAGGTCCGACCTCGCATGACAGTACCGAGACATCAGAAGTAGGCCTGTTGATATCCCAGGTCAGTCACGGCCGCACAGCGGAGACTGACGGGATACTCACAGCCGCGTTCGAAGGGCTTGCCACGCCGCCGAGCCTGTTCGGACTCGGAATCAGCAATGCGATTATCGCCTCAGAAAATTTGTGCTTACACGTTTAGGGGCCAGGACGAGAAGAAGAAGGTGTAACGACCGGTCTCTGCGCTGTGCTTCGACAGCGCCTCGAGGTCGAAGAATTCTCCGATGGGCATACCCCACAATCTATACGGACGGTCGTCAATGGGCTGCACGCAAAACGTAGTCGTCAGCTGCGACTCACCCTAGCAGGGTTTGGTGGAGGTGGTTGACACCCTCCAGAGGCGGCCAGCGCTATGACGGGCTCAGTACCACCGTACCAGAGGAAGAATAAGCTGGGCCCACCTCAAGCGCGGGCTGGTCGGATGCAACGGCGGCGAAGTGGTTATCCCTTAGCGTGCCGTGAGCGACGGATCGTCTCAAGAAGCGCTGCGACGGCTCTTACCACAGGAAGCGCTTCATGTCCTCTCCTTGTTCGATGCCGGCACTGCAGAAACACCCTGTCAGTCCACCGAGCGAATCATATAGAGAACACGCGAGGCGTATCACTCACTAGCAATCGGGCCGCGTCGTCAGCGCGGTGCGCTCCTCCTCGGTCGCGGCAGTGTAGCGTTGAATGAAGCCTACACGGAGGAGCAAGATGTCCCCGCGGCGGAACGTCACGCCCTGCTTCTTGGCGCACGCGAGGATGTCCGTGAGCGGGATGGGGTGCGACGTGAAGGGGTCATACGGCAGCCGGCCGTGTGCCTCCGTGTAGAACTTGACGAGGTCGAGGAAGACGCCGCGGCCGCAGATGCCATGCTGGGCCCAGTCTGCGGTCGCCTGTGTCAGTGGGATGACACGCGACGAGACGTTCAGGCGCGGGGAGGCAACGCACTGTGGATGCCATATTTGATGAGCTCAGGGTCGATGTCGGAGGGGTTGGTGATGTTCAGGTTGCCGGATTTGAAGAAGCTCGCCGGCGTTCTACATCAAATCGTCATTAGTCCGGGCCTTACGTACTCCGCGGCCAATGTGCTTACCCCTGGTAGAAGAGGCCGTGGTGGACAAGGCCGAAGTGCTTGATCCCATCCCACTGCGTGCCAGATTGCGTGTTCTAGAAAGCAGATGAGCGTTCGCCGGGCTAGCGCAGAGTGATAGGCCTGCATAGCTAGCTACTCACGATGTGGAGGATGTCATCGTGGACTGCGCCGAACTGAGCATGAAAAATGACATCGTGCTCCGGTTGCTTGCGATGAAATGCGGGCTGGAGCAGCAACGGATTGATTTCGGCGTTGCAACGAAGCGCTCGCGTGTGCGTACCTTCGCAGGAAAGTTAATCGGCCTACAATAGATGGAGGTAATGAGTACGCCGGCCGGCGACCTGGTGTATGGCGGATGGACGTACCAGTTCAAGCCGATAGCCTTCCCAGTCCTGCACGGCGCACCGTGGTAAGAACGGCAATACGGGAGCACCAGAGATGGACGTACTTAATCTCCTTGGACGCCTCCTTGACGATTTCGTCCGTCAGGAGGTTGATGGTCCCGAGCTGGTCGTCTTTCCCCCAGACCTCCCAGGCGCAGCCTGTGAAGTCCTTGAAGCCGGGCAGTTCATCGAAGGTGGGGAGGGGGCGGGCAGCAGCGGACATGGTCTCAGACGAGCGTAGGTGGGTGGATATGATCTGCAGCCTTTCGGCGGGGCCGAGGGGCTTCTTATAAGTTTGGGCCATAGGTTGATAGACGGGCGCTGTCGGACGGTTATATCGGCTAAAGAGCGAGACCGACCGGGGAGGGGGTCCAAGAGCCAAGGCCCAAGGGCCCCGAGTGCGCCCACGTCGTCGTGACGGCGCGTGCCCCAGCCCCTTACCGAGGACAGCGTGACCCAGGGATACATTCGATCGCAACGGCACCAGAATTACTGCTTCTCACCTGACGCGCCCATACCGCGAATGTCATCACTGTACCTCACTCTCGTCCACAGCGGAAGATTGTCAACCGACTAAGCCATGTTCGGGCAACGCAGCGATCTCTCAAGACGCGACTTCGGAACGCCGGACGCCCATTGCAAAGTCGGGATGATAAAGGCGCTGGATCGCTTCGTTAAAGCTGATCTACCTTCATGTTTACTACGTTAGAATTACACGCGTGCTAGCCTCGTGGACCCCTCTCAACATGAGCAACACCAAGGCACCTGATGGAGAGCGGTACCGCGCATCAGATAGTCAGCTAGATTGCACATGAGGAGACGGACAACACCTTCCGACCACGCTTGATTGACTAGTGTCTTCGCGTGCGCAGACTCGGAGATCGCCCCTTCATCCGCGGATGAATGGATGCACTAAGGCCTCCCTAGGGGTGATCCTCTTGGATGGGTCTAAAGTGAGACACTTGTCGACCAAATCCACGAACGACAACAAGAGTTTGCTTTCTTCGTCCTTTAGCTTTACCGAACTCGGCGGGAGTATTCGCTGACGGAGATCCCTCGAAGGTTGCGTCAAATGCACCTTTCTTACGACATCCTGGAGAAAATACACGAAGTCAATTGCTAGATCCCATATTTTCATTTAGACAGCACGTACTGAGCCCGTAACTCGATCTTGTTCCACGCTGAGAAACGCGCCAAGGTCATCGAAGTACTGTTCTCCAAATTTGGCACGCTTGATCATCTTGGAGTTGAAGCGGCCTTTCAGCTCCATCATAAGCAACAGCATGTGGTTGTTGGTTCGCCCAGGGAAAAGAATTTTGCCAGTATACAATTCGTAAAGAGTGCAGCCGACGGACCATACATCAATGGCGGGGTCGTACGGATGGCCCATGACTGGAAGCAATAGATGAGCATCGCGCAGACGGGAATTGGGAATAACGGGATTCCTTACTGATCTCGGGCGCTCGGTAGAAGCGGGACACTAGGTAGGGCGTAATGTCGTTCTCTGAAGCATCAGATGCAGAGCCGAGGTCACAGAGCTTGAGCAAGGTCTTCGGGTCATTTACCTACGGGCAAACACGGGCGACGTCAGTAAATCCGACCTGCGCGTTAATCAATGAGGCCTCACTAGTATGTTGTCGGGTTTGATGTCCGCGTGCATGATGTTACACTTGCGTAACAGACTCAAAGAGAGGAATAGCTGATGGGCGTACGCGCGTACTGCTCGAATATTCAAACCCACGTCTTTGCCGAAACGTTTGACGACATCTCGTAAGTTCATACTGCTCATCGACAATGTAAGATACCTCCGCGACGATGAGGGTGAGGCATACCTCATACTCTCGAACACCAAACAGAGGTGACCGCGATGCTCGAAGGTGCGCTCCAAGCGGACGATGTGTTTCTTGTCTTCGGGGTCGGCTTGTTTGATCTTATTCAGTATTTGAGCTTCCTTCAGACCAGCCTTGTACCTGTATGAGCGTGAGCATCACAATGGTACAACAAAGCTGCACATCAGTACGCACATGGATTCTTGACATCGCACAATCTTGATCGCGACCTCCTTTCCTATTTCACCAGATTCTCCCTGGAGAGTACGAGCCCTAACGACATTGGCGAACATCCCTTTACCGAGAGAGGAGAATACTTGATAGCGACCGCCATCAAGCTGCTCGCCTAGAATGATCTGATAGTAACCCTCAGAATCTGAGGCCGAATCTAGTGTAGCGGTCACGATGGCGGGCGCGATAGGCTTCTACGAGAGCTCGTGAACACCACCACTGCGTCTTGCCTCGAAAGTACTCACAGCAACCCTCTTGACCTTCTTGACCTTCTTTTCCGAGGCCACCATCGCGAACATGTCATCGACGTCTTCTTCTTCTTCTTCCTCTTCCTCAATCATTTCCACATTGGTATGTTGATCTTTCACTCCCCATACCCGTTTCTGCTCATCCTCCCGGCGATCCAAGCTAGGATCGTAGTCGGCTGCAGATATCTGCTCACCTGCCCCACTCTGCGTCTTTTCCTGGACGTGTTCTTCGTCGTCGCCTTTAGCGAGAGAAAATGCACCGGGTGTTGGGGACGCCGAGGCAGTCAGACGCGTTCCGGGTTCTGTGATAATAAAGTAATTACTATATGTAGGTGTCCTGAGATAATTGAACTCACTGGCACTGTCGGCGCGAACCGAAACCGCTCTGCCGGGGGTGCCCGCGACACTCTGAGCCTGAGACGGAAGATTAGATATATCAGGCGTCGCGGGAGGCGGCTCAACCGCACTGCTGGGTCCAGGGCTCGACGTGGGTTCTTGTGTGTTGTTTGCACTCGATATGCCGGCGTACTTAGAGAGAATAGCTTGTCTCCTTGCACGCCGAGCAGCCAGGGTGTCTTCGACGGGAGGAGGAGAGGGCACGAGGTCAAGATCCATTTCGAGAACCGGTTCAGCTTTCTGTGGTTGCGCTTGTTGGGGTTCTGGCGAAGGGTCTCTGGTGGGCCTGGGAGATATTCTTTTACGAATGTCAATGAAACGAATACAGCATGCGAATGGCGTCTACACTTACTCGCCTTCTTCCTTCTCATCTTCAACTCGTGGCAGGGGTGGACGGTTCACCCCGTTGTTGGGTCGACTCTGAGGGGAAGGACGCCTGCGTTCGTCTCGGCGTCGTTCGTCGCCTCGAATGCCATCCCGTCGTGCTGCATCTCCGCGAGGAGGGCCCGCCCTATCCCGGCCGTGATCTTTCGGCCTGTCTCGCTCTCTGTCTCTGTCCCTATCATCGCGTCTGTCTCTATCGCGACTGCGCTCGCGCGAACGCTGTCGACCATGATCACGTTCTCTGCTCCGAGGCCTGTGGTCACGGCGAGGTCGTCTATCACTACTCGCCCGCCTGTCGCTCGTGTCTCTCCTGCTGGGAGCTGGTTTCCTGCGCGGGGATTCTGACGGGGCGTCGCGGCCGCTTCGCCCCTCCTCTCGAGGTCTTTTGTGCGTTGAAACATCGTTTGGGCCATCCCACGCACGCTTAGACCCTGATGAGACGTTAGCCATATCGAGCAAGGAGTGATTGTGGTTTACGGGGCACCGCACGATGGCAAGAAAGAGTTTGTTGTCGCTGAAGACGAGGGTGATAGTGGTGGTTGTATGCGAGGAGGGGTTTGGAGTCACGGGCGGGCGGTAGTCGGATGCCTTGGTTCGGCTCGCGCAGACAAACCGAACCAAGCTTCGCGAAAGCCGAACCCGATTGGACCGCGTCGCATGGGCGAGAAGTCCAACAAGCACCGAGCCACATCCCGCTGCCGCAACAACCACGACGACCACAGCCCGCGACGCCCCCACCATCGTGCTCACCGCCGGAAGCGATGAGCAGACGCCAATCGCGTATATCCATCGACACAAGACAGAATGACACACTGCTAGAGTTCGAGAACTGTGAGCAACCACCTCGCCGTCCTCAACTCTCACACTCACTTGGCCGACACTCTGTAGTCAAGAAGAAGTTTCTCCTCGCTAATAAGCACATTACGAAGTATGTGTAGGTCGATGCATATGCCTCACATGTCCCTGACGCGTGCATGCTTCAGGTTGAACTCCACCCTCAGCGCGCGAATCGAAGAACTGAACGCCCAGATATCTACCCTGTATGTGGAGAACCTCCGTCTGCGGGCGTCGGAGATCGCTCTCACCTCCCAACTCAAGAAGGAGAAGGAGAAATCGCGTAAGGTCCTGTCGGATACGGAATCCGCGGTGTGTTTGACTATTCTCGCACGCTGTTCGCAACGTCTGACATCTCCCAGACCCACACACTCATGAAGCAGCTTGGCCTCATCCGCAAATCGTACGGAGTCTCACACTCACGATCAGCTACGCCGGAAACCACCCCACCTCCACCCCGAGCGCGACGCCCCATACCAGATCCTACTGTGTCTCCCCCACCCAATCGGCTTGCCAGGGCGCCAAATATTCCTGGGATTGCCGAGGACGACGAGCACAATGAGTCCTCTCCAGAAGAACTCGACCCCGAAGTAGACTCGAGCCCCACCATTCCACGAAAACGCAAGACGAAATCCCGGACATCTAGTTCCAGTTCCAGCCGATTGCCTGTACCCTCGCTGAAGACAGCCTCCCCTCCCGCAATAGAAACAGTACATATCGAGTTTGAGGATCAATTGGGCAAGAGCGGCAAGCGGCGACCCACGCGGCGGCAGAGTGGTCTCCTCACCAGCGTTTCCATCACGGCAGTCACGGCAGATAGCCTCGACCGACCTCCAAGTCCAGTCCCAGAGTCGCCGCTGCGGGATGCCTTGGAAGTCGAGGGCGCGCTGGCAGAACCTGATGATGACGAGGTAGAGGCCATATTGCAGGCCGTATCACGACGACGAGAGAAGAGGGAGAAAGAGAGTGAGCGAGCAAGAGAACGGGAGGTTGACGTCGTAACTGAAGCGACCAGACCTCGAGAGCGGAAGAAACGATTGGTCGAAGATGTGGCGGATGTTCCAGAAGGGCACAAGTCCAAGTTGAAGGATGTGACTAATTCCCAAACAAGTCGCGCAGCTCTACCTCCTCTGGACACCACATCCAGTAAGTATCCACGTGGTTTCCCTCCTTTACACATGGTCTAACAAACGGCACAGATCACGACCGACGACGTACGCCAGATGCGGATGTACCTAGCTCGGCGACATCCATGAGCGCTGCAAGTACTTCCACCCGTAACTTCCTCTCCACCCCTGCTACAACCCCGGCACCATCTGTGAAACCTTCATCTCATCTCCCCACCCCGCGATCTTCTAGTCCTATCGTGGAGCCGCCTCAGCCCGACTCAGAAGCCCCTGTAGGTGGCCGCGAACGTAGAGTCCGCAAGAGTGTAAACTATGCCGAACCCAAACTGAATACGTGTGTACTTCTCCTATCGATGTATGTGTTTTAGTCCTGAAAATGTTTCCAGCAAGATGCGCAAACCGGACCCCGCTGCTCCGTCGGCAACCGGAAAACGCAATTCCGTTGCGAACGAAGACGCGCCGCCGATATCTTCCCGGTCATCCTCCTCGAATTCTGCGGAAGGAGACGCGGAGGCGCCCCCTACAGGGACGGTGAGGCGTAAGAAGTCCCGGGCTCATGTTTCACCGGATGACGACGAGAGTGAGGGGGCTCAGGCGGACGCAGAGTACGGTGGCCTTCGTACCGGCTCTTGGGCGAACGTTGACGCACGACGACGGAGTGTGCATGCATCAAGCTCGCGCAGGGTCGAAGGTGATGATGTTCGCCGCCACAGCATGGCGGTATAGGGCCGGCCCCCTGGATGCGACGCGCTGGTGATTGTCGTGTTCGCGACTAGTTATGACCGTGGTGATGACTTTTATGATACCTACGATGATCCGCGAGACCTCCACTTGACTTATGGCGTCTTGTTTCTAATGCGTAATCAGGTCCAGCAGAATACACCAGTCCCTGTAAAATATGTATCATACGTTTACCCCCTCTTTCAGTCATCCGTCCTTGCGAGCTCTTCCTGCTATTCGATATGTACCCCGCAGTACTATATTATGTAGTCTGTACAGGTCACTCTGCTACTAGCGCTGGAATCAATATTCGCCGCCGGCGAATTCTGGATCGGGCATCAAACGCCAGAACTGCATATGTGTGCTTGACCCTTGGCTTTATAAAAAAGAGCCTGACCACATCATGAACACCTAGAAAGACAATTTTCCACGTCGCTTTGTGTATGTGAAATGTGGCTATCGTGCTTGCACAAATTTGTCGTTTGGAATCGTTGTAACTGATCCTCAGCGCTATCTTATCTGGGACGGTGCGACCATGCGATTATGTAACAAGATAATATGCCGTTTAAGGAATAGTGTGCGGTCCGAGCCCTGTTGTGGTTGCATAACATTAATGCGGTTGTTTGCACTCACTCATAACTTGCCTCCTGCCTCACTCTCTTGACTGTTCTTGGTCTGCGTATGCTCAGTTCTCTGACAAACTGAATATTGGATATCATACCAACTGTCAGGCCAGGCTTCATTTGCTACCGCACATTGGACTGGGAGGCTTCCAACACTAGCACTATGGAAGTATCATCTTCGTCTGGAGGTTTCTCGTTCATACAAACAACGGATGTTCCTCTTTCCGACCTGGTGGATCGCATGCATGCCAACTTCGTCACTCTGCCAGAAGAGCTATGTGCTGCTTCGCGTCCAGCATCCCCGTCATCAGAAGCGCGTACGGCAGCTTGGAAGAACCAGATCGTCCACGCCCTGCAGATCGCGGCGGGCGACACGTCGCACCCCAAGTGGGGTTACGTATCACGGATCACTAAACCAGTATGCACAAGTCGAGGGTACGTCGGAGTAGCGCCCGGAGTGAAGGTTGGTCATGGATCCAAAGTCAAGGTCGGCGAGGACTATCAATGGGTGTTGCCAGAGGTGGAGAAGGACTGGGCGGGCTGCGAGAAGAAGTGGGAGGAGGCTATCGACTCTCAAAAAATTAAGATGGCGGCGAAAGCATCCCCCCAAGCGACTCGCATCTCGAAGTATTGGTCAAAAACTCCAGAGGCGCAGCCAACAGCGTCGTCCTCGCATGCTGTGCAAGTACCGAAGAAGGCCGCTCTCATTCGAGAGAAAGTCGAACGGTGGCAAGCACAAGTGGCCAAAGATCCCGAAGATCAGCCTGCTTCTCAACCAACGGATGTCTCTCAGTCTCCAAGGATTGACAAGGCGAGGCCCAAAGCGAAAGCGAAAGTGACGCATATGATCAGTGAGAAGGTGCAAGTGCCGCTGGGTTTTCCTGTTGTGAAACGTTCGAGCATTACAGACGTGAAAGGAGGTCGGGGCGCAGTTCCTAGACCACATCAATTAGAAGGTCCTGCGCCTCCAACCCAGAATGAGGTACCACGAGAGGCTTCTCAATCTGCATCTCCAAACGATGGGCTGGACCTAGCAGCAGGGCCGAGACGCGCAGAACCTGCTACTATTGCAGACTTGTCAGACTTTGTCAGTGGTTCTACCTTCTTGTGGTATGATCATCGCTCACACCTTACAGTCGTTCTTCCCTCCCTCCTTTCCATCGCAGTTGCTAACATCAACACCTCCCCCAAACCCTAAACGACGGAAGCACGAGACCATTGCGCCCTGCTCTCCTCCACCATCTTCCATTCAATCTCCCTCGTCTGGGAAATCGTTCGATCCATCATGCCCACAGCGCCGAGAGCTTCCCGCGCCATCTTCGAGCGCACATGCAGCTTCACCGGTCCAGAGGCCTTTGAAGCGAGCTCGAACTCCTGATACCTCTGCTGAGCACATGCTCATCTCGACGCCCGCCAAGGCGCCACCTCCTAAGAAAGCGCGTGCGGAGCCGTTTCCCGAACAAGAGCCAACGTCAAGCGGCCCGCCGCACATACCGCCTTCAACGCCCCCACCATCTACGTCCCCTTTTAGGGCCCCCGTGACGCCCGTGTCCAAGAGCAAAGGATTGGGCAACGCAAAGGGACTTCCAGTCCCGACCACTCCGGACCCTCACCCGTTGCCCACCCTAACAGAGCTTCTGGCATCGTCTCGCCGCTCGAAACCGCGCCCCCGGCCGCCCTCGCGGAAGCACACCTCGCAGAGCCACACAGGGGCCAAGGCGGCGGGCGCTGCGACGGCACAGCTTGAGACGGCGTCAGAGCTACCCGCGCTGGCGGAGGACGACGACCCGGAGCCATCTCCGACGAAGACATATTTCTCCTCCCCTGCATCTGGTTCGTCGGACTCCATGTCCGTTGTGCACCGCTCTTCCGTTTCGCCTCTCTTTGCACACAACCCTGGCGCCTTTGCACCGGCCTTCACATCCACACCACGCCGGAGCGCTAAAGATGATGACCCTTTCCTCGATATCCAGAGCCAGAGCCAGGGGCAGGGCCTAGCGCGCGGCAGCAGTGGCGTGTTCGGGATGGCGTATAATTCCCAATTCGACGTCGAGGGACAGGTCGACCGCGTTAGCGAGTTGTTGGAGAGGGATGTCGACTACAACGGATGGCTGCGCGATTTGGATGATGACGAGCAGCCGGCCCAGACGCAAAGCCAGGGCGCAGTGGGAGTGTGATACTAGCACACATCTTATGTCCAACGTGCATATTTAAATTGTCGGGTGATCACAACTTCTGTAACACGTTATACTGTTGACCATGACTGCGAGCCACGAGCCACATCCATCTGCTGAATAGAGAAGTGCGAACAGAGCCGTGCGTACGTCGTACGTGGGCGATGTCTGCGAAGTGTCCGGATGTGCAACACCGAAGGAGCCGCCTGCAATTCTCGCTGGTCCCTCGCCGTCGGATGGAGAACGGGGGTTCGCGTGCGGGCACAGCATGCATCTAGGTGTAGAGACGCGCTGATACCCACGACGCCAACGGAATTTGCAGATAACGGAGGTGGAGTGCTCGCCCGTCTCAGTAGAGAGCCAGGCCCACTTCTCCGCCGACCATTAGATTGGCGTGAGGCATGTCGGCCACGACCGTCGTCCGACCATCTTCCTTAATTAACAGAGCGTGTGGACCCTATCAGTTAATGATATACTGTTGTAACACGAAAAGGCAAAGAACTGCAAGTTGAAACATCTTGAGAATGAGGCCGCTGCTCAGCAGCGCGGAGCATCGATGATATTGCGGGCATGGCAGGATCGTGCCGATGTTCGTATACGCACCTTCGGAATCTCTCGATATAGTCTACGAGGCTTGAAGTAGTAGCATAGCCTACACGATCGTTCGCCCTCCTCCGCAGTCATGAACACTCCGCAGTCATCAACCTCCTGAGAAAGGTTGGCTTAGAAGTACGTATGGGCGGCGCACCACATTGCAATGATTTTGACTGTCCGAGGTGCCGCTCTGCTCAGTTGCGCATCTATCTCGCGAGGCGCAGCACCAAGACCGGCACTGATGTCTGGCAAGGGGCATCCCAGACCAAAGACCTAGGTCATACACGATTGGGGGTAGTATCGCTATGCCTCCTACAAGCGCGAGATACCGGGACTTACTGCAGCTCATGCGTTCCTACATACACGTCGCGGCAAGATGTTTACTCACCGGGGAAACCGAGAATCCATGACAGTTCGTTCCTTACATGGGACGTGCACCCACATTGTTGCTTCGGGGAGATCGGGCCTCGATATTTGCGGTTCGGCCCTTTCCAATCTTCCACTAGAAAAAATGGAATGTGGTACCTTACAGTGCCAAATGTGTGTAAAAATTCGGTGTTTGTACATGTTCCACCGGAACTGGTGCAGGGCGCCCTACCGGCGGATCAGCCCGCTGATGATGCCCACTGGGCGCGACTGTCCAAACCTGAACCCCATAATGTAGAATCATGGATCATTACACCATTCATGAACGCAAGGACACACCGCAGCAATTTGAAAGGCATGTCTTCTGGGCCCAAATGCGTGCACCATTGTATATGGGTAGTCAACAACAGAGGGCGGCCACGGGCCGCTCAGGCTCGAGGCAGTGTCGGAAGCAGCGGCGCCGGCATTGATAGCGACTCGCGTGGCGACCAACGAAAGGGCCTACGTCTGCGACGACGGTTGGTGAGGTGCTTGCGACTGCAGATGGAGAGGCTGGAAAATGCGACGGGCGCAGACTGCGAAGGCATCATCACTTCACGGAACTGCGCCGGTGCGGGCTCATCCGAATGTGACGCGCTTCTTGGGAGGCTTGTCGTTGCCTCCGTCTGGTTTGCTGCCTTCCCTGTCCGCACCCGAGACTTCCGGGCCAGCGGAGGCTCGGACCTTTTTACGGAGTTTGGCTTTTTCTCGTTTGGCGTGCGCGGCTTGCGCAGTAACGGCGGCTTTCGCACGCTCATATGATACTCGATAGGTGAGCACCACAGCGCGCACTGCGCGGAAACCAATCGCGTACTAATCTCGCCTTGGACGACGTGGCGCGTTTCTCTTCTGAAGGCGACGTTCTGGTGGACATCACCCGTCGGAGCTGGCACACCGTAGTTTCAGTCCGCTGTTGCTGACACCGACACTGTTTGCATGCTGACCTTGGCCTGATGTCCTTCGACTTTCGCTCGCGAATTTTTGTCTGCGACGTCTGCCACGTTTTTCGCGAGCTCCACCGCAGTTTCCTGTGGTTCGTAGCCACATGTTACCTTCCGGGTCAGCTCGGAAAAGCTTGCTGAGAGGAAGCATCACTTGCCCTGCTATCGACGAAAACTTTGGATTTGCGCTTCTTCCCCATAATATAGACTCCTATTTCACGCTGTCTCACCGTTATAATAGATACCCTCTGAGGCATCATCGTACTCACTGGGCGAGCGGGAGATGTTTCACTGTTTGCGGCCGTCGGACTTTGGTCGAACTGGAAATTCATCACTCTGCGGGGGGCACTGCATTTTGCCACGTGTGAAAAGACGCCTAATCGGGCGATGGCGGTCTCTCAGGGCGTCCGACTTCTTGACCACACGACGCCCTGTCCCTCCTCCGTCCTCCGCACATTATCTTTAGGCCATTGCTGCGCAGGGCTCCAGAGCCTAAACCATGCGCCGACATAAACGCTTCCTATCTTCACTTCTCGACATCCCATCTGTCGGTCGAGTCGAGCGCCCAGCCTGGGGCTCGCAACAGACCTCCCCTACGCTGCCTCGCCCGCCGAGCATCGAAGGTCCTTCGAGATATCTCGGATGGAAGGAACTGAGACAACTATGAGCTACGATGTAGTGCAGCATCAAGCCTTGGAGCGCCCAGATGCGCCGGGTGGCCTACTGATGCTCAGACAGTTCGCCCTGCACCAGAGGTTGCGCCGCACAACCTCGACGCACCCTTGTCATGACAGGGTTGTTTTCCCATCTGTACTGCCCCTATCGAACGTCGGTAATTTGCGCCCGGAGAGTAACTTCACACATGTATGATGTCGCTTGGATGTAGAAGCTTGCCTCCGTCCATCTGCTGAGGACTGAACATCACCGCACTTGGTCAGTCGTCTGTATGTCCGCCGGCTCCCCTGGCCCTTACGCCCCTTAAATTAGGTGAGGCCCCATCTTCCCTTGGGATCTATAAAATCTCCTGCGCTGAGAGATGTATGTGCATTGCACCCCACATACACTCTCAAGCACAATCACCCAGCATCCACTGCATCCCCATAGTGCTCATATCTCCTACAGAAATGTGCTACATCCGCCAGTGCGTGCGGACCCTGTCATGCATACTACCCCTCGCTGACCTTCGCCTTAGGGTGTGCTACATGTACATGAAATGCGGACACGCATGCCCTGTGGTAAGCAACCCTCCCTCCTCGCCATATATTGTTCGCTAACAAGGTGCTTGTAGCCCGACCAACAGGTAAACAGTAGCCTCACTGCGCTAAGGCATAACTTGACCTTTTGCCGCGGTGGTCTAGGTGTCCTGCGACAGCCGGCACTGTAAGTTCAGTACGGTCCATCCGAAAAACTGCCAAGGGCCGTCTTGTAAGCAAACGTGCAAGCAATTGTAAGCCTCCATTCACGCTCTCACACGCCCTCTGATGTTGACCACTATTCCATGTATCACAGCCGTCAGCACCCGCAGCAGCATTGTAAGTAACATATCAATGATAGTGCCCCCGTCTTCTCACCGCTCTCTCCGACCAGCACCGCAAGTGGTGGGCCTCTGTCCCAACTGCGCTGGCCGGTAATCGGAGTACTAGCCTTGACATTGTGGACCCCCGCCCGACCTTCTTGTACTTTCTTGGACCATTGGTACCCGGACACCCGGCTCTGCCGCGTACATACCTTACCGCCGCCCTAAAAGCTAATGCTGGCATTGTGTTTTGTTGTAGACTGCTCGCGCTAGTTTTTCGCTATATATGATCGCGTTCTTGTGTCAATGCTTCCGCAACCCAACTCACAAGCTGGCGCATCCCTCCGCGTTTTGAGACTGTTTCAACTATCCCTCAACGTCATATGTCGCTGCCAAAACTGCGGTCACCGTGTGTTTAGCTTGCACGATGCGATTGCCCGCGCGTGGCCGGGTATGTGCACGCGAACCCCATTTCGCCCACCGGAAATGTCGGCGTCGCGACCCGTGCCTCCTATACGACGCCGCCGCATTCGCTTCTCGAGTCACCGTCCGCCTTCGCGCTGGGGATCTCGGACGAGTGCCCGCCACAGACTGGATGCGGTGCCGGGGGTTGCGGCGCCCCACTGCGCCCCGACTCCGACGAGCGTGATGCATATGCCGGCGCGCAGTGCAGAGCGTGGTGCTTCGTAGCCCCGTGCGCGGGCGTCGATCTCGCCATCAAAGAACCTCCACCTTCCCCGTGCCTGAGAGCCAAAATCGGCAACCGTTGTCCTTGCCGCGATCCTCCACTCCTCGCGCGGGCGCTCGCGCTCGCGCGTGTGCGTGTGTCTGTTGTTTTCGGGGCAACGAGAATTCAATGAGTTAATGTAGGCCTCGGGCGGCGGGTCTGTGTCGACTCCTCGCACGCGGGCGCGCAGCATCAGCGTGCATCAGGCCTGAGCTGTGGGCAGTGACGTTTCCGGCACACGCCACATTGTCTGCCTGCAGCCCCACTCGCGGGTTCCCGGCGGATGCGCCGGGGGGGTGTATCAGCCTGTATGACGCCGACTCCGAGCACAGCGAGCAGCGGTCGGGGGAGGCGCGCACGTGGCCGTGGGCTGGGAATTATATTGCGCATCTCGTGGTAGGGAGCACTGCATCTGCTGGCCGACGGGCTGTTGGGTCTGAGTAGAGTCTGCCTGTGCAGCACCGCCGCGCAGGACGGTATTTCCGGGCAGGCCATGTCGGTCTCCTAAGCAGCCGTGTGCCTCTCGGACACTCTGCGCAGCGGTGGATGATGACCACACGGGGGCTTAGAAGGGAATGTGGCCCCTGCCAGCGGATGTTCCGAGTCCTAGACGCCATGGCTCACGTCCAGACAGCGTTTGATGAAGCCGACGGTTTCCCGCTCTGGTTGATGGGACGTCGTGGGCAGACCGACGTCGAGCTGAGAGCTGGTAGGGGGTACAGTGATTCGATCCGCACGCGCGCTATCTGCTCGCCGACGCGCCACGGCGTGACTGGTTACCGCAGAGCCCCCCCGACATGCCTCAGGTTGGTGTCACAGGTCCGAGGTGTCATTGGCCACGCCACAGACGCCATCCATGGCTAGCGAGAGCGTGAGCTGTCTTGCGTGTGTCGTAAGCGAACAACAGGGCTTCAAGAACTCCGTTGCAGGGCGTCCTTCCCTTGACATGCGATTCCGGCTCCTCTAACAGCGATTCGTTCGGCGCGTAGGGCCTAATTGCCCGTAGAGGCATGCGAAGTCAGGCTTCGGTGGACAGCTGATTCCCCAGTAAGCTGGCCTGGATCCCGCGGCGCCTGACTATGGACTTCCATGTTCGATGGAGCCAAGTCTGTACGGCTGAGCAGGTGGGGCTGTGAGCATCGTCGGGGATTAGGGCGTAGTAGCTCAGCGTGCGGGCATAAAGCTGCGAGGACAATGTAGGCACTGGGCGCGCAGCAGTTTCTCGCCCCAGAACGCACTTGCGAAGCAGAGATACATCTTCTTCCTCGGGGTGGTCGAGGCGCCCGAACGGACGCGCCATGAACCACATATTGCATGGGGGGAGAGGAGGGAGAATTTATCAGACCGCAGGATGGAAGACGCGTCTTCGCGTTCGACGTTGCGCGATGTTGGGTAAAACGCGCGGATGGCTCCAGGGATGCCATGAACGCGAAGGGCGCATATGCCGCGGCGGCTGGATGGAGGCCACCATCTTTGGGACTTTGGTATGTTGCATCCGTGACGGTGGGAATACTGTGTGCACGGTGAAGGTCTGCTGGTACGTGAGCTGCCAGATTGGATTGCAGACATGACGCGCTGCGAGTTGCTGTGCTGTGTCCCTGTCGTGGGAGTGTACGCTCCGTGCTGCTCGTGGGACTGTCCTCCCTGAACTGCGTGCAGACAGACGTTCGGAGCGATGTTGGTGGGTTGGAAGGAGATGGCGGTTGCGCGAGAAGCCGGTGTCCGTGTGGGCGTCATGAGTTCTATAGATGACTTATCAGCGGCTCCGCTTCGGCGACGTCTTACGTGAGGGGTCTTGGCTGCCGTAGACAAAGTACGGGGGCCGCGCTGGATCACATCTGGCAAATCGTCTCAGTACATCGCACAAGGGACAAAACGTGGGTGTTCGTGATTGCGAAAAAAGTAACACATATACCATATATTCAAGGGAGGCACTGTGCATGAGATTTGCCATGACGAATCACATTCCATAGACCGTTCATGGGGTACCCATGATGCATCACCGATACCAGAAAGAGATTGAACAGACGGTAGTAAAGTCAATACTCTTCCCCTGGTAAATGAGCGTTTAAAAACGACACAAAAACGCACAGGGAAGAACATGGCCCATGAGATGCTGAGATCCGGTCGCAACTTGTCAGAGACGATGGAGGTACCAGGGTTTGACTTATTGGTGCCGACTAGATGCCGTTCAACGAGCTGTGGTTCTATGTTGATCGTCCGTACAAATGCTCTGGTCGGCCCAGCGACCAAAGGAAACAATCATGTCAGAGAGAGTCCATGTTGTGCGACGATTCCAGTCACGCTAGAAGCAGATTGTATGGCACGGAATGGTGTTAAGGCCACTCAGAAGACTTTGTTTTCGATGAGCCGTAGATCCGACCGCGCAGGAGTTCAATATGTAGCCAAGGAAGATGATCTCATGCAGGTTGGCAAGTCGGGTATGCTGATATATTTAGAGCCTGCAACCTCATAGGACGAGCGGCTGGAGAGATATGCAATGTCATGATACATCGCATCGGACAAAGCCTCTGACCTCAAGCGGAGTATACGAGATGCGGGAGTGTACCGACTCCATCAGCGAAACTGCGAGACGCGGCCAAGGTTTTGGCGCCCACTTCCGATGCGGGTGTGCCTTCAAGTGCATCCAAGCGCTTGGAAGTCTGACACGGGCGCCTCTAGGCGGGCCATACCCGCAAGGCCATATCTTGTGAGGCATAAATTAGCAAGACATAGGACATGCATGATATGAAAGCTAAGGTCCATTGGCGTCGGTTCACGCAAGAAAATCGTTTTGCAGAGCAATTCCGGGCGACTTATTTGAGTAACCGTGCACCTATGCCCGAGCGCCGGGCCACTCATAGCAGTCAGCCTCTATCGCATGACATATGTACATGGAATTCGGACAGATAACTTTGTATCAAGGACGCGCGAATCCCGCGAATTCGTCGGCGTCACCGTCCTCGTCGTCGTATGCGCCCTCACCCCCGACTATCTCATCACCTGAGTCATGTGCAAACTGCTCGCCTTGCAGGTCATCCTCCTCGTCACTGGAGGATACATACCCATAGTCTCTAGCCTCGCCATCCTCAAGGTCGTCTTGGAGGCCGCCGTCTTCAGTGTCCTCGTCCTCGTCAGAGATCGGGTCCGGTGAGAGTTCGGAATTGCACTCTGCCATATCGATGTCTGCATCGGAATCCTCTTCATCGTCGGCCATCGGATCTTCTGCGGCATAGAGAGTGTCGTGGTTGGGGCCTGAGCCAAGCAAAGAACCCGCTACACCAGTCATTTGGTGGCCGATGCCGCCACCGAGATAACGCATGAACATATCTCGGTCGCAGAATCTGTGTTTGCCGTATTTCAGTCAGTGTACACATATAGCATGTAGGCGGCGGCTACCAGCAGTGGCGACGACTTACATGCCAACATAAAAGTAGTTCCAGTCTTGATCGTCCTCACTCTCGTCGTCGGCGCGTGCAATGCTGAATCCAGGGAGCGCGTCATCCGAACTACCATGCATAAACGCAGGGATAATGTGTGCCCATCAGGAAAAACACAAACCTACGTAGCTTAGGTGAGGGACACATAGTATATGTAGGCGAGGTAGTCAGTAGAGTCGTCTCTGTAGTTGTACATAGCCACCGTACATGACCACCTGAGCTTAAGTATTACACAACAGCCTAAATAATACAAAATCGTGATGTCGAAGGTACGGATTGACAAAGAATTTCATGGATACATTGTCTAAAACATCGCCGGGGGCTGCCCGACGCTCAAGCTCCCTGCCCCAGCATGGAATGAGATGACAGGTACGTATAATGTCGCCAAGAGGTATGATAGAGGTGTTACGAAGGCGCTGACGGGTTGAGGGGGAGACTATATACATACCTGTAGTACTGTCGAGGGTTTGGAAAGCCGTGAACCACTCTACATATGCCAGCGGGCCATTGACACCAATGGCGCGCGCATCATACATCCGCGGCAGCTCAAAGATCACGCGGACCCGTGCGACACGGAGGCCTGTGTATATTACATCATCAGAGAGTTAGTACATTGAGCTGGGAAGTCAAACAGAGGACGTACCTGCAAGAGGGCGAGCAATATCGAAAGCATGTGGATAGCCGGGTGCCGTTGGGTCCCGTGCAAGAACCGTAGACATGCTACAGGGAACCGGTGCGCTGAGGTGTCGAGGTCCTCTGGGCCGAGCAGGTGATGCATGGATGATATCGATGAGTGCGAGCGGCGACACCTGACGGATAATTGGCAGCTGGACCTTAGCCTGCTTGTAGGCGGCGATACGGGCGAGGTCGTGTAGCGGCGTGGAGACAAGGAGGAGGAGCCGGGTATTTCTCCCCATCAGGAAACGCGAATATCTCCAGCCGGCCCGTGAGGCACCGGACGGAGCCGATGGAGCCGCGGAGATCTGGCTCCGTGCATCTCCGGATGGAAATGCCGGTCTCCATCCAGCGTGCGTCGGAGACCAGCCGGGCTCGCGAGATTGACCTAGCTCATGCGGGTTTTTGGTATTTGGGTGCGGTACGGCCCTCGCGAGCTGGCGCATGTGCACCGACAACGTTGGAGCCAACAGTGGAGTCCGGACAAACCGTCGAGGGAGGCCCACGGAGATGCACCCTCCGGACGGAGACAACATCTCCCTTTGGGTCCTGCCGGAGCGCCCGGAAACCTATATCCGTACGGAAATTTCCCACTTTCCTGATGCCAGCTAGTCTCTTCAGGTAATTGTTGAGCGCGCTCTTGAAGTGCGTAGCACCGAATTGTGCGACCAGCTGCGTGACTGTGAGAGAGGGAAATGGGGGCACCTTGGCTATCCGATACCCGTCTTTCCACGGATTCTCTTCAACCAATTCATCTCCTGTTTCGTTTGGCAGGGAAGCGGCATCCGACGAAGCAATGCTCAAAGCATTGGCTTGAGGCCCAGTGCAGCCTGAGGAGCAATAATGTAAGTGGATGTGTAGACCAGTCATCGACGCGGAGAGCTGCCAATATACTGCGCATACCTTGGGAAGTGCTCGTTGAAGAACATACAGCGGCACCAGCAGGTGCGGGACGAGTCTCAGAGGAAGCCTGAGGCACGGGAGCAGTGTGGTGGGGACCAGGACCAGAAGTGTTGGGAAGACCAGAGAGAGCGAGGCTGGGGACGGAGGAGGAGGGTGTGTTTGATGGGATGGCGGCAGGGTGAGAACGTGCATGAGGCGGGGACGCTGCGGGCCCAGATTGGACGGCCTGGGGACCTGCCGGTGCTGACGGCACGCCGGGCTGAGTGGCTGCCCAGCCGAGGTAGCAGGAGAACCGGTAGACTGCTTCTTGGCGTTCGAGCCATCGAGTCATCTGCTGTATGTAGGTTGCTTGTTTGTTACTCGCTCCGTATGCGAGCTTTGCGAAGTCGATGTGGAGGCGCTCGGGATGTTCGGTACTATAACCGTCAGCAGTGCCCGAAGAGCGTATCGAAGGCTCGTAATGCTCCATAGAGTGCCCTTTCGGAAAGTTGAAGTGTTCGCGAATTTCAAGCTCGATAAACACACTCTTGTAGTGATGGTAATCGCGCCATGCTTGGTGGAGAGCATTGAGCGATTGATCTGTGTGGGCTTCGAAATGAGCTAAGTAAATGAAGTCGAGGACGGCGCGAACGGCGCGCACGACACGCTCGTCTGCAGCACCAGCGACCACACCAAGGAACACCTTCTCCATATTCTTGAACTCCGTTCCGGTCCACTGCGATACAAGCGAGATCCCATTTTTGAAGTGGCGGAGATCAGAATGTTTGAGCATTGCCTTGAATCGCGAATCGACCTCATTGGCGCCTCCCGGCATAGCCTGAATCACCCAGCTAACCAGGTGCTCCTTGAAAACTCCTTTGTGTAGCTGATGGAGAAGGTCGGGCGTGAGAGCGGTGAATATATCGGCATGAGGAAGATGTTCCCAAAATGGTTCAACAGCACGTAGACCCCATTCTGTGAACTCCGGAGGAGTGTCAAGTCCTTCGGCCGCCTGCTTCATCACCGTGCGAACACGTGCGGGATCCTTTAGACGTGAGTACACAGGCTCCCCGCGCTGATCCGGGGGCACAGGACACTTGGGACAGAAGTTCTCTTGACAAGCGGCCACCAAACACTGCTCTGGGTGGTCTGCAATGTACGCCGCCAAGATCGGGTGCACATGGCGGATACGACCATCAGCACAAGTCATCCGGACGCCATCCCTTCCCGCTGCGACCAGAGGAGCTAACATCTTCGTCATGCATAGGTGGAACAGACGATACCCCTCAAGGGCACGACGCTTTTTAGAAAAGCATTCCAATTTGGCGACAGGAAGATATCCAAGCAGGATCGTGGCGTGCGCGGACGGCCTGCGCCGAACGGCCTTTGCGATGTTCCCCAACGTGAGGTATACAGGCCAAGCAGATTTATCGCCGCTCATGCGTGATAGGGTCGTCTTGTCAGAGGCGAGTATCACCGGGGCAATTGTGGCCCCATCCGGGAGCTTCGCCTGCCAGTCTATGTTTACTCAATGTTTCCCAGCATCAATCAGGGAAGTCCTCACTTGTACGTCCCACCACCAGTCCCCCGTCCACATATTCTCATATACTCGGTTCTTGCCTTCAGCATCAGCGTAATGGCGCTCCGGAGCATAGGTGAGCGAATCACGAAGCATTGAATTGCCCAACAGATCTCTCACGCAGTCCACTGGATCCCGCAGCCAAAGCTCTAACCGTTCTGTTCGAGCTTTGCCGTCATCCCCCAGCTTGTCCCCAACCGCCTCCAAGACCTCGACTTTCCAGCTGGCAGTCCCTCCGGGTAATGCATCGACCTTCTTGTGGAACATATAGCTGCTCTCGAAGGACGGCTTTGTACGCCCTCGAGTCTGTCATTGGCACCCGAGGTCAGTGTAGGTCATTTGCGTGTCTGTATAACTCAGAGAACTAGCACTAACGACATCCAGCTTGAGGAACCTGTCGATGCTTGCCTGCGTCACCCCGGACGTCACAAGCCACTGAGCCAAATCCCATTCTTCCAGGTCCTCAAATGGAGCGAACGGAGCGTCACCACGTGTGCGCTGTTCTCGCAGGGTACGTTCGAATGGCGTCTCACCCATTCCGAAGCACTGAGCAGCTGGTTCAGGAAAGTCTTCTATCCATGGACGATGCGGAAGACCTCCAGATTCGACATCAGGAACGTCCTCAATGGTTACAGTATGCCGAACGCCTAGCAATGCTGCGTTAGCAAGCTCGGTGCCACTATAGGGTAATGGTAAGTGCAAACCTGCTGCAGTACTGGTGGAAGGATGAGGTGTACTGATTGGGGCATCATAGACGTCCATCGGCACCATATCAACGTCCAAGTCCTGCCCATGAGGGCTGTGTGGTCTCGCATCCATGGCCTGAAGGTTAGCAAGGCTGTCGGGATGTGCGCCGACCAGGATGGGTCCGAGCTGAGCCCCATGTTCACGTTGGCGTTGACGTGCTGACTCTTCTGCCAGGCGACAATCTCTCCGGCTGCTAATGTGTGCCGCAAGTCCTTGCTCCGTGGTGAGCTGCCTGTAGCAGTGAGGGCAGCAAGTGATGTCCAGAGTGGCATGTGGCGCTGACATCGATTACAGGCCCCAGCGAGTGCAGCGAGCAGGTAGAGTATCAAGTTAATCGCAGTCCCAAACAAGAGCCGCAGAAGTAAGTACGCCTTATCCTCCGCGGTGTGGATGCACGCTGACCAAGCACACACTAGTCAGGTTTACTCGCAAGCATCGGGTGTTTCCGCGGGTACACTGGCGCACGGACCTACCACCGTTGGCAAGCCACCACATCACGGTTCAGGTTTCTTACCTCCTTGCCCTCCACATCCACCCCGCGACCAGCCGCCTTCACTATGCCCCGAAAGTCCAAGGGCAAAGCACGTCAGAAAGCAGCGCCTCCTGAGGACCCTCCAGAGGGCTCGGAATATGAGGATGACACCCCCTCCAATCCTGCCAAACAACGCCGTCGTGCTCCTTCGCAAAAACAAGCTGAGATAGGTCAGTCCAATAAATGTCCCTTGCGCTCGCGCCGTACCTCATTGCTAATATTCTCCTTGCAGATGGGGACAAACGCTTAGCTCTCGAGAAGCAACTTCAAGACGCTACCAAGAAGCTCAAGAAGCTCAGGAAGCAGGCAAAACAAATGGAAACCAGTAAGTGCTGTCGCATCAATCATTGCGCTGCTATCACGTACCTTTATTTACATTATTTGTGTGTTGTGCTCCTGATGATTCAGATAATGAAGACCACGACATGGCTGAAGAGAGTGAGTTCGAGAGCGAAGAAGAAGACGATACGATTGTTCAACAGCGCAGACACAAGTCCTCGGTAAGTGTAACACCAGCTTGGATACTCATCGGTATCCATACTAAGACGATGCATATTTACAGTTCGAGTCCCGTGGCATATTCGAAGCCCCCGAGCCTGTGTCGAAACGTCTTCGTCGTCAGGGAGAAGCACCGGACCCTTACGCCTCGCCATCATCCAACAGTGTCATATCAAAGGCGACAACCCTGAGTGGCCTGACCCCGACCGTCGGCAGCGTCAATGACACTCCGCATGCAAGTGTACACTCCGGGTGCACCCCCGCTGAGAACATTGGCAGTGCATGTGCTGCAGATTTCCACCGACTTCCACCCCGTCATCGGACCCATCGGTCGTCGTCTTGCGAAAGTGAGGCTCCAGGATGGCGATCTTCCTCTACCCATGATGACCCTCCGCTTTCGACTGCTAGTGGGGACGAATCACGCTCCCACTCACAGAGCACTATGTCCCACCGCCGCACCCAATCCCCGTGCTCCTTTGGGGGCGACACTGGCAGTCGTTCATCTTCAGCTGGCAACGGTCCCCATTCGGACACCTCTGGTAGCTCATCGCAACACGACTCACCTCGCCCATTCGAAACCGTCCACAATATGCCACGAGGCCGTGACCTACTCCCACTCACTCTGACCCAGCTGTCCACGCCGAGGGATATAGTACGCCCCACACATTCGCTTTCACCTGTCAATTCTCACCGATATGGTACTCGTCCCCCTCGATCTCGATCTCGTGAGCGTAATCCCCGGTCGCGTTCGCCGCCCCCCAGGCAATCCCACGTGCAATCATCTTCCGACTATTCTCGTGGACGTCGCTCTCGCTCTCGCTCTCAACCAAGGCCGCCACTGTCACAATCTCAAGCAGAACGTGCTCAAGCTCGCAGCCGTCGTTCTCGTTCTCACTCTCGCGGACAGTCGCCCACTCGTCGAGATCACTTGCACTCCCACGGAAATCGTTCGCGCTCCCATGACCACCACTCTCGCTCCCGCATCCACCACTCGCGCTCGCACTCCCGTGTCCGCCGCTCGCGCTCCCGTGGACGTCGCGAAACTGTGCGCTCGCAGAGTCTAGTTCCATCACACTTGTTCATCTCTCTGACGTATATCCCACAGCCAATCTCTGTCAATCTTATTCCTGCGCCCTTCAAGAATGGTCAGATCCCGTCCGGTAACAATCCCAAAGCCGGCGACTATGAGGAACATGTTAAAAACATCATCAATACGGCCTGCCATCAGTTTGAAATCCTCGTTGCTACTGAAGACCCATACCCACCTCCAGCGACCACTGTTGTGTGGGCTACACGTGTATGGGCTGATATCTCTCGCAGCACGTCGGCAACATATCAACTATCCAGCCGAATTGAGAAGATAGTAAGTACCTTCACAGTCGAGCCTCGTGTCTTCCATATGAACCGAGTTTTGCTCATAATATATCAGATTACAAGCAGAACTTCGCATGCGCGGGGCGCTTTACGCGATCGCATTCGTCCGCACATCGAATCGTCGTATGGCTTTGACCGTGAGAGCACACTTGATCGAGTGAAGCAACAGAACATGGCCCGGTATACGCACATTCTCGATCGCGATTCGCCTTCCCCAGAGCCTCGTTTCTACTACGCGGTCGGTCTCTACATTCGCGTCCAAGTGTGATGTCTACTAACCCTACCTCCGCAGGACATGGAGAATCGTCAGGGCTTCGCCCGGCACCCTATCATCATGCGGGTAATCCAGGAGCATTGGTTTTCTGCTCAGGACTCCCCGGGTATCTTGTACGCTGGGCAGTTCTCGCCCATACGCGACGTCTCACTGGCGCTGATATTCACAACGGTATGAGTTGCAATTCACCGGGTTTCAACCAGTATGACTAGCTATTCATCCTCGGTTTCCCTTGTAGATCGAGTACTGCATCGACCAGTGGGCCACCGGCATGTATGACAAGACTCTCATGTTCTCGAACAAGGTCTACCGGGGGAAGTATCAGCAACATCTTCGGCATATACAGGAGTGGTGCAGTATCGACCCTGCCTCCTCGCAGGCCATTCGCCAGCGCATGTATGATCGGGCTCGGTGCGTAAATACATACATTCCTCTTCCGCGCTCATGATATGAAGGCAATATCCCTGACGTTCCTCGTTTGACAGTCGTACCTCTGGCGCTCCGGCCCAAGTTCTCCCTTCCACGGCCAGTCTTTCGGAGACCGCACGGGATCGTTTGCGTCGCGATCTGGCAACTCAGGCCGCGGAGGGACTCGAATAGACCTGGCCTAAGGGCGACGATCCGCACAGTGTCCCGGATTTGTGACTCATGGACTAACGTGTTTGTTCAGTACGGTCTACTAGTAGTGTGCATCCGACTGAGATCCCGTGGATGTGCAGCAGTTGGCGTAGCATATTCTGGTGTACTACCTTATAACGGGTTTTCGATTTAATGTAATCGCGGTACTACCGCCACCTCAAAGGGTCGTTTTGATTAACCATCTACTGGGTAGAGGCCAAATTACTACGGATCACAGTGAATATATAGAGCTACTGAACGGCTACGGTACAGCTATATAGCTTCATGGTCACTTATGGGCGCTATCGTAATGCTGTGCGGGGATATGTCGATCATATACTTGAGACTTGTCTACGGCGTGACGACAGCTACATAGGCTATGGAGGTCGACGTAGGCATCCTTTTTTTTCCTGATGCCGCACGTAGGACTTGGTCTGGAGAGATGAATCCGAATGCGTCGTCGTCGAGCGGTGCAAACTCCAGGCGTGGGAGCCGGCAAGCATTGAGACCCCAAGGGAGCGTGGTGTCGATGTTATACCAGCGCACAAAGAGGACGTGTATGCGCGTGGGCTCCTCATTACCACGGCCTGCAAGATAGGCATTGACAGGAAAAATGCCAAGGAGATGGGCGTAGAGGTGTATTGCGGACTTCGGGTAGGTGCTAAGAGCATGATGTCGTTGTGTGAGCTGGGGTTGATTGAGTCTTGTTCGCGCCGCATGTCGTATGACGTATAATTGACAAGCATGCGCTTGTGCACGTACATACGATTGTGTCGAATGCGCAGCGCTGCGAGGTCCTCAAAGGAGGGCTCATACTCCTCGTCGGCACCAGATGGATCAGCCCCGGTGTGTAGATGTTGGAAGAGATGGACGCGCAGGTCGCGTGCAAAGTTCTGTTCCGAGAGAGTTCAGGGTGTCGCAGCTGCAGGGATAGCCTGAATATGCACTGACCTTCACAGCTGGGTCGCCCTCGTTATCGTGAACAAAGCCAGTAATGTCCATGTGAGTCCTCTGGTCGCTCGAGATGGCATGGTGGTCGCCCGGGTTTGATTGCTCAATGATCTCGGCTACGTCACGACCTGGGCGCAATGGTCTGACAGTCTCCCTTGTCATGAGCAGCCTTGCGTTTGCCTGTCGTGCTGCTGCAGCTCCTCCTTGCTGTGCTGCAGGCGCCTGCTTGTGTGCTTTATTAACAAAGCGCTCACGCCTCTGGTGTTTGGCGATCTGTGACACGAACTTTGCGTTTTTGTTTGTATGCGCATAGAACCGCTTGAGGCGGCGATGCTCGAGTTCCCCCTAAGAAAACTAATTAGCACGCAAGAGTGTGGATGACGACTGACTAACCGTCTGTGTTGAGGTATTATCCAGAGTCTGTAGAAAGGTAAGACTCAGTCGTGTATAGAACGTACTAGTAGCAATACAAATATACCTGTAGAAAGGTAAGACTACGGAGTGATCGCGTAAGTGTCCAAAGTAAGTAAGTAGATAGGCGCGGTAGATACTCACCTCAGTCGTGTATAGAACGTACTGAGGTGATACGACGGGGACGAGGGAGTATATATACGTAAGTAACACAATAGCATGAATAGGTGTGCTGCAGCACAAAAGCAAAGGGAACATCGTGAATAGACAATCAAAGCGTACAGTAGATGAATAGTCCTAGGGGTCAGTGGCCCGAGTGGCCACTAAAGCGCTATCTTCAATACTCCCCCCTCAAGCCGAAGCGAGGCCGAGGGCGGACGCGAAGTGCTTGACTTTAACGCTGGGAAGTGCCTTCGTGAGGACGTCGGCCGTTTGCTGGTCGGTTGGGCAATAGATCAGGCGGATGGAGCCTGCCTCGATGACATAGCGGATGTAGTGGTAGCGGACGTCGATGTGCTTCGTCCGGGAGTGGTAGGAACCGTCCTTGGTGAGGGCAATAGCGGACATGTTGTCGCCGTAGAGCGTGGTCGGGTGAGACAGCGGTCGGAAGATCTCGCCGATGAGACGGCGGATCCAGATCGCCTCCTTTGCGGCGTGGGTGGCGGCGACGTACTCGGATTCGGTGGTTGACAGGGTGACGAGTTCCTGTTTCTTCGAGGACCAGGAGATCGCGCCCCCGTCGATGAGAAACACATACCCGGTGATGGCCCGCCTGTGCTCTTGGGTCGCGCCGTCCGCATCCACATAACCCTCCAGCCCACGGCTCTCTCCTCCGTACGTGAGCGACAGCGTCTTCGTGCCGAGTAGGTACCGGAAGACTCGTTTGACCGCCTCCCAGTGAATCCAGCCGGGATTGTGAGAGAATTGGGCGAGAGTGGTGACAGCGAACGCGATGTCGGGGCGTGTCCCCATGGCGGCGTACATGAGCGCGCCGATGGCCTCCCTGTATGGTACGCGGCGCATTCGCGCGACTTCCGCAGCGCTCTCCGGGCACTGCGTCTTCGAGAGCTGTACGTTGTGGTCCATGGGCGTCGAGACCGGTTTGAGGTCGGTGAAGTTGAGTCGCGTAAGGATCGCGTCGATGTACGCGTGTTGGGACAGGGCGAGTGTGCGTGCCTCGAGATCGCGCGAGATTTTGATGCCCAAAATCCAGTGTGCGGGGCCTAGATCCGTGAGTGGATACTTCTGACCCATGTCCCGCTTGAAAACGGCCAGCTTCTTCGCTGAGCTACCCGTAAGGAGGCAGTCGTCGACGTGCACGACTAGAATGGTGATATCTTTGCCGTCGTCTTTGTAAAAGACGCACCAGTCGGCTTCTGCGCGTGCAAACTTGAATTCTGCGAGCGCTGCGCGGAGGGTCTCGTACCACTTTCGTCCTCCCTGTTTCAGTCCGTACAGAGCCTTCTCGAGTTTGAGAACGTATCGGCGGCGATCTGCGAATTCATGGTCAGGTGGCTGTTCCAGATAGACCTCCTCGTCGAGTTTTGAGTTGAGATACGCCGAGTTGAAGTCGAAAGATTCGATTGGCCAGCCGTTGCGTGCCGCGATCGCGAGTACCAGCCTAAAGGATGAGAGCTTCGCAACCGGTGCGAAGGTTTCGTCGTAGTCGACACCCTTTTCCTGCGTGAAGCCTCGGGCCACGAGTCGTGCCTTGTACTTCTCGATCTCGCCGGCCGAGTTCTTCTTGACGCGAAGGACCCATTTGGAGTCCACGACATTTCCGGTGGCGGGGCGTTCGACGATGCGCCAGGTCTTGTTTGTGATGAGGCTGTCGAGTTCTATCTTGATCGCTTCTTGCCATTTCGGCCAGTCGGGTCGTTTCTTGGCATCTGCGTACGTCGGCTCGAGGCATTCTGCCTCGCCCATGGCTGCTGCCATCGCGAGATCTTCCTTGGCCAATTCTATTTTGACGTATGCCGATGCTGCTACGTTGTCCGCGTCAGAGGTCTCGTCCGCGGTCGCGGCCGTGTTTGTGTGCATCCCCCTTGGGAGAGTTCCGCAACCAGTCCATCCGGTCGCGCTTCCCTCGCCGTTCCTGATCCGAGTGACATATTCCGAATCCTTTCGCTCGCGCTTTGAACATCGCACTTCACTTGGTTGTTCAAATCCTTTGCCAAGGATATCGCCGTGCTGGGATTGCTGGTGTGGCGCGGGTGCTGGGGCGGACGGTTCGGGTTTCAGGTCTTTGATGGTTTCAGAGGATTCAGGTTCTGAAACAGAGAGATCTGATGGCGTAGGTGCACGCTCGTGAGCGTCATCATCCTCTCCCCCCTCGAGCGGTACCTCGACGTCGGTGGTCGCGCCTACATCAGGAAAGTGGGAAATTTCCGTACGGATATAGGTTTCCGGGCGCTCCGGCAGGACCCAAAGGGAGATGTTGTCTCCGTCCGGAGGGTGCATCTCCGTGGGCCTCCCTCGACGGTTTGTCCGGACTCCACTGTTGGCTCCAACGTTGTCGGTGCACATGCGCCAGCTCGCGAGGGCCGTACCGCACCCAAATACCAAAAACCCGCATGAGCTAGGTCAATCTCGCGAGCCCGGCTGGTCTCCGACGCACGCTGGATGGAGACCGGCATTTCCATCCGGAGATGCACGGAGCCAGATCTCCGCGGCTCCATCGGCTCCGTCCGGTGCCTCACGGGCCGGCTGGAGATATTCGCGTTTCCTGATGTACAACATTGAAGTGGACACTCCGTTCCACTGTTACTGTACGGCGATCGGGCCAATAGATGCGGTGGGCGTCAGACTCCTCGTCGAATCCTACCCACCGTCCGATAGCGGCGCGGCTCTCGAGCTTTGAGCCTGCGGGCGAGTGGATGTGTACTGCACAGCCCCAGGGGTGCAGATGCGAGATGTCAGGCTTCTTGTCCCAGAAGACTTCGTACGGTGTCTTGCCGTTGAGTGCGCGCGTGGGTGTCCGGTTTTTGACGTACACAGCGTGTGTTGCTGCTTCCCCCCACAGATTCTTGGGGAGACCCGAATCATTGAGCATGGCGCGCGCCTTTTCAAAGATCGTTCACATGCCGCGCTCGCTGATGCCGTTGTATTCCGGTGTGTCATGCGTCGTGAGCTTGCGGGTGGTGCCTGCCTTGGCTAAGTGGTCCGAGAACTCCGTGCTGAGATATTCGCCTCCGCGGTCCGTGTGAAGGCACTTGACGGAGGCGCCCTTTTGGGTCTTCAGGTACGCTTCAACCTTCTTGTAGGAGTTGAAGGTCTCGTCCTTTCCACGCTGGAGGTGCCGCCACATGTAGCGGCTGTGCTCGTCGGTGAAAGTCGACATGTAGCGCCTTCTCCCAAGTGTCTCGGTCTGGGATGGTCCCCAGACATCGGAATGCAGCTCCCCGCCAATTTCCGTAGCAGGTTCTCGCACGCGTTCTCGCGCGATTGGTTTTCGTGACATTTTGCCGGCTTCGCACGCGTTGCAGCCCGTGGGTTGGCTCGTTGGGTCTAGCTTGACCCCGTCGACGGCGCCCTTTCGCGCCATTTCGCGCGCCGCGTCGTAGGATATATGACCAAGCATTCTGTGTAGTTCGTCGATGCTGACGACGCGCTCCCTGCCTCCGGATCCCGAGTCGTTCGCAGTAGCCGCCGCTTCGTCTCTTACAGTGTTCACACGGTAGAGGCCGTTTGTCGCGGGGATGGTGCCTACGAGTTTGTTTGCGGCGTTCCGGATGTAGCATACGTTCTTGATGAAGGAAACGAATGCGCCCGCTGCCGTGACTCGGCTGATTGAGACAAGCGTGGTGCCCATGGTCGGCGCGTAGAGGACGTCGCGGAGTAGGACTCGACTGGTGCCTTCCCCGTTCGGGATGGTAACGTACATGTCGCCAGTCCCAGTGGCCTTGAACGTGTGGCTGTCGGCGGCGTGGATTGCGCGGGGAGGAATTGTTTTGAAGGTGACGAAACGATGCCTGTACGGGGACATGTGTCGTGACGCGCCTGAATCGAACAAGGTGATTTCAGCTTCACGCTGTTCTTGCGCGAGCATTGCGCTGGGGAGGGCGGTGTATTCTTCCCATTCCTCGTCGTCGCCGTCCTCGCAGGACGATTCGGAGACTGATTCGAGGTCGGGGATGGACTCCGCATCGTCCTCGACGATGTGGGTGAGCCATGCTTCAACACGCTCTTCTTTTGCGACAGACGCATGTTCCAGTTTCTTGTTCCCGCCCAAGCGTTGCGGGCCTTGGCCCTCCTTCCCACCTCCTGGTGCCCAGCAGTCGGCCTTCTTATGACCCTTCTTCTGGCAGTTGAAACATTTGATAATTTTCTTCTGTCGCTGGTCGTTCGCGGTGAGTGCGACGTCGTTCGTGTCGCCGCTCTTGCCCTTTCCGCGCCGCAAGACCCGCCGGTCGTATTCCTCGTTGAAGGCGTCCATCAGGTCCTCGGGGCTAAGGATGTTCCCCATCGCGCGCATGGTCGCCGAAAGCGCGGAGATGTAGGACTCGTAGGATGGTGGCATGGAACCGAGAATGATCGCGTGGAAATCATCGTCCGAGGGTGATTGCCCCATGGCCGCGAGCTCCTCGCGCATGGTATGGAGCTTCGCGTGGTGCGCGCGCACGTCGTCCTTGTCGGTGCACCGCTGTTCTTGGAGTCGTCGCCGCAGGTCGACCGTGACCATGCGTGACTTCTTTTCGAATTCCTTTCCGATAGCCTCCCAGATCTCGCGCGCGGTCGCAAGGTTTCGAATCTTCATGAAAAGGGAATCGGGGATCGTGCTCGCGATGAGCTGCTTGACTGCGGCCTCGCCTTTTTCCCAAGTGGCGAGCGCCGCCGTGGGTCCTCCAGTCGTTGCGGTTCCTACTTGCGCTCCATCTGGTGCGTGCGGAGTTACACCTTCCGCGGCCGTGGCATCCTGCCCGGCCGCCGGCGGTGATGCGACAGGCGCACTCAACTTTCCGTCGAGATGCCCCGCTACTCCCTTCGCAGCTGCGGCCCAAGTTAGCCGCGCCTTGTACAGCACCCAGTTCGAGCCGTTCGCTTCAAGGCGCGGTACGCGCACCGAGTCGTCGGAACCGAATTTGATTGAGGACATGGTATATTTGCGTGGTGTGGAGTTTGTAGTCTGAGGTCTTATGCTAGTAGCGCAGGGCTCATAACCTGTAGAAAGGTAAGACTCAGTCGTGTATAGAACGTACTAGTAGCAATACAAATATACCTGTAGAAAGGTAAGACTACGGAGTGATCGCGTAAGTGTCCAAAGTAAGTAAGTAGATAGGCGCGGTAGATACTCACCTCAGTCGTGTATAGAACGTACTGAGGTGATACGACGGGGACGAGGGAGTATATATACGTAAGTAACACAATAGCATGAATAGGTGTGCTGCAGCACAAAAGCAAAGGGAACATCGTGAATAGACAATCAAAGCGTACAGTAGATGAATAGTCCTAGGGGTCAGTGGCCCGAGTGGCCACTAAAGCGCTATCTTCAATAGAGTCCCCGTCTCAGGGATTTCCTTCGCATAGTCACCTGCCCGGTGGAACTTGTAGGTGTTGAGATTGAGGTGCTTGTCCTCGCGCGCGTCATCCTTGTTCTCACGAGGGGGAGCTGGATCAGCGGGGCATGTAGATTTGCCCTTTGCACCCTTTTTTGATTTTCTCCTGTGTCGCGCGGCCAGCTCCTTGTCGAGCTCGCGGGTCTTGTATTCGGGACAAACCTTGGTGACAAAGACACGCATTGCATGGCCCATCGATGTGGTGACGTTGCGGAAGACAGTGAGAGTGGAGTCGGAGTGAAGGCGCATCTTAGCCATGGCATGATGCATCGCCAGGTTAAAGAGCATCTTGCGGAGCAGATGGTCATGAGGTGCCGGGAGTAGGCCTTCAAAAGTGGGGATTGCACACTACAAGGGAGTGTGAGCAGCACATAGACGTTTAAAAACATTGAAATATACCTGAAGGAGATCTTCAAAGTCACGAGCAGCCAGCTTCTTCATCGCAGCAACGTTAGAGCCAAAGCGTCAAATTGTATCGCGGCCAAACGTGGGGATTGAGGCATATCTGGCGACATAGTTGTATCAGTACCAAGTGGCGAATTGATGACCAAGTGAACGTACCTGATGTTGAGCTCATTGACCACTGATGGTCCAATACACGTGAGAATGCGCACAAGGTGTGTCATCGTTGCTTTCCAGGTTCCAAGCTCAATCTCATGCATCACGTCGGGAACCAGCATGCGATAGATATCAAACCCATATTTGGCAAGACAGCGCGAAAATGCACTCTAGTGCAAATTCATCTTAGTGAGCCACATACAGATACGTGTGGACAAAACCAACCTGATTAGGTGATGTGGACGTGGCATTGAGGACAGCCTCGATTGCCTTTCCTTCGGTTGCCAAGCCACGGTTAAAAATCCACCCGCGTATGCGCACAAGCGTCCGCTGGAGCCAGGGTGTATCCTCACAACGCTTATTCTGGCGTATGGCCATATCCCTCTTCGTACCCATGAGGTGGATCTTGTCCTTCTCCACGAGGCAGTCAGGGCATGGGCACCGACCTAAGTACTTGATGCAAGCAATGAGGCATCTGATGAAAAGGTTAGCAGATCATTAACAGATTACTCGTACAACAACGACACACTTTTCTGGGTAGTCTGCCGAATAGGCCAACAGGCGCGGGAAAAGGCGACGTGTGATGCCGTCACCACATTTGACAATAAATCCATGCAGGTAGGCCTGCATGAACTGGTCGTCAAGTAATAGGAGCCAGATTTGCTGCATGAGCTCCCTCCTGCAGAAGCGCAGCACTGTGGGTGTCGGAGCAACACCATATGCATGCTCATAGGCCATCTTGACCAGTTCAGGTAGCTGGGGCAAGTATGTCAGCTGGTCTGTATAATACTGGGACATAGAAGATAAACGCACCCCAGGGATGTATGCCAAATGGTGTGTAGCAAATGTGTTTGGTGCCGCACGGATATACTTGGACAGTGACACCAGCCAGAAATAGATCGGCCAAAGAGAGGCCATCCCGAAGTTGGTGAGGTGGGTCGAATCCGAGTAGAGTATGATGCCGGCGACAGCATACTCTATAGATGCATCATCGCCAGGCTCGCGATCCTCTTGAGCCTTCTGTTGCACAGCAGCATCCTCACAGTTGAGCGCATTTGTGTTATATAGCTCTGAGTACAGGCGTTCAGGAGGGTTGAGGTTGACAGGGATGGGAGGGGCAGGAGCATTATAAGCAGGCGCTGGAGAGGAGGAGGATGGAGGAGTGTGGGATGGAGCCGTGGATGGAGATGTCGAAGCATCAGGTGCGGTGTTTGTTGGAGGTGAGAAGAGGAGCTGAAAGGGGGTGTTGTGCAATAACAAGGCGGTGGGGTCTTCATAAGCTGCACGGATGGCGGCAAGAAAGGGCCGGTAAACAACACCAGGTACCTCAAATGAGGGAGCTGAAGCCTCTGACTCATGCTTGACACGGGTCTTCGGAAGATGGAGTGTAACCGAAGTGCGCCGCCAGCCATCTGCTGCTGGGAATGATTCCTTGGTAGTGTTACGATTGGCTGGTTACTGGTAGTGGACTCACTCTGACTCATGTAGGCTTCGGAGGCGTGGTGACTCATGCTGACTTGCTCTGGCTCGTCCTTGACTAGTAGTGACTCATATGGACTCATAGTGACTCAGACTCATGGTGAGTCATACTGGATATGACTCCACCCCACATGTATATAAGACCAGGGGGCTCAGGGTAGAGCCCCAGCTTCAATCTCCTGTTTCACCCCCTGAACTCCTCGTCTGAACCTCTCCCCTTCGCCCAACCTGGCTTCCAGTTCTAACGGTGCGCTCGATAGCCACTAACAGAGAACTGAAGCATAACACTAGATTGAAGCTCAAGATTCCTCACCTAGCAGCGGTGCAAGGAACACCTCTCTGCATCGAGTAACCAGAAGGCTTCCTGCCTTGCTCAACAGAATCAGGAACCCAGTCCAGAATCATTTCCCTATCTTGGAAGACAGTTCTTCCGAAGGAGAACTGCCTGAATCACCTACCCGACCTCCGCGGATTCCTGGACACCGTACCCCTGAAGAAGAACACGAGTTCTGGAACCCACTTCAGGTTCAGAACAGCTCTGACGAACACGCCGACAACGAACGATCAGTATCAGGTGGAGGTTCGAACGAAACCATACCTGACCCCCCCACTCCGGAACAAGTCCACCCAGTAGAACAATTCTACCTCCAGCTCCTTCAAGGACATAACTTTGCGCGCGCACTACACGAAGCTAGTCGGTACACCGAGGCAATTCCACCACTTGCTCTTCGACACTTGAACGACACCACCTGGCACCTGGCACAGGCCCTCCGTGTACTTCGAAACAACCCTCCTTACCCTCCGGTGGACGACCCGAACCGTCCTCTTACCTTTGAAGAGTGGTTGGAACACACCTCTGAAGGCCTTTGACAGCTCATATCAGTCACCAGCCTCGGATCTCCAGACATTCACATCATTGCCTTAAGATTCCACAACCTCATTGCCGCCCGACACCTGGTCAACGAGTGGACTACGTACATTCCCCCTCACTACCACGCCCACGGCAATTAGGAGCAGTGCATGGGAGACAATCTCGACTGTTACAACCGGCCCCACTACTACAACGCAACCACTCGAAAGGACAACCACATCAACTACTCAGAAGTATTTGCGATCTGCAAGTACCAACCGTGCCCAAATCGACTCAAGACCAGAGCTAAGAAAGCTGAAGGCAACCGTTTCGTTCCGACTCCCAAAGACCCTGTCACTACCGGCTCAGGAGAAACCTTTGTCAAAACAAGGTCACCCGTTACGCCTCTAGGACTTGGGCTTCAAATCCCATTAGCCAGCAAAGGAAAGGAGTGGGCTCGAACGCCACCTCCTAAGACCCCAGAACCAGAATCGTCAGACGACGAAACAGTACTGGCTACTGTACCAACAAGTAACCGCGAATCCTCCCCTATTTCAACAATCATCCCAGCTCGACAACTACCAAGAGACCCAGAACCAGGACAGCGAGCCATGTCCACAACCACTACACGACCGACCACCGCCCTATCTGCCTCTCAAGGACCCTTCATCAGTACGGCCACAGCCTTCCGCACAGCAGTGGGAGGATACAAACCCTCAGGAGGAGGAGGAGGAGGTCCTGAAGGGGGAGGAGATGACGGAGGAGACGACGGAGGAGGCGACGGTGGAGGAGGCGGTGGAGGAGGTGGCGGAGGCCCCCCAAGAGGCACCAATGCACCCAGGCAGGACGATGGACGAGGATACAAGAGCAAGATCAAGGAACCCGACAGCTTCACGGGCGAACGACACAAAGCAAATGAGTTCCTTGCGGACCTCTATCTCCTGTTCTGCAGCCGCCCGAGCGACTACCCCACCGACTCTTCTAAGATAGTCACTGCCCTCTCCTACATCAGAGGAGACGCCCGATGGTGGGCAGAAGCCAAGGTCGACACAGCCCAACTCACAGTTGAGGGTGTCGAACAAGGCTTTGGGACATGGAAGGACTTCAGGCGCGACTTCCTGCTCGTCTTTGGGGAACAAGATCCTGCTCAGACCGCAGCCGTCCAACTCGGCTCACTTCGTTATGATCCAAAGGAACCTATGGACCACTTCAATGCCAAGATTCTACGCCTGTTCGTCAAAGGCGGAATCTACGAAGACTCGGCCCAGGTGGCCTGGTACCGGTCCAAATTACCAGGGTTCCTCCGTGACAAGATGGCACTGGTATACCCCCAGCCGACGACCATGGACCAGTGGATGGAAACTGCCATCCAGCTCAACAAGGCATACTTGCTCAACCGAGAAGTCGATCGTGCCCAAGGACGCGTCACGCGCAGCACTACTCGTTTCAAACCCGCCGACCCCTCCCTGAAGGCAGTCACAAGTGGCCGACTTGATGACAAGACCAGACGCGAACTAATGAAGCAGAACAAGTGTTTCTTCTGCCGCGAACCCGGTCATCGCGCAGCCAACTGCCCCCAGAAGAAGCGACCAGATGCGAAGACTCGAGCAGTCGAACAAGAAGACGAAGAATCAGCAAACGAAGCCGATGAAGAACCAGAGCTGGCACTCAATGCCGTGGAAGAGGAGGATGGTGCGGATTTTTGACGAGACGGACTGACTCGACGCCAGTACCGTCTAATCCTTGGGACTACACTATTTCATTTGTCACCCTAGCACAGCAACGCAGGTTCGCTTATTTGCTGTCAGGATACGTCGAGTGTGGACCCAAAGTCGTCGGGATACGCGCACTGTTCGACTCAGGAGCAGATGCAACCATCATCAACCGAAGAATCGTTGACAAGTACCAACTCCCCATGGTCCGACTTCCGAAACCCATCCAATTCAGAAATGCAGATGACAGTATCAATACCATTGGAACAGTCACCCATCGCATCGAAACAAACTTTGTCATACGAGGGCACTCGCTGCCAACCAACTTCTATGTCGCAGACTTAGGAAGAGACGATGCAATCCTAGGCATCCCTTGGATTCGACGATACAATCCACGTATTGATTGGAGTTCGGGATACTTCGAATTCGACCCCAAGATTATCAAAAAGCAACAGGCCCTCCGGGAATATCAGAACAAAAACGACCCACCACCAGGTGTCCCTATGTGGGGACTACCACATGGAGAAATCCAAGACGTACAAGCAGTACGACAATACATTGGCAAAGACCCAGAAGATGACGACCATTGGGATGAAAGACCCAACACAACCATCACCACGCTATGGAAGCAAACAAAGGACGACCTACAACTCCGCCGAGCTACCATTTCAACGAACTTAGCAGTGCAAGCACAGGGTCAAAAGACAGCAAAGACTTTGGACGACATTCTCCCAGATTATCTCAAAGATCTGAAAGACGTCTTCGAAAAGAAGGCAGCAGAACGAATGCCTATTTCGCGACCTTGGGATCATGCTATAGATCTCAAACCAGGCTTTGTCCCAAGAGACTGCAAAATCATTCCACTCTCGCCTGGAGAACGTCAAGAAATGGACAAGTTTGTCGATGAAAACCTGGCCAAAGGCTATATTCGCCCATCCAAATCCCCCATGGCATCACCTGTATTCTTTGTAAAGAAAAAGGACGGCAATCTGAGACCAGTACAGGACTACCGTTACCTCAACGAAGGGACAGTCAAGAACGTCTACCCACTGCCGTTGATATCCGACCTGCTCGACAAACTCAAAGATGCTCAATACTTCTCCAAGCTCAATGTACGGGCTGGGTATAACAACGTACGCATCAAGGAAGGAGACCAATGGAAAGCAGTGTTCAAAACGTCTCGAGGGTTATTTGAACCAACGGTCATGTTCTTTGGCCTATGCAACGCACCTGCCACATTCCAAGCCATGATGAACGACCTCTTCCGAGACTACCTAGCGGAAGGATGGCTAGTAATCTACATGGACGACATCCTCCTGTTTGCAAAGACCAAGGAAGAACTCCAGAAGCAGACACAGTTAGTTGTGCAAAGGCTTAAAGAACACGACCTCTACCTGAAAGGCGAGAAATGTGAATTCGACAAACAAGAAGTGGAATTCCTCGGAGCGGTCATTCAACCAGGACGATTAGCCATGGACCCAGTCAAACTCAAAGGGCTAAAAGAATGGCAGACACCACGAACGGTCAAAGACGTACAAAGCTTTCTAGGATTTGCCAACTTCTACCGACGATTCATTCGGGGATACGCGGACATAGCCAAACCCTTGAACAATCTGACATGCAAAGGAAAAACATGGGAATGGACACCAGACTGCGAACGAGCGTTTCAAGCATTGAAACAACGATTTCTGGAAGCACCTATTCTGGTCATGCCAGACCCGACTAAACCATTTCAGATTGAATGTGACGCCTCTAAAGTTGCAACCGGGGCGGTTTTGCGTCAGAAGGGGGAGGATAACTTATGGCACCCATGTGCCTACCTGTCCAAAGCTTTCACCGCAACGGAACACAACTACCAGATCTACGACAGAGAGCTACTGGCGATCATTCGCGCATTTGAAGCCTGGCGACACTACCTCGACGGCGCAGAACAACCAGTCGAAGTATTGTCCGATCACAAGAACTTGACCTACTTCAGAAGCGCACAGAAACTCAACCGCCGACAAGCACGCTGGAGCTTATTCCTATCACAGTTCAACTATCGACTCGTGCACCAACCAGGAAAGACACTTGCACAAGCAGACGCCCTGTCACGACGATCAGACCATGACACTGGAGCACACGACAATGAAGACCTAGTCATGCTCCCAGATGAACTGTTCACCAAGGCAGTACATGTGGAGCTCCAGGAAAGGATTCGAGAAACGGTGTCACGCGACAAAACGGTCATGGAATCAATGAACAATGCTTGGCATCTCAAAAAAGAACCACTCATTGGCAAGAAAGAAGACTGGAAGATGGACGAAGGGATCGTGTTGTTCAAAGACAAAGTCTACATTCCACCTGATGACAACCTGCGACGAGAAGTTGTCAAGAACCACCACGACCCACCAATTATGGGGCACCCAGGCATCCAGAAGACATACGAACTGGTAGCTCGTGAATACTGGTGGCCAGGAATGCGCCACTTCATCACTCAGTTTGTGAAAGGATGCGCAATCTGCCAAACCGCCAAGATCAATACGCACCCTACCAACCCTGGAATGATGCCTATACCTCACCAAGGAAACCCTCGGCCGTTCAGCACAATCACCATGGACTACGTTACAGGACTTCCCCCATCCAACGGATACGACGCAGTACAAATAGTCGTCGATCATGACGTCACCAAAGCCGTTGTCCTTACTCCGTGTACAAAAGAAACGGACGCCATGGATACGGCAAATATGTTGGCACGAGACGTTTACTGTCGATATGGACTTCCAGACAAAGTCATCTCGGACCGAGGCCCGCAATTCATCTCCAGGGCGTACCAAGAACTAAACAAGATCCTTGGTATCAACCAATCAATGAGCACGGCGCACCACCCCCAAACGGATGGCCAATCGGAACGTGCTATCCAGGAACTCGAAGTGGCCCTCCGGATATACTGCGGAAACTACCCTGATACATGGAGCACTCTGCTCCCACAGTTTGAATTCGCACACAATCAGCGGACCCACTCCGTCACAGGCAAGAGCCCTTTTGAATTGCTCATGGGATACCAACCACGTGCTATCGGAACAACACATCCAAAACCAAAACACCCGAGCACGGAAGAACGACTCGGAAGACTCACGGAATGGCGGGAGAATGCACTGGCCGCTCACACACGGGCTTCAGCTGCCATGGCCAAACGACAGGTGGCTGGTAATGTGATCTTCAAGAAGGGGGACAAAGTCTTCTTGGAATCCACCAATTTGTCATTGCCCTATCCCAACCGCAAGCTTGCACCAAAACGCGAAGGCCCATTTGTTATTGAACAGGTCATGGGACCTACCACGGTGAAACTCCGGCTCCCAGGATCGTGGAGAATCCATCCAGTCTTTCACACGTCCCTCATCTCCCATTACCGCACTACTCCGGAGCACGGGCCCAACTACATCACCCCACCACCGGAAGCAATAAACGGCATGGAAGAGTGGGAACTCGAGTCAATCATCAATCACAGGAAGCCGGCACGAGGCGGCATCCAATACCTGGTGACTTGGAAAGGAAGACCGAGTCATGAAAATGAATGGCTCAGAGATAAGGACCTCAAACACGCCCAAACAATCCTGAAAGCCTATAAAAGACGACATCTTTTGGCCTAAGGTCCCCATCCCCCAACTCACTCTGGAGCCTCTCAGCCCTCTCCCACTCGCCCTCATCTCTCTCGACGACATCAACCCCTTTGACAATGCCTCGCACTCGTCACTCCCGCCGCACTACCTCCCGCACCCCCACACCCTCCATCCCACTCAACATTCCTGGGGCCGTCCCCAACCTCGACCTCAGCCGCTTCAGGTGGGTGAAGAGGGCCTTCCCCTCCTACCACCACCTTCCACGCCCCCCGACCTCCATCTACACCGACGGGTCACTGGTGGACCACATCGGATGGACCCTCCTCCACCCCAACCTACAGAGCATCACCAACATGATCCTTGTCCGCTATTGGAGCAAGACGGTGATCTCTGCCAACAACTACTGGGGTGCCGCTGACACGCTGGCCTCCCTCCACCTCATGAGGAGGTTCGTGGCCCTCAACCCCGGCGAGGACCATTGCCTCTATCGCGATACGCTGGCGGCTGTCGACTCGGCAATCCACTGGAACTACAGGGTCGTGGACAGGAGCCTGGGCCAGATCATCCCTCTCTTAGGTATCATCCCTACCCTCGACCCTCTCTATGCCCTCCTCCCGGTCGACCAGTATGAAGGACGTCCTCGCCCCAATCCGGCCTATAACGGCCCGGCACGGCACTCCTACCTTGGGGGGATTCACCCCTACGACCAGACCCACTGGCGGCATATTACAGGGGCCAACTCAACCCTCGATGATGGTACCTGGGGAGAACCTCCCATGGCGGCACATGGATGGACCACCCACGACGACACCGACACTGATCAGGAGAATCACACGCCTCGGCCCCCTCTGGCAGAGCGTTTCTCCAGTCCCCCCAATCGTCCGGGTACCCCAGCCTCGCTACCACCCCTCGAGTCCCGCCCACACACCCCTCCAGCATCAGACGAAAACCTCGAACGCGACATCGAGAACATTGCCCTCAGAGCGTTGCTCGGCATCCGGTTGACAAGGATCCCGCCGCCACCACCACCCCCTTACCTCCCTCCTCCCGTTGCAGCGGATCCACCCGCCACCGTCAACCCGCGGGACCTCCAAGCCCGACCTCCGACCCCCATCGTTGTTGACAACAACAACGAGTTGGAGTACGTCTGATCGAGGACGATCAGCCTTAGGGGGGGGGTAATGTTACGATTGGCTGGGTACTGGTAGTGGACTCACTCTGACTCATGTAGGCTTCGGAGGCGTGGTGACTCATGCTGACTTGCTCTGACTCGTCCTTGACTAGTAGTGACTCATATGGACTCATAGTGACTCAGACTCATGGTGAGTCATACTGGATATGACTCCACCCCACATGTATATAAGACCAGGGGGCTCAGGGTAGAGCCCCAGCTTCAATCTCCTGTTTCACCCCCTGAACTCCTCATCTGAACCTCTCCCCTTCGCCCAACCTGGCTTCCAGTTCTAACGGTGCGCTCGATAGCCACTAACAGAGAACTGAAGCATAACAGGTAGTGTCGGTGTGTTTGTCCAATTGCCTCAGTTCTGGCTTGGCGCTGAACCCGATGAAGTCATCCCGATTGAAGTCATCCACGAGGATAACATCATTCACAAGTTGATCTACCTCGCCTGACGACTTGACACCCGAGCCAGAGTACCACCAAGTCATCAGTCTGAAAACCGATGCATTGAGGAAGGGCGCAAAGTATTCCTTTGCGGCACCAGCTACAGACAAAGCCGTACCGAAAGGGCGAAGAGGATGGGCATGTGTACGTGTTGTACGTGTGTTTGTGGGGATATCTGTGAAGGTCCCAAGTGTGCGCCCCTCCTCCGGGTTGTGCTGAGGTAGATGCGCATACCGGCGGAAAACGCCAAAGTCATTGGGGCGGGTGTCAATGGGAGGGGGTTGTTGGTATATGGGGGGCTGAGGAGGTTCTCCCTCTACATCTGGAACCTCCTCAACTGACGGTGGAGGTGGACGCGCATGCGGGGATGGTGGGTGAGGGAGGTGCTCAGGCAAGCCTGCGAGGGACGTAGGAACCATATCACCCTGTCGGATCCATGCTGGCACTCGGCGTGGGCGACCAGAGCGACTGAATGATGGCTCTTCGATAGGCATAGCAGCCTCTCGCGCGACCTGTTTGTATCTTGATATTCACATAATTCTGGGCTGATGCATATACACGAACCTCAGCCTGTGCTCGTTCCTCTGCAAGCAGTTGCAAGCGTTCAGCCTCAGCTGCATGCTTCTCCTGCTGTCGGTGTGCATCTTCCTGGTGGAGGGTGTGCACATCCTTAGCCCGTCGTTTGACGCCTCCGCCTAGAAGATCAAGGTATGCCTTGCAGCGCTTTTGATGAGAGTTGAGGCGAGTTTGGTTCTTCTGGCAACCAATGCAGTTGTTTGACATCAAGGCCAGACAGATAAAAAGAAAGAATATGATAAGAGGCCTCATTTCCCCAGAACAGGGACTCGAGCTGACGGTAGGAGGACAGAGGAATTTCAACAAGTCCAATGCACTCAAGTCTGCGCACTCACGTGACCTACCGCTCCAAACGTGTACGCGATCAGGTGCCCTATTGGGCAAGTGTTTGCCCAAACGCGGTTTGTGAAAGCTCCTAATTCCATCCCCGCACAACCTTCCTGAGCACTTCACACTCCCTCTGCATAAGAGAGAAAAAAAATGTCCTCCTTGAAGTCAACTGCAACTCTTTTCCCCCCATCTTGTCCTCAGTATGTCCCGCCGCCAACCTCAGTGAGTCACGTTTTACCCCTACAGAATTCCTAGCATTGAGAAAAAAGCATCATTGAGGCGGGCACCTGCACCTGTTCAAAGCCATCACCAATCCCGAGCCCGCTCGCAAACACGCACTTCAGGGACAGGACGTCACAGCCGCTCTGCCAGTCCTCGCCAATCTCGTGGGCGTACCCAATGGGAACGCAGCCAATCTCGCCACAGCCAATCTCGTGGGCGGCAAGAATTTGGGGACAGCTCTTCTCGACGCCAACGAGATGATCTCCCTGAACAGTCTCGGTCACATCACCGTCGTACCCATAACCGTACAGGCACACGGAGCAGCTCACGTGAGCTTGCTCCAGCCGAGTCCCCTGCACCTATCCCACCCAACCCCGACCTAACCGCTGAAGAGCTGGCAGAGGAGCATGACGATCCTGATGCTGATGCTTCCAACCAGGAAGTCGCACTACTGACTGGCAGGTCACCCCGTGTTTGGCTCAATCAGCTCATCAACGAGCTCAAGGCTTCCAAGGACCGAACACGATGGGGCTTTGGGTACCGCACACGCTGTCTATGTTCACATCTTTCTAGTACTCATAATCTTGTCTACAGTGAAAAGGGCTCGGCCCTAGCCTATCTGCACGATGTTGCGCGCCTGGCAATGCGCATCCATGGTCCCTACATCACTATCAGTCAAGCCCTAACGATGGGCCTGGCTATATGCACCGCCAAGGATCCCGACAATGTGACCAACCGTCGTGCTAGCATCAACTGGTATGTGCACGTGCATGCACTGGGACATCACACTGACAAACTCATCGGTCCAGTGACCCGGAAACACTTGACCAGTATGTCGAGCTAGCACGCTGGTTGCTTGAGATGGCGCCATTCCTGCACGAGTTCCTGCCAGCTCTTGATGAGGACCGTGAAGCTGTCATGCTACTCTCACAGTTTGTATGTCACCCGTCCATGTTGTTTCACTTCAACATGGTGCGAACTCACTCTACATCAGGTCGACTACCATGCACGTCAGGGACGCTCAACATTCATCAGCACTCTCAAGGCCAAAATCAGCAGCTGGGTCCCGGCAGTTAGGGTCCAGATTCCGCCTAGTCAAGACTTGGAGGGGGAACCCATTGCCGGCGTGGACTACGTTTACACAGCCAAACCCGATGGCACCTTTGATGCTAACCGAGCCAACTGAGGATGGAATAGTAGCTGGTCTGCGCGCCTCCTCGTTTGGGGTACAGCGCGCCATGAATTTGACAAGAACCTCAATGAGTAACTGTATCTCTAATTGTTTAGTCGCCCTCCTGATCACAACTCCTATATAGATTCATGCAAGGCCTCTGCAATGGCAATATCAAGATGAACGAGATGGGTTTTCCTTTATTTCTATACAGCGATGGGACCCGGCCTATCAGCTCAGATGCAAAGGACTTCCTCATCGGACTTTGCGAGGGCGACCTTCTAATGAGTGTAATATGCTTACATGCCCATGTCATCCATCCCTGCTGATGAGCTGCGATGTAGGGCTATCGATGCGTCTGGACAAGCCCGGGGTCAGCACTCCTCCCGGCTGGGGCAAGCAGCGGCGGCCGCGCCTCAATCTCACGCACGCATGGCATTAATTGCGTCCAGGGAGGGTCGATCGCATACATTGCGGTGCTGGTAGGCTTCTCGTTCAACCTATCATGGATTCGTGCACCCAATTCTCACGACTTTGTCAACAGATGCGACACATTCTTTCGTCTGAGGTCGACTGGAACCATCAAAGCTTCAAGACCTTCAACGGCGAGGCTTTTTTCCACAGGATCGTTCAGCTTTTCAAGTGTGCATGTTTTGCTACCCCTGTCCTAGCTCGCTTCCAAAAGTGAGTGCTATCGGGACCCAAGATGCATGGACTAATCTGCTTCTATAGGTACGTCTATGGGACAGGCCCTGACAGCAACACTCCAGACACCGAGATCACTGACCAACTCGCGCTCGTGCTCGAGTACCTCGAGGATGATGACACCAATGGCATCGGTGCTTGATGCTCGCGAGCAGTTTCAGACTCATTGCTTGCTCTGTTTCGCTCTCTCCATCTCGCTCCCTCCATGTTGCTCTCTCAGGTTCTGTCCCTGTTGTGACGTCAATGCTAGCAGCATTCAACGGAAAATGTTTTTTTTTATTCATTTGGCACGACCGTGCATGGATTCGCTTGAGTGTGCACAACTAGGGGGGAATCGCGTGCAAACGAAGCACGTGCTCGCAGGGTTTGCGAGGGATTGTGCTGCTTGGCAAGTTGCGGCTATCGATGGTATATAGGGCACAAGAAAAGGGCGCAACTGTGGGGATTGTGGGCACTTCCCAGTGCTCACAAGCACATCCGCGCAGCTCACTGTTTTGCTGATGTCAAAGGATGTGAAACGACATCGTTATCAGAATAGGCACCTAACGTTGATGTGCGGGCGCTTGAGCGTCTCTTGCAGGACGGGTCGTGGCCACAAGAGGCGATTGAGGGCGTGTTCAACAAGAATGTCGCTATTGCGTATCCCAACTTCAAGTTCTTGTTCACGATCTGGATGCTCGGTCGGGCGCACTGGTATCTCGAAGAGCTCCGGGGGGCACAGAGTGTGAACGGGAATGGCAAGGCAAACTGTCACTGATTATTCAGTTGCTGTAGATCTCTAGAGTAATCTGTTTCTATGTTACATTTATCATAATGGACTGCACTTCGTTTCTCAACAAGTTGTGTAGCAAGAGCTATTGTTTGAGCATCAAGCTCTAGGAGACCAGTCTAGCCAAGGATCTTACGCACGAGTACGCCTGACACCAGAACGTAGGTAGGTCCGATGCCAGGTCTGCGCCAAATGAGTATCCCAGCACCAACTGCAGGATATGCGCTGGACTTCGCGCAAAAATCCCACACCACAGGTATCACTAAGTGTCATATGCAGCAACAAATCACTTATTTATAGGACAACGGGGTCGATTCATGTAGTACATGATGGTTAGACATTCGCGTTCGCGGGCGCTTGTTTGGCATCTAAGGGCGCGAAGTAGGACAATGAGCGGTGACGGGAAGGAGAGCGAACGGGCGCGTTTGCAGCGCAAAAGGAGTGACAATAGTGAGGGGGAAGGGGAGAGAGCAAACACGTAAGGCATGCGTAGGCGGGTGGGCTGCGTACATAAAGGGCTGTGCGCCACCATCTGCACGATCCCGAGAGATGCGTGCGATAGCGCACGCGCCGCGCGAGCTCGCTTATTAGCGCCAAACACAACAAGACTAAGGTAGCTGTGTTACCGAACTCCTCGTTCATTCACGGATCGGAGACGGGGGCCCGGAGTCTTCGGTCTTCTGATGCTTTGGATTTGGTTGCTCATCGCCACCATTGTCATTGGTACTGCGACTGCGACAACTACTACTGCCCACTGAGCTCTTTGTCCAGGTTGCCGAGCTCTTCTTGTTGGCCACACCAATAAACAAGGGGAGGTTTACAAACTGGTCATCTATCTTGTCATGGGGCTTCCAAGTCCACCTGTCACACTTTCTAGGCTGTAGGATTGACAAGAATGCCAAGTATATCTCATCATGATTGGTGAGTGGTGAGACGTGAGATGCATGATCTTCCTTCACTTCTGTCTGTGATAGTGGCCGAGGTCGTGGGTGGTGATTCTGGCGGCTCTGAGGCCACATCATCGATGTCGTATTCATCGGGCTCCGAGACATGTGGCACAAAGGCATCTTTGGCGACAGTGGTTGGATGTAAGGAGTGCGTATTCTGCGCTCCTACGACCCCATTAGTGGTGCGAGATACACTAATAATAGTTACAATACCATATCATTGTACACGCGTGCCTAATAGCACGCGGATAGCCGAATGTATGTAATATCACCGCGTACGGTGCACCAAGTATTCGGAACTCGGGCGCCTGGTGGGGGGTAAGTCCTTACTACCCTCCACCATCCCTACAAGTATGCCGAGCCCAAATACGAGCCCGGATCAGAGTACCTAAGGGATTGGAGCCCAGTAAGGCATCCAACCTGTCACTTTTACACTTTTTTACTCTCCGTGACACTTACACGCCCATATATGGGGCTCGACGTTACCACATCATCAATCACCAACAACATCTGCCATAAACAACTCGACATCCTTCCAAATGGAAGAGTCTGCGCCAGGTACTGGAAGCAGGCAGCCGAGTAAGCCTTATTCCCCCCCGCGAGCTTCTTCCCTCCTGCCATGCACTGATATCGGTGCTGGCATGCCACGTCACAATACACCCACTGCCCTGGTGTACTCACACCCGCATGCGGGCCCGCGACGGACTTGGAACGTAAACACGTGTTCCGAGAATATACCCGTACTGAGCACCACCGGCGTACCACACCAGAAAACCTCGCTTTTTGCCTCTCCGCACACGCATGCACTCTGTGCGCTGGCTCTTCAAGGCGCGCGCACCTCTACGCATCCCCAAGTCACTGTCCAAGTCCTTCACCCATCCCCCGTCTGTGCAGGTCGCGCGAACACGCTCGGTCTCCGTCCGAGGGGACGTTCTGTGTCTCCGGAGGCCTCCCGGTCTCTCAGCGCCGGCGGCGTTTGGGTTTTAATCAGTTATGCATCAGTGGCGCGCACACCGTGCGCTCCCGTACCTGATCGTGCACCAAGCGCGCGATCAACACGCAGGACATTCCGGCTTCTGCTTCCGAGTATCTTCCGCCTCGTAGCACGTGTTTTGATTCAGCCTTCGGGCATTCCTGTACATAGTCGTTTTGGGGCATTCGAACCCCCCAGACAATCCACCCCTTACTCTCTCATCTTTGGGGATCTTGCTCCTAGGTGTTGCGGTAGGATCACGCGCGCTCGGAGAGTGGGGGGAACCGTCGCAGGGTGTAACGCAGTATCGTGCGACGCAGGGGGAGTCAGGTCGCTGCCTCGCGCCGAGAGTCGCGGGGTGTAGCGCAATGCAGTCGCAGTCTCGGGATAACGCAGTTGCAGCTCACTCGCTCTAACGCAGGGGGATCACAGGGATAACACAGTCGTAACGCAGTCGGTCGGGACACTCACACGTAGTCGTGCGTCGAACGCGCTGACTGGCGGACCTGGTATAGAACCTTTGGTGCTCTCGCGAACTTGCTAGTTGGTCGCGACACCCTGGAACCGTTCGTGGGCTTCCGGGGCGAATTGAGAGTGAAAGGGGGGAGGTGTCTTGGGGGTTCATCGACCCAGAATGAGGATATGTACAGGAATGGGCTTTGCGCCCGTAACTACAAAAGTCCGATGCCTAAGTCCGACGGAAACTGACCAGAGAGTCCGCGATTGGCTGCGCACTGCACGCGCGCGTGTCGCGAGACCCGCGCGCCTCCGAGAGTCGCTGCCACGCCACCGCCGCGAGATCGCGATCGATGCACCGCGCGGTGCTTGTCTTGGCTACACCGCCGCTAGGGCGCAGGGTTCGCAACTGAGAGCTGGGGGTCTACGGGTTTGTCGGAGGGCGCGCAGAACTTCGGGACCCCATCGGGGTCCGACGCGCGTAGGGCGACTTGGTATGGTGTCCGCTGCTCGTCGCCCGCTGTGAGTGAGTCGCGCGGCGCATAGATTACTTGTGCCAGGTTCGTGCGGCCAGCGCTGGGTCTTGGAGTATGCGCGGAGAGACCTGAAGTGTGCGTGGAGATAGTGCTCCGGTCGTGGACGTCATGTGTGCGTATCAGCGTTGAGCCTAGCATTGCACGCGCACGTCCTACCTCCGCACTCACAGGCCCATCCCCATCTCCGGCGGCCTAGCAACGATCCCAGGGAGCTCGAGAACTTACTCCCCTTCACCCCCTTCTAGAGACGTCCTCAACCCCTCGGCTATCGGCCGTCAGAGTATCTCTTACCGTATCACCGGTTGAGACGACCGCACACCCAGCAGCGAACACTTCTTGTGCACTGTCAAGAGCTCACTCGTGTACGAGTATAAGGCCCCCGCCCGTGGCTCGAACAGGACCGCCGTTGATGCGTGCCGATTCCCCGTCGCTGGAATATGTTAACCAACCACGTGGTATGGTGGTTGGCTCAGTACAAGACCCGGATTTGCCTCAGCCCACTACGAGCCAACTACCAAGGTCAGCCAGTCGGAGTTCTCAGCTTTCGCTAGACTTGAAAGGCCTAGTGAAGGTCAGCCAGAGATGGCAAGGAGTTCATGACCAAAATCGTTGCAACTCCATTGCCCCCACAACATCACTAGAGCTGCTCAGCGTGCTCCAGCGATCTGTGTCCCGGTTCCACGAACTATGAAACCAGATACAAGACGCAGAGGATGAATTGGCTGGCCACATATCTGGCCTGACCATATTACATAAGTCAGACGGCCATGAACCGGATAGGTCAGAAATGGGCAGCGATGTCGAGCCGCCTGTGGTTGAAGCTGCTGACGATGAACATGAAGTCAAAGACGAGCTGCTCTGATACGAGTCAGCCCCAGACCTTGAGGCTGAAATGAGCGAACAGCGTCGTTGGGAAACCGGCTGAAGAGAGCTGGACTCAGTGAATCCAACATAGAACATAGACATTCACAGCCGGCACTTGAGTCGGCACCGAGAACTATTGGTCAAGGTGGAGCATCAAATATGATGCCTCGCCGGAATGTAGTGTTCGACCCGCAGGAACCGCACTACAGTTCCATATCACGGGCGAATGCCTGGCAAGACGTGTTTGCCCCTCCAACTAGAGGCACAAATGCAGTGGGAGCTACTGGCCCTACGCTTCCCCCCACAATGCCAGTATTACGACCTCGTTGGTCGATGGCCCCCTCAGCCATGGGCAGGATACATTACGCCCGCCCCAATAATGAGCGCGATGCCAATACGGCATGCAACATGTTTGAGTTGGTGTATACTGGCCCTAGTCCTATCGTGCGAGATAGTTTCGGCACCCAGCACTTGCTGGATATGATTGAGGAGATGGTAAGCGAAGAGGCTACTTCTCCCCCTCCAGCCTATCTCAAGATGTCCAAATTACCGCCGCCTAAATTGTACGACGGCAAGGACAACTTGGATGAGTTCGAACTGTGGCTCCGTGGACTTTTGGAGTATTTCCATACACTCCGCATCACTGGAGACAGCATGGACGCAGACAGGTTACGTCTGCTCAGCTCGAGTCTCACAGACGAGGCCGCTCTGTGGTTTTACAACACTGTGCAGTCCACTTCTCACGAGAAGAAAAACTGGCTCTTCTCCGAGGCTATTATCGGACTGTTCCACCAGTTTATCCATCGAGATAATTACCTATACGTGGCCCAGCAATTTGAGCATCTGAAATATGACGCTAGCGAGGGAGGAGTAGCCGCTCTATACGAACGGTGATATGCACGCATGACGTCCACGGCCAGAGCGCAGTCTCAGCGCACACCTCAGGTCTCTCTGCGCATACTCTGGGATACAGCGCTGACCACACGGACCTGGCGCAAGCGATCTATGCGTCACGTGACTCACTCTCAGCGGGCGACGAGCAACGGACATGATAGCAAGTCGCCCTATGCACGTCGGACCTCAACAGGGTCCCAGGAGCTCTGCACGCCCTCCAACAATCCCGTAGACCCCCAGCTCTTGACTGCGAGCCCTGCGCCCTAGCGGCTGTGTGGCCAAGACAAGCGACCGCGCGGTGCATTGATCGCGGTCTCGCGGCAGTGGCGCGGCAGCAACTCTCAGAGGCGCGCGGGTCTCGCGACACGCGTGTGCGCAGTGCGCAGCCAATTGCGGACTCTCCGGTCAGTTTCCTTCAGACTTAGGCATCGGACTTTTGTAGTTACGGGCACAAGGCCCATTCCTGTACATATCCTCATTCTGGGGCAACAAACCCCCAAGACACCTCCACCCTTTCACTCTCAATTCGCCCCGGAAGCCTACAAACGGTTCCAGGGTGTCACAACCGACTGTCGAGTTCGCGAGAGCACCAAAGGTTCTATACCAGGTCCGCCAGTCAGCGCGTTTGACGCACGACTACGTGTGAGTGTCCCGACCGACTGCGTTACGACTGTGTTATCCCTGTGATCCCCCTGCGTTAGAGCGAGCGAGCTGCAACTGCGTTATCCCGAGACTGCGACTGCATTGCGCTACACCCCACGACTCTCTGCGTGAGGCAGCGACCTGATTCCCCTGCGACACGCGATACTGCGTTACACCCTGTGGCTGTACCCCTCACTCCCCGAGTGTGCGCGATCCTACTGTCCCACCTAGTTGCGAGCTCGTCCGACAGGGAGCTCGAGACCGAACTCCCCCGCATCACTACTAGGACGCCCATTACCCCACGGCTACCGGCCGCCAGAGCCTGTCCTAGTATATCACCGCACCGCGGAGCGCTATCACTAACAGGTGGTGGTTTAGCAGTACCATCATGCAACTTGGTACATCTGGCGCCCAGAAGTGTAGAACAGCGTCAGTTTGAGCCCGACCCCGGGATTTAGTCATCCCATTTACCGCAGGGGGTTTTAGTGGGTATAACCGGCCAGATCACGCCGGGTGAGTCCCACACTACTTCCAGAGCCGGAGGGCTCTGGAAGTGTGCAAAAACGCATTTCCTCCTTTGGGTTGGTGCTCAAAACCGCGGGGTTTAAACCCCCCGCACCCGTCCCACCTGCAGGAATAAAACCTTGTGAGTGGGCGGTTAGTGTGACCGTACAGGCTGGACAACAAGCTCCTCTGGGACCAATCCGCCCTGGTCGTGATAGCACTCCACCAGAAAAAAAAAACGAGAAAACCAAATGAACGTAAGTTCGAGTATCGTACGCGTAGCCTGAATACAACAAACATGGCATGAGTGCAGTGTTAAGGAATGGCATGATATACAGCCTATTGCCCGTGTATTATGGGTCGACGTATTAGTGATGCTGGAGAGTTTCAAATGTTGATATTATGTATCATTGTCGACAGCAGACTCAATGAAAAAATCAACCTTAGGTGCTACCAGGGTTCGAACCTGGGTTTCGGGAAGGTTGATTGTCAAAATCCCGAGTGATAACCACTACACTATAGCACCGTGTGAGCACACGTGTGCTAGCCAAACATGACAAAAGCGGAGCGCCGGTGACGAATCAGTCACGGTTGTATGTTATAACATCGGAAGATACTTCGTACTTGCACTCGAATCGCCGTGACATTGACCATCTCCGCGGACGACTCGTTGGTCTACCACGTGCTCGCTGATGTTGGGACCGCCGGCTGAAGTATGCAGGCTAAGCTACCGACGCTGAAGCTTGGCGAGAAGGGTGCATTCGCTTCAATGCTCTTGTGCTCGAGGAGCATCATCATTCTGGGCAGCACGTTCGTGGACAATATTCCCATCCTGCAGCCTTGGTCCAGCTTCTATGACTAATCAAGAATCACGCGCTTCCGCTCCCCCGCCCCCGCCCCCGCCCCCCGGACCCCGGGTGGGGAGCGCGGTGCCCTGCATCGTGATTGGCCTGCTCTTGCGGCCCGTCGGAGGCGGGATCGTGGACGAGACTTTGTCTGACAAAACACCCACAGCTCCGCGTGGACCACACCTCAGCACCCTGCTCTAACGATCTTTCAGATCATCTACGCAACATACGCATTGGTCCCCAGTCTGTCCCGGGTGAACCCTGCTCTCTACCCGTTTGATTCGATGCAAGAGCGCGTCGGGCCCAAGTACTCCAGGCTCGCCGCGCCGCCGTGCTCATCATTCTCTCTGCGCCTTTTGGGCGGCCATCAGATGGCAGCATACGTTCACCCGCGTCACATGAACCCTCTTCCTCGGTCAAGTGCCCGACACGACTAGCGCGACGTCGGATCGAACGAAGTGGGAAGCCAAGAAGCCAGCTGTGTCGCCCGACGTCAGCACGCCCAAGGCTTTATAAACGGCGGAGCCATTGACCACACTCTCTCGAACGACCGTGCATCTTACCGGCCATGATCCTCCCCAAAGTCCGCACTGCGCTTCACCTCGCAGTGCTCAGCCAGTTGGCATGGTTGTCCAGTGCGACAGTAACCGACCCTGCTGTCCTCGACGCGTGCCCCGGCTACAAGGCAAAGAACGTGTTTACGTTCGGTCCCAAGCTCACTGCAGACCTCGTTCTTGCGGGAAAGGCTTGCAATGTCTTTGGCAATGACATTCCAAAGCTTAAGCTTGAAGTCACTTACGAGAATAGTAAGCTTGCACCATCTCCTGCTCACGTATACTTACACTGTTGCAGAAAATCGAATCCATGTCAAGATAACGGATCCAGCGGACAAGCGCTATGAAGTGCCCGACTCTGTCTTCCCTCGTCCCCACGCGGACATCTTTGCCACGCCCCACAGCGCGTCTATCCGCTTCAACTACACGGCCTCGCCCTTCTCTTTCTCCATTTACCGCACGCCGACCCATGAAGTGCTCTTCTCGACCGCGTCTCACCCCATCGTCTTCGAGTCCCAGTATCTACGCGTGAAGACGAACCTCCCCACGGAGGCGAACCTCTATGGACTCGGCGAGCACACAGACAGCTTCCGACTTCCGACACACAACTACACACGCACCATGTGGTCACGCGACGCCTATGGCGTCCCGAACGCCACCAACCTGTACGGAAACCACCCCATCTATTATGAGCACCGGACCACCGGCACCCACGGTGTCCTGCTGTTGAACTCAAACGGCATGGATATCAAGATCGACGACACCGAGGGTCCCGGAACGACGCTTGAATACAACGTCATTGGCGGTATACTTGATTTCTACTTCCTCGCCGGCAGCGAGTCCGACCCTATCGAGGTCGCGCGGCAGTACGCCGACGTTGCCGGCTTGTCCGCAGAGGTGCCCTACTGGTCTTTCGGTTTCCACCAGTGTCGCTTCGGCTATACGAGTGTGTGATTCTAACGGATGTCTCTCGGAGAACTCTGCTAATGCCGGCCCGCAGACTACGTCGACGTTGCAGGTGTCATCTCCAACTACTCCGCCGCTGGCATCCCTCTTGAGACGATGTGGACAGACATAGGTGCGTAAACTCGTGAGCAAATGCCTTCTACAACGAATTTACTGTGTTATAGATTACATGTACAAGCGGCGCATCTTCACTGTGGACCCGGACTACTTCCCGCTCGACAGGATGCGGGAGATCGTCGACTATCTCCACAAGCATGATCAACACTACAGTACGTCTGCAACTTGTCTTGCTCGGATTTCTGTTGACTCACATTTGCCGTAGTCTTGATGACCGATCCTGCTGTTGCATATATCGACGATGGTAGCTATGATCCCTTCGATCGCGGTACGAAGGCCGATATCTGGCTGAAGGCCGCCAACGGAAGCAGCCCCTTCGTGGGTGCTGTGTGGCCTGGTGCGTTCTATCTGCACATGCGTTCAGACTATATGCTGATGGTATCGCATAATAGGTGCTACCGTCTTCCCCGATTGGTTCAACGAGAAGACCCAGGAGTGAGTAAGATAGAATCGGCGTGCGCTTCTGGTATTGATGTGCATTGTCTTGCAGGTACTGGAACAACGAGTTCAAACTGTTCTATAATCCGGAGACTGGTCTTGACATCGATGGCGTCTGGATCGACATGAACGAGCCCGCCAGCGTAAGTTTAGGCATGTCTCCGTATATGCGAGTGTCTCATATGCTCGGAACAGTTCTGCAACTACCCCTGCACGGATCCCTTTGCGCAGGCTGTAGAGCAGGACCTTCCCCCAGCGCGCGCGACCCTTCCTCCGCCGCCCGATGTACCGCTTTTCGGCAACTCGCAGCACAGCAAGCGTGTCGACCACAGCAAGGACGACGTGCAGAATCCTCCGTATGCGATTGCCAACGCTGCAGGCGGTGGCGCGCTTTCAGATAAGACCGCTTACGTGAGTGCTTCCTATTGAGAGTTTCAAATGCAGGCATTGACTTTGGGCTGTAGACCGACGCCGTCCACGCCAACGGTCTCATCGAGTATGATACCCACAACCTGTACGGCACGATGATGTCGACGGCAACGCGCAACGCGATGCTCGCTCGCCGACCTGGTGAGCGGCCCCTCATCATTACTCGCTCGACGTTTGCAGGCGCCGGCTCCCACGTCGGCAAGTGGCTCGGTGACAACTTGAGCGAATGGATTCAGCTCCGCCGCTCGATTTCTGGCATCCTTGGCATGGCTGGTGTCTACCACGTACCCATGGTCGGTGCCGATATATGCGGTTTTGGTAAGGAGAACATGCGTTCATAGCGCATGTTTGCAGTGTTGATGCAATGTGCAGGTGCCAACACCACCGAGACTCTCTGTGCTCGTTGGGCGATGCTTGGCGCGTTCTACCCCTTCATGCGCAACGTGAGTCAAAATGAGACGCTGAGGTGATCCCTGCAGCTGCTAATGACTCGCTGAAACAGCACAATGGCGACACCTCCATCTCCCAAGAGTTCTACCGCTGGCCGACGGTCGCGCAGGCTGCGCGCAACGCGCTCGACATGCGCTACCGCCTGCTCGACTACATGTACACAGCGTTCCACACAGCACACACGACCGGCACGCCCGTGCTCCACCCGCTCTGGTACCAGTTCCCGAAAGACGCCCAGACGTTCGGGATCGACACCCAGTTCCTCTACGGCGACGCCATCCTCGTCTCGCCCGTGCTCGACGAGAACGCGACGAGCGTGCGCGCGTACTACCCCGACGCGCCCTTCTACGACTTCCACGCGCTCACGAAGACGCACGTGCGCGGCGGCGGCGTCGTCGAGCACACCGGTGTGAACTTCACCTCCATCCCCGTGTCCATCCGCGGCGGCGCGGTGCTCCCGCTCCGCGCGGCGGGCGCGCTCACGACGGCCGCGCTGCGCAAGACCGACTTTGAGCTCATCGTCGCGCCCGCGGCGGACGGCACCGCGGCGGGCGCGCTCTACCTCGACGACGGCGTGTCGATCGCGCCGAAGACGACGACGACGGTCCGGTTCGCGTACGCGCGCCAGAAGCTTACTGTGAAGGGCGCGTTCGGGCACCCGACGGGCGTCGACGTCGCGCGCGTGCGCTTCCTCGACGTGCAGCGCGCGCCGAAGAGCGTACAGTACAACGGGAGGGCGGTCGCGAAGGAGACGGTCGTGTTCGACGCGCAGAGGGGCGTGCTGGACGTGGCGCTAAAGATCCCGTTCAAGAGCGGGTTCACGCTCGAGTTCCGGTGATTCGTCTAGTGCAGAAAATGTGTGTGTGGGGGTGGGTGGGTGGGGGGGGGGCGCTTTTGTGCGTGTGTACGATGGCTTTGGAGGTTTGAGAACGTAGTGGTCGCATATGTAGCGCTTCGATCATGGCGTGCAATGAAATCGGCTTCAGTGTCATGCTCTCGTGTGTAGCGTAAGGGCCATCGCGTCTCACGACGAGACGCGGCACTCATGATGTTCATTGAGAACATGTGAACTGAGCATGGCTGTGAGCCTGAAAGTATTCACTGTAATAATTTGACCAGGTTGGTACATGATTGACAACAGGAAGCGTCCACAAGCTCGGATATTACAGATACTTAGAGCCAGTAAATAGTGGGGTATCACTGTCGCTGGAGAAGTCTGGCAAGTGCCTTTCCGGTAAGGATCTTGGCTGACCCTTTCCCGTGGCTCTCCTCCAACTTGCGCCACCCCTCACGGTCAAGGCGCACGAGCTCATTGAATTCCAAGATGCCTTCGGTTTCTGGAGCCTTTGGCATGGACGAACTAGACGGGACGGGCCTCCTCGTTGCGGGGCACCCAGTGCTTCCTCGATTCGATTGACCTATGCTTTCCCTGGTGTGTTTGAGATAGCGTGCTGCCCGCGTGTGCTTGGGTGGAGAGTATCCAGGGGCTGCGGTTGCATCCTGCTCTCCCGAGAGCCGTTGAATGACGAGTGACTGTCGTTTACGCGAACTGGGGAGATGCGACACACTGATACGGCTGCTCTCCGCGAGGGGCGGTTCGTTGGCTATACTAAAGTCCTGCGCGTCCTGGGGCCACTTCGGCTCTTGGGTGAGATGGCGCAGGACCTCTGCCTCTTCGCCGGTGTGGCCCTCCTCCGCCGCCTCTGCGGACGCGTCGTCCTCGTCATCCTGGTCTGAGAGATACCGCGATAATGCCTCGCTTGCGGTGTCGTTCGCTGCTTCGCGCATCTCGCGTAGGATGTTGTCCGTAGCCTCGAGCGAGCCCGCATTGAGGTACACGGTGCGGACGATGTCCTCGTTGAAGCCGTGATTGCGCGCCATGATATGCAGCGCGGTGTTCCACCCAAGGTCCTTGATCATCTCGAACTCGTTCGGAGGAAGGGTGTCCGCGAGCGATGACGTATTCGCCGACTTGGTAGGTGAGACGGAACGTGAGAGCATCGCGGTAGACGCTATAGAGGACGGGTAAGAGTAACGATTTGAGGGGTGAAGGACGAGGCTGAGCGCAGAGCGGATTGTTTGTTGTTCATTGTCACCAGTACCAAACACAGACGGGAGTGATTGGCGGGCAACAGGTTGCTTGAAGGCGGAAACATTCACTCGACGCTGAGGCTGGTAGAAGAGGTGGTCATACCCGTTGACGGTGTGTCTCCGCGCGTGAGCATCCGTGGGAGATTCGTCTGCACGTCCTTTGCCCTTGTCGACGTGGGATAAGGCAGAGAGAAGCGGCCTGTTGCGCGATCCTGAGGCCTCTGGCATGGTAATATAATCTGCATGTCGAGCAGTCCCAGGTTGCAAGTTACCCTCATTGGTGAGCGGAGTGCTTTGAGGACCGTCAAAAGGTGTTTCAGGGTTCCGATCAGGCGAGGATTTCGGGCGTTTGATAGGTTCTGGGAAGCCATGCTGGCCCTCCATCCGTGATAAGCTATCCAACCGCACGCGATCCTTGTCGGATAGGGGTACGGCTTTTGGACGTCGCCCTTCTGTCGATAGTTTGAAATTCGCGCTCGTCTCGCTTGGCCCGGCGGCTGGCTGCTGGGGAAGGAGAAGACGTTGAAGGCGCGAGACGTCCGGCTTCGACAGCGGTACCCTGTCTTGCTTGAGCGGAAGCCTAGTCGGTGAAGGCACGGCTTGTTGGCTGAATGGATGGGGCACTTGGCTAAAGGGGTGGTGCTGTGATGATTCGAGCCACGAGCGACGCGTGCCTCTACCTACGCCTCCATCTACTACCACACTCGTCCCACTTGGGTCCGGATGAAAGGCGCGCGCTTCGGTTTGTGGCGGTGATGGTGACGACTCAGGTTCGTCTGCAAGGTCGTCATCGTCGTCTACTTCGTTCGCAGTCAAGAGCGAACCTCGAGGGAAAGGTGTAGCCTTCGGGCGTCGGTCAACTCTACGTGCAACCGTACGGACGGTCTGGACGCTCACGATCTTCGTCGTCACTGTATGTTCGTGGTCCTTGCTCTTGCGAACGCCCATCGGGATCGGAGTGGATGGCGCCGGTGGACGTGCCCGAATCTTCACGCTGCTACCTTTCATGCGGACAGGGGGCCATTGAGGTAGCACCGTTGCGTGTTCTTCGTTAGGGTCTTCTTCTCCGATGAAATCGACCCCGTCCTCGAAGTCTACTCCCGACCGTCTTCGCGACTTGCCTGAGGAGCCTATGCGCGATCGTCCTTTCGTGTCTGAAAACGCCTTGTTGAATGCTCCTTCGTCTAGCCTTGTGGGTTGTCGCCCGCTCGCGTAATCTTGAGCGTGATGGCGAGCCTCAGCATCCGCCGTGGGCGACTCAAGATCCTTGCCCTCGAGTTCCGCATCCGACAATATGGGGGATGGCGTCCCGAAGAAGTCGCCATCTTGGGCTTTCTTGATTCGTCGAGCATGTCTACGGGACACAAGTGGTTGGACGTGATGTCGCGTGGCCGCCTCCTGCATAGGGGAGAGCTCTGGGGTACCCAGATGCGCCTCAGCATCACGAATTCGAGTGTTGGGTTTGCGAAGTGGGGGGTCATGAGGAACCGAAGTCAGGTCAGTAGCGTCAACTCTGCGGTCAGACAAGCAATTAGATCACTGCGCTCATAGGAAATTCCGCAATAAACACACACCCGACTTCCACCTGGGGTTGTATCTCTGCTTTGGCGACGTCCCCCAAAGCGTCTTCACCTTGGACAACGTCCATCTCATCTCCTTCTACCATCGAGCCTGTCTCTTCATCGGGGATCTTGTCCTGCTCCTCTCCGCTTTCATCCGAGTCGTCACAGTCGGAGTCGTTAGCCACTCCAGGCACTTCCTCTGGCTCACTGAAAATCTCATTCCGATAGTCCTCCGATCCTGAAGGGCTGAGCGCCTCTCCTTCTCCCTCTGCGTTATCCTCATCTCCGACACCCTCATATTCCTCGTCGATACCATGACAATCCTCTTCTGCAGTCTCGACTGGGTCTTGATCAGGACCTTCGGCAGAATGAGGGACACCCTGATCCTCGTCCACCACATCCGTCCGTGGGAGCTCAATAGAGTTGCGCTTACTACTAAGCCTTTCCGCTGTCCCCTGGTCCTGTGCAACTCGTGCCTTCTTCGCAGGTTGTTCATCTGTCCCCGGTTCGCTCGCACGTAACCGCTTTCGTGGAGGGCTTGCATCAAAACGCGATGACATGGGCGGCTTTTTAACGCGGTAATCTTCGACTGTCTTCGGTCTGAGAATTGCAGGCTCGTCGAATGCATCTCCTGCAGTGTGACGGCGGACTGCCTGCTTGAAGTAATCGATGTTGTTCTTGTACCGTTCGCGCCACGACTGCCAGGTATGCCTCTTGAGCCAAGGCAAGGCCTCCGCCTAGAATGCCGAGCATGAAAGCGTCGGCGCGTTGTACGAGAGTAGGGGTTGGAGTGGTCAGGACTCACCTGGTCAAGAAGCTCAATCCAATACTTTTGCCCTTGAAGTCCTGATCTGGAAGCATGCGTGGCCATATACTCAACAAGGTTCTGATCATCTTCAAGCGAGAAGGGGACGCGGGCAGAAGCTTCCCGTCGTGGCGAGGACGGTGCGGCTGATCCCTGGGTGGGACGGGGAGCCTCTGACGCGGGGCGCTTGATGTATCTACTGATTTTTCGATCTATCTCTGTCTTCTGGGAACGGTATCGGTTTCTCCACGACTGCCACGGGTGACGTTTGGAGAACGGCCAATTTCCATCAGCCTGATAGCAACTGCGTAGGTATACGAGCTGTGGTCGAGGGAGAGGTACGCACGTTCTCGCATAGCCGCATGTAGAGCGCGTTCCCCTGGCGTCCCTCTTCCCGAGGGTTATACTTGGCGATGTATTTCGCCAATAGATCATCATCCTTCTCCGTGAACTCCTTCCGACTATGCATAGGTGAGATTGAAGAGAATAGCACACGAAGCTCCGGGGGTCACTCACGTCATGGGTATGGATGATTTCCAAAAGAATCACAAGATGACTATGATAGTATTGTGCAGAGAAACCAGATTGCTTGACTTCAAAGTGTGAAGTTTCTAAGCCGTGTCAGACACATGGAGGTACGGAAACAAGAGGTTCGGGGCTTTAGCCGCGCCCCGCGTCTAGCCACTGACATGTAATCACGTGATGCGCTCGAACGGTCACCTGCGCGTATCCACCACATTCAACGTCGCGGAGGCAAATCTGGACTTCTTTAGCATAGGAAAAACTGACACAGTACTGAAATATCTGATGGTGAATATACCTCTTTGTTTACTCTTCAGACATGGGAAGGCAATTGTAATCGGAATTCAGCCATGCCATCAATATTCGCCACCAGCTCGACCCAACAATCCGCACTTGAAGATCTCTTGTTTGGACGTTCATAGAGAGCAATTGCGGTCCCTCCCAATGTATAATTCTTAGAGGGAAATTGGAACGCAGCCGGTGGAGACAAGGTCGCCCTAATATACAGGAATAGGCTTGGCGCTTCGAGCTATGATAGACAGCGACATACCTTCTCCTACAATCAGCTGAGGATGCCTGGCAAAGCACCGTGTTATAAGTTCATTTGCTATGTGCCTGTGTTCCCCGCAATGACCGCTGCGCGGTAATGAGACCACGAAGCCTGTACACTTCTGGGATCGGCACCGTGAGCTGTTGGAAAATGGATAAGGAAGCCTCACAATAGCGGATTTTATGGCGGCACAGTGGGCAGTTAGTATGAGACTGTACACGAGTGAGGGACGAGCGAGCCCTGAGTCAGAGTCCGCCCGTCCCATAGAGCCCCTGCCGCTTACTAGCAGCATGGCGTAATGCTCCAGCCTGATAATGAACCAGACGAACCTCTGCCTCACAAGCAGCTGACACGAACTCTTTGAACGGGGTCATAGCAGAATTAAATATGTACGTTGTCACGCACAAGATCCCCCCACACGCATGCCGTCCCAGAATAACGTCTCCCACGGCATAGGAAACGCAGGCCGGGTCATCTTGTCTACTACTATAGCAAAGTTTTTTTCTCAGAATGATGTGGTGCCAAGTCAAGAGGCATCTTGACTCTGCGGAGCATAAAGGCGATGTTAGTAGGCTACAAGGCGCTTGTTTGGGATTGCTTTGAGAATATTGATGTCAACGTACCATTAGTTTGTAGAGTTTTACTGAACGACTAACCTTAAAGTTATTATCTGTTGTAGTTGCCAGTTGGACTGTCCAGTGGCGAATTCTGCGTGATATGCCTCGCTCCTGCCATGTACTACACTAGTTTGCATGGTCATATCTCGTGTTTCTGATCGCGCCCGTCACTTGAATCGACATACAGCTATGTACTGCAAGAGCACCTTCCTCTCGGCGCTTTGATAGTACCACGACAATGCAAGTACTTGAAGTAGTGTTGATCCAGATCTAGCTGGCACTGACCGTACTCAACTGACCGGGTGGGCTCGGACCTTGACAACGCTCAACCACACCGATCCTTTGTTCTAATTGTATGTTTAGTAGACCGCTCTATTCCCATAACTACACTATTGACTAGAACAAATCTAAGGTGTGAGATTTTCAAGGCGCCTGTGCCGTTGACAATTATGCGGAGCATAGACGAACGATGTGTGCTGACTAACAGAAAGGTGTCCGATGAAGTGTAACATCAGCAGTCCTAGGTCTGTATGGAATGTGGGCCAGGTGCACGGCCGCTGTTGGAGTGGCACGTCCGAGTCCCCGGAAGCTTCATCTAGTGCTGCCGCTGCCCGCGCTTTGATACTAGGATCTGCAGTGCCCAAATATTGGTAGCTTGTCGCGCGTGATGGTCTGCACTGCAGATTCGCTTTGTCCCTCGACTGCTACCGCGCTCAGGCCTCGTGCGTGACGGCTATATGCATCTTGACGCTTTGCCCTTCCAATAGGTCACGGAGTGGCACACCGACCTATACGCCACCGCTTGGACTGTGGCCCGCGCACTATATACAAAGCAGAAATGCGCTCTCCTCTCCCCCCAACGCACTCCTCCTCCACCCTCTACTACGGTGCAAGATGTCTCTCTTCCATCAATTCTTCTCGTGCATTTTACCGGGCTCCTCTGCCCTGTCAACGGTCTCAACCACCAGGGCATCACCCGCCTTCAGTCTTCGGGGTCACAGTCTGGTGTTCAACGAGCTTGCGCCTACTCGGTTTCCCTCCCTGGTCTCACTCGCGGCCCACCGAAACTCCTCTCGCCCTCCCTCTTCGGATACAATTGATGTGAGGTCCGGCGAAGTTCTGGATACTCATTTCGGACTCGGACTTCTCATCGCGAAGGCTGTCGGCCTGCGCATGCAACTCGGCTTGGTCTCCCGCCCGCTTAAGCTGAAATCCGCGTATGGGTATGTTCTTAGGGCACTGTAACAAGCTCCACCTCTGAACAATGCACTCACGCATAGGATACCCGACGTTCGTGCCATTTCCGTCTCGTCCCCGCTCGCACTGGAGTTGGCTGCCTTGCCCGAGACACCAGAAGGGGCAGACTCTCAGCATGGTCGCGCTCCCTTGTTTGCCCGCGCAGCTGCTTCTAAGGTCTTCTGGCGCCCTTCCCCTCTCCTTGTGGCTGCTGCTGCTGCCCACGTTGAGGAGGCCTCTATCGCTGCTACAGAAAGGCCTAGTACTCCTCCCGCGGGGACGAAGCACGAGGTTCGAGTCGACACTGTGCACGCCACCACGAGGTACATCTCTGCCCTGCAATCGGCGTTCGGGACACCGTCTTCTCACCAAAACGCTCTCGTGTTTCCCAAAATCGACCTTCCTCCGTCCTTTGAGTGCGAATACCCGACCAACAAGATCCCGCGCTGGCCCTCACGCACCGATACTGAGCCTGCGTGGTCTCCTCGGCCCACCGCTGCCAAAATCGTACCCGCCATCGTTGTACCGCAGAAGGTTGACACAGCTGTGGAGGATGAACACGAGGAGGACGAAGACTCTGATGCGGCCGACGACTACGACAGCAATACGTGCGGCCGGCCATGCCACCCTGACGGCACGGTATACCATATTCTCGGTCAGCTCGGCGAAGGTGGGTACGGGCGCGTGATGCTCGCGGGCACGAGCGCAGGCGATTTTGTTGCGCTCAAGGTCGTGCACAAGCCCATGGCGTACTCCTACGGACTGAACAGGGAGGACTTGTACAACGAGCGGGACTTGATGGCGATGGCTTCGGAGCAGCATGCGCCGTTCCTGGTGCACCTCAAGGCTGCTTGGGAGCAGGGCGATAATGTATACTTCGCTATGGTATATGCCTTCCTCTAAAACCCCTTGTGTTGTGATACTGATGAACCTCAACATAGGATCTGTGCGCGGAGGATGTACGGACGCGAATTGCGCGCTCTATCGAGACTTTCACGCCTGTCTCGGAACGCGAACTCAAGCTACTTTGCGCAGAGATGGTTGGTCCCAATTGACACCTTGTTAGCCTCTCGAGTTACTCACGACTGAGGTAGCTCCTCGCGCTGGATGACCTCGCTCAGTTGGGGATCGTGCACGGCGATCTCAAGCCAGAGAACGTCCTTGTCATGCGCTCCGGTCGCCTCGTCTTCACCGACTTCGGTTTCTCCCGCTGCATGGACTTGGACCGAGACGCCGACCCCAACCAATCGTTCTGGGAGTGGGATGCAGCCAAGACAGCGGGGACCCCAGGCTATTACGCGCCAGAGACTCTGCGCAGATACCGCACTGAGGAGGCTCTGCCTATCACTGGAAAGGCGGATATGTTCAGCCTCGGACTCATCTTCATCGAACTCTTCTGTCAGATGGACGCGCCTCTGTGGAACACAGCATCGGACGTGTTAGAAGATATACCTGTCGCACGCGAGGCCTGGAAGAACATGGACCCCAGCGAGCGTCAGGCGATGTGGATGATGCAGGAAGGATTGAGCGAAGTCCTGCACAGCGACAGAATCCCGGACGCATTCGCACGAGACATGATCTCTCAGGTGAGCACGATGTTTTTTCGCCACTCCGAAAGGATCCTCACGGCGCATAAAGATGCTGGAAGCAGAGCCCCGAGACAGGCCGACTCCCAGGGAACTGCTGCAACACCCATACTTTCGGGGGCTCAACATCGATGATGTACGCACAGGTCGTATACGTCGTAAGTCTTCACATATCAACCAATCGCGGTGCGATTGGAGGGCTCATTCCTTGCTCCCCTAGATGACTACCAACCGCAATTCCTGACCTGCCTGGATTCCAACGTACAGGATGTCAATTTCTTGACATGGAAGCACGGCGAACACAGCGGGACGCCGTCTAGCCCCTCAGCTTGGTCCAATAAACCACTGGTAAATTTCACGTGGCCCAGGATGGAAAACCTCGTGTATAACATGGAGGAAGTCTCATCGAAGTCTGGATAATCTCGCCTCAGCAAATGAAGTGATAGAGTATAGAGTTCTTGTTTTATTGTTATATATAATTTGTATTTGTGCTGTTCTTCGGAAAGACCTACTAGCCGACTGGCCCAGCGCTGCCGCCCTCCGTCGCTCTCCATCACTGAGCAATTAGTGTTACCCCGATCCCATGAACTTACATGTTCCCCCTTCTACCAACCCAAGATCTAAAACTCGAAGGCTTTGCTTCGGAGGTGACCTTCATAGGGTGCGTCCACATTCACGCTAGAGGAAGAGCCGGTGGCTCCGATGGTTGCATGCGACAAGCTTCTCTGAGTGTTGTCGAGGAGGCATCGAATGAAATGTTGTAAATGGAGCCGTATGATGTCGTACGTAGAAAAAACCATTAGCACTTCAATTAGGCCCAACGATGCACAAAAGTATGACTATTGGTATGTAGACTGTCACGATCACTTGCCGCGGTCGAAACGTCTACACAACCTTGCTGAGCTTCAGAAACATCTCCGGCTTGGAGCTCTCCTCGCCGGTCGAAGGGTACATAACGGCGGAGGAGTTCCAAGTGATCGGCTTGTTGGTCAGCTCGAACTTGAAAGCCGATAGCAACACGACGAGAACGACCTCTGTACGCATATTTGTGAGACTCTTGATCACTGGCAAAAGATGCTCAATGGCCACTCACTCATCTCGAGTTGAGAGAACTTGAAGCCGCTGATGATCACAATGAGCGACAAACTCTCGCGCTTCGAGCGGTGATCAAACGACTTACATGCACGATCTTCCACCTCCCGAAAATGTCATGCTGAAGATAGCCAGCATCAGTGAGATCTATCATTTACACTTCAGAGCAAGATATTGACGCACAGGTTCGAGTAGACTCCCGGAACGCGAGCATCATCGAGCGCCTTAGGCAGCTCGCCGAGCCAGCGCTCAGGCTTCCACTCGTACGCGTCGTTTCCCCAAAGGTCCTTGTTCGTGTTACAGCCCGCAGAGTTCAGTAAAATCATTGTTCCTTTGGGGATGGGGACCTCCGACATCATTGTACCGTCGCTCCCTCTCACGGGCTTGAAAACGGGCAGGATCATATCCTTCGAAGGCCTACACTCGTAACTATCAGAAGCGTGCGATGAGGCTGAGATACAGGTGGAAGCACCCACGAGCGGACGATCATTTGGACGGGCGCAAAGACGCGTAACGTCTCGCGGCATACGGCCTCGAGGTACGGAAGCTTCATGATTTCATCATACTCGATGTCTTCTCCACCACAGGTTTCGACGATCTCCGCACGGAGCTTATCTTGTACAGGGGGATTCATAGCGAGCTGATGCAGAATGCGGGAGAGCGCATTTGATGTCGTGTCCATGCCGCCGAGGATGAAGGTACTAGGGTGATGTCAGCACATGAAGTTAGGGACTGTGAATATGGCACACGTACGACATTTGCGCAATGAGCTCCTGGTCTGTGTGCTTCTCTGCGTCCGATGCAATCATGTTCGCCTTCACTAATCAAACGGGTATAGTCAGGGTCTGGGACATACATACAGCTATCCGAACGAAAGGTCTCACATAGAAGACTCATGATGTCCTTTCCTTCTCCAACCTGGTGGACTAGTGCATCGTCGCCCTTGAGGAGCGCACTCTTTTTCTCTTTGATGATCTCGAGTGAGCGGCCTACCAAGGTATCCGAAATCCCCACCATGCGCTGAACATCACCATGTGGTATAAGGCGCAAAAGCTTCATCAGGGCCCAATCAGGAAGGATCCAAGATAGCGTTGGGATCATAAGCGAGAAAGCCGTGATGCGACTCAGGACGGGGCTGAGGGATGTAAAGTGAGTCAGATGCAGGTGTTCAGTATGACCAGCAACATACAAGAACATCTTCAACGACTCTCCGTATGCATCGGTCGAGTCGTCAATGAAATTGTCGAATGAATAGCCAAGTCCCGCCTGCCCGAGCATCTCGAGCGTCGTGCGCGCCATCCATCCATTAACGTCGATCTCACTGCCGTCCTTCCCGATGCGTGTCTCGATCGCTTTATGGAGCTACGAGTACATGTCAACGGTACGGAAATTGCGAAGAAGGAAATACAAACCCGGTGGGCAATTCCATAGAGTATGTGCGTCATGTTCCTCAGGTGCCCGACAGAGAACACAGGGTTTAGGAGCTTGCGCTGCTTCCTGTTCTGCGCGCCTTCCGTCGTAAGCAGCCCAGGGCCGATCAGTATGTGCATATCCCTGCGATGTGGTCGCGGCAAATTTAACAATCATCTGCAGCTGACAAAGTGGCAGAACTCACGTCGCAGGTTCAAGTTTTTTGGGGTAGTGCTCGGCATCCTTGATGAGAATGCTATACAATGCCTTGGGATCCGATACTTGCACGAGGCGCATCTATGACCGTACATTGAAGGTCTGAGCAGAAGCGTATGCCCTATCGAAGCCACTCACACCGAATAACCCTCGTATTTGTGAAACGGGACCATATGTATCGACGAGTGTCCTCCAATACTTCCAACTATTGCGTGTTGTAAATTCCGGGATATGTCCTAACCGAGCGGGGAGAGCATTGAATTATCGGGATTTATGAGGCTCAATATCTACGTACCCATGATCATAGAGCCCGGCGGAGGCGGCGGACCAGGGATGTTATCCAACGGCGACTTCACCAGAAATCTGCGGAAGATAAACCACAAACAGCATAGTGATGCTGCGAAAGCAATAAGCACGTATGAAGGTAAATCCATGGCTGATAGACGGCTGGGTTCGAGAATAGTGAGATCAGCGAACGGTCGAACTATATATATGTGTGTGCGTGTGTGTAAACATATCCTGTCATGCGGGGTCTGAACGCCGACATGTCCAACCGTGGCAACCTTCTTGCATACGGCGCGCTGCACGGCAGCAATCGCAACCGCGATAGCGCTGTCTCAACAGAACGCATGGCGAATCTCGTAACAAGTCACCATCGAGCATTATCTTATGGACACCTTGTAAGTGGGATGCAGGCAGGACACCTTGTAAGTCCAATGCAGGTCAAGAACAAGTGTTGAGCGGTTCACACGGCATCCGCTGTCAGCCGGAGATGAAAGTTTCGGTACGCAGACTGCGCCTCCAAGAGTACCGAGTCTGAATGGCAAATCTTGGCAGAAGCAGTAACGAGCAGGGCTTGGAAAAGCTGTGTAGACAGACGCAATATCTTCAGTTTATCGGCTGTACGCACTGATAGAACTTGCCGTTTCAACTTCATCTCAATCGGACAAAGGCTGACATATTCTTTGATTCATCGCCATAAGCCGCCTTTCTGAGCTCGAAAACTTGACTATCAAGTGTTTTTCAACTGGGCTGCCTTCTCGCGCTTCTACGGACCAATGTAGCATTTATGAACTAGTATGGGATGAAAAGGCTAGCTTTAACAATCGCCTTTATACATCGACAGAACGGTCAGATCTATGCAGTAATGATGGTTGTACAAAGCAGCGATGACTCACTGAGAGACATCTTCGGCGGCATAGGGCAATTCGGGGGCCGATGCCGCGGAGGTATCTTTGCCGTCCCCGATGGACTTAGCGGCAGCACAGTAGAAAGACATTCTTATAAGATAAGCTGAGCATAACTGGAGCATGGTTGCCCGAGCTAGTGGGATCTCCGGCTAGCACTGAAGAAGGCTGTTTCATGTTTCAACAACCAATAGACTATCAGAGAACAAGTAGACTTCAGTCGTCCCGTACGAAAGTCGTCGGAGTGTTGTACATGTTACAAAGGCAACCGAGAGTGACAAGAGCGGTAAAAACATCTCAAGCGCTGTACTGAACGTTTCGGCATATGCCGGTCGCTCACCAGCGTCTCGCAGCTAGGTGTAAGTGCCGTTGTGCCGGAGCACCAACGTGTTCTTTTCCGTGCTCGTATGTTTGTTATAGTGTTACTAAGACAGTGTTACTCAAAGTACAGAGCTATACTGCTGGAGACTGTTGAGAAGATGGCGACTACTCTACGTCGTACACTGTCTCCCCGCGACAGGATTGATTGAATCCCCTTCACGCTTGTCGAACGGACGCGACACCCTACGCGACTTTGCTCACCTTCAAGAACATCTCCGGTTTAGAGCTCTCCTCACTGGATGTCGGGTACAGGATAGCACAGGAGTTCCAAGCAACCGGCTTCTCCGATATCTCGAACTTGAGCGTTGACAATAGAACAGCCAGGACTACCTCTGCAACATAGCCTGTGAACGGTGCGCTTGTCATGGACTATGTGAAATCTCACTTATTTCGAGCATAGAGAACTTGGAAGCGCTTAGGAGCATCACGATAAGCCAAGGGTGCAGTTGTATGATGGGAATTGCTTACATGCAGGACCTTCCACCGCCGGAGAACGACATCCTGCCGACAGATGACATGGTCAGAGAACGCTGCGCATGTCTTGAGTATCAGGCCCAGAACGCACAGGCTTGAGTATACTCCTGGTATACGAGCATCTTCTACCGCCTCGGGCAGCTCGCCGAGCCATCGCTCGGGTTTCCATTCGTATGCATCTTCTCCCCACAGATCCTTGTGCGTGTTACAGCCTCCAAGGTTGAGGAAGATGACGGTGCCCTTGGGGACAGGCACAGCTGACATCGAAGAGCCGTCAAGGCCATGAACGGGTTTCAAGAGAGGTAGCGACATGTCCTTTGTCGCTCTAAATCTCAGGAATGTCAGTAACGTTGATTCGCGCATGAGAATGGCGCGGAGGTGATGTGGGACTCACGCGCGGATGATCAGTTGAATGGGTGCATGGAGGCGAAGTGTTTCACGGCACACCGCCTCCAGGTACGGCAGCTTTTCGAAATCGTCGTATGCGATATCGTCACCACCGCATACCTCGCGGATTTCCGCGCGAACCTTTTCCTGCACAGAGGGGTTCAAAGCGAGAAGGTGCAGAATACGCGACAGCGCGTTCGACGTCGTATCCATGCCGGCGAGAACGAACGTCCTGGAGCGTCATTGAGCTCTCTCGATGGTCTGTTTATCAGTCCGCACAGGATACGTACGAAATCTGAGCGATCAGTTCTTCATCGGTGTGTTTCTCTGCATCGGACACTACAGTGTTCGCTCTCACTACATTTGCCGTGTCAGAGAGGTTGATACCAGAGACATCGTGACTCAACTTGAAAAATTACGCACACAGCAAGCTCATGATATCATCACCCTGGTCAACCTTCTCTGCGAGCGCATCGTCACCGCTGAGAAACGCGCTCTTCTTCTCCTTGATGATGTGGCGCGAGCGATCCGCCACCATATCGGCGACGTGCATCATGCGCTTCATGTCGGAAGTCGGAACAAAGTGTAGAAGCTTGTACATAAGCCATGTGGGGAGGATCCACGACAACTTTGGGATAAAGAGCATCACGGGGGTGACACTGATTAAGATAGGACTGGGTTGGGCGAATGTGGCATCAGCATCGGCAGCGCGCGGGCGCAAGGCGTAGAGATTGGGCGCACAAGAAGGTCTTGAGCGAGACGCCGTATGCTTCCATGGAATCTTGTGTGAAGTCGTCAAAGGAGTATCCCAGCGCTGCCTGCCCTACCACTTCCAGTGTCGTACGTGCCATCCACTCGTTCACGTCAATTATCTTGCCGTCGTTACCGACAATCGCCTCCATGGCGTTATGCACCTGAATTACGTCTGAGTCAACGGTGTCATGATTGGAGAGGGGAACGTAAGCGGGCAACCTTATGAACGATCCCATAAAACGTGGGCGTCATGTCTCGCAGGTGCGCAATGGAGAACACAGGGTTCAGCAGTTTGCGTTGCTTCTTGTTCTGCGAACCCTGAGTGGTGAAGAGCCCAGGCCCGAGGAGTACGTCCGTCTCTCTATGCAGACATCACCATTGCGTGAGCACATGGCCACCGTTCAACATTGCAGATGTGGTACAGACGTCGACGGCTCGAGTCTCTTGGGGTAATGCTCGGCATCCTTGATTAGAATGCTATGTAATGCCTTGGGATCAGAGACGTGAAGGATACGCATCTGAAAATAAGCCAACGCTGACTGTTGAGGTACTACACGCAGGCACCGGGAGAAGGAATCACTCACTCCCAACACTCCTTTCACTACTGAAACTGGGCCGTAGGTGTCGACCACGGCCCTCCACCATTTCCAGCTTTGCCGTGCAGTGATATGAGGGAAGTGGCCTGAAGGAGGGTGGGGGGTTTGGTTGATATATAACGGCCTATAGTAGTTTGAAGCCACTCACCTGAGAACACAGAGGACGGGGGCGGCGGCCCAGGTAGGTTGTCCAATGGCGACTTCGTTATGAACTTCCGAAAGAGAAACCACAGGGGATAACCGGCTACAAATACAATGAGGAGGTAGGAGGGCACTTCGGGCATGGCGTCTTATCGGGTGTGGTGATGAGGACGGGCAGGGGATCTGTGTGCGATACACTAGCGGGCCTCATTTCCACTATATACTACCGGGCCCTGAGACTACGCCGTAAAGGAGGGGCGGGGATGAGTATCTCGTCCCCGAGGGTGCTTGCAGGAGTTGGCCAAGCTTTGGTCTGGGCCGGAAATCAATCTACGAACGTGACATGAGCTAGATGCTGAGTAGACGACAGCATCCGCCCCACATACATGACTTATACCACAACTACGCCGGCTTTGTGAGGATACATAGTCTCCGACGGTCCTACTCCCGTTATCGATAACGTTGCCGATGTATAACCTCGGGGATCCGAGCCTCACTCAAGTCCATTAACAACAGACTGGAAGGTTTCTGGACAGTGATTAGACGACCCGACGTGATCCTCAGCTGACCCATTCACCCCTTATATGTCATAAGTCGCACTCACAGAAACTTCTTGGAGAACATATTTTCGCGAATTGGATGTATTTGGCGGGTGACATGAAGTTTGCACACCCGGCTCCCCCGAACCCTACGTCACAGGACTGGTCATGAGTATGCAAAAGGGAAGAGTGTGCTGCTTCTGAATACAATTCTTTCTTGCGCGCGCGCATCAGCCCTGCACTCATTATCCCATACCTTTATCAAGTAAGACAGCATATCCAGAGAGAACAATGTCGTTCTCCAAAGAATAGTGGGGCTTGTGACGGTGCAGGATATCGATATTGTTGCCCAGCTTATTGATCCAGGCCAGGCACATTTTGAATCCATTCAGAGTCACTTGCAGGAAATAGTAGTCACCAATGATTTAGTAGCGCTTCGATAGCGTAGATGTTCCCGCTATCTCTAGTACAGTCGCATATCTAGCAACAGTCCAACATGAGGTTCAGAGCCTGAGCGCGTGCGATTATATCTCGCTTGCATGGTTGCGCCTGCGGCCCGTGGCCTGAGCGCTGAGTGCTGAGCACCGGTACCAGTACATTAGACTGGGCCTTCAGTAAAGCAGCGTAGATCCCGGCCAGGCGAATAGTCATCTAGAATGATGATAGAGATACAGGATGTACAACTCCAACATGAAGCCAACCATATCAGTTGCGGACCTTGCCTGCAGTTTCAGCAAGACCCCAGCCACCGCAATGTTACTATGGTATTGACGTCAACTCTTGACAAACCTCTACTACGACTTCGCCTGGGAGCTCAAGTTATGTTGCACTCTGCGAGCCTTTGTTTTGTGATTGATAACCAGCAAGTACTCGAATGGCCAGATCGTGGTGCCAACGACGATGCAATGTATACAAAAGTTTCAAGTTGCGACTCGGAACATATGGTTTCTGCACGGCTCCAGCCTGCAAGGTGATGCCGTCCGGTTCATTGATGTAACTGAGAGTATCATATCGATTGGATCCAAAGATAACATAATACGGCAGAGTACAACCACTTATAGACTCTGACATCTTACATACAAAGACAACAGCAAGATCGCAGTGGCCATTCAGTTCATCACGATAGCAGTCAAGAGCATGACCTCGAGGTCCTCCACGCATACCACTGATAGGGCTGATACTATGGTAAAACCATCAGCAGTAGCAGCAGAATGAATGAGTCAACACTACATCGACGAGCAGGTTCGTAGTATATGCGTTGTTTCGCCGCACGAAAGGTAGCCTCAGCCAGCTTGGTACTGAAGTACTGACTCCTCACCAGACGTTCTCTGCAGATTCCTCCCAGTTTAAATGATGCCCGCAACTTACAGGTATGTTTTGTCAATATGGAGCAGGGTTCAAGTGGCATGCCAAAGACAAATTGGTCCTATCCTGGTATGTATACGGGATCTGATGTTCTTCCTTCAACACATGGCGTGCTGCAGCGAGAGCTTCCACGTTTGCCGTGCGTTACAATCAGCTTGCGCCATTCCCAGAAAACACACCGCAAGTCTGGTCGGCATCGCGACGGTATTGCGGGTCTTCCGTGCATCTGCTGCGTCAGAGGCGCAGACCCCCATGCGATGCGTCACCACTGTCGTTGGACATTCCGACCATGGCAAGAGCCTCGTATGCATTCTAAGGTAGGTGCAGCCAAAATGTATTGCTCCTCGACATTTGGCTACCTATATTCAGCTTCATCCGGGCTAGCACGGATTATCCATATCCTACTCAAATCACTGACCCTCGGACCACACATGTGTGCTTCAATGATTAAGGCTCTCCGACGCGCCGGGGGTGCATTGACGCGGCTTCTTTGACGCCTTTGGGCCCGCTAGAGCCGCGGTTGTTACCATCCATGTGCTCTCGCGATGCGGTCTGCTTCTCGTACACAAGGTGAGCCTGCCACTTATCACACAAGCGCGGGCTAATTATAGATGTCTAGCCAACACGAAGGCGTTGAACTTGCGGAACGTGGATCTGATCCATCGCAGGCCACCGCCGTGCACATGGCGATCACAAATGCCATGTCGCGTGCTGGCACTGCATCCTTACCCCGCATCCACGACCGACCGTCCTGCCGACCGTCGACAGGTTTGTTGACCGCAGGACTGTCAGCAACTTCAGTCTCGACGGCGTCGGAACTGCCAATTTCCATAGATAACACCATGTGCTCCTCTGTCGGGCCTTCCAATAATGCGTTCAGTGCGATGTGCTTCCACCTCGTGATGCAGGTGAGGTCGACAACCGTGAGGATGGAGAGAAATCTATAAAGTCTGACATGAAGGACGGGAAGAGCAGCAAGGGACCACCTCAGCCTTCCTCAGCCTCGTCTCTCGAACACAATGGTCGCCACTGTCCTGTTCGTCGCCTCCCTCTTCACGCTCGCCATCGGCAAGCCGATGAGTCGCAACCTCAAGGTGCACGAGGCCCGCGAGGAAATCCCGGCTGGCTTCTCCCTCCGCGGCTCAGCTTCGCCCGATACGACGCTGAAGCTGCGCATCGCCCTCGTGCAGAGCAACTTTGCTGAGCTCGAGCAGCGGCTCTACGATGTCAGCACCCCATCGAGCCCCAACTACGGCCTACACCTCTCGAAAGATGAGGTCCGTGTCCAAAGCTCAGGGTTGAATCTTTGTGTCGCTGACAACTCGTTCACAGGTTGAGCAGTATGTCGCTCCAACTGCGGAAAGTGTGAACGCCGTCAATGCCTGGCTCAAGGAGAATGACCTCGATGCGCAGACCATTTCGCCCGCTGGTGATTGGTTGGCATTTGAGGTCCCTGTCAGCAAGGCGAACGAGCTCTTCGACGCCGACTTCTCTGTCTTCGCTCACGACCAGAGTGGTCTCGAGGCAATCCGGACCCTCTCCTACTCGATCCCCGCAGAGCTTCAGGGTCACCTTGACCTCGTCCACCCCACTGTCACGTCAGCTATTTCATTGTCATATGATTATGACAAGTTCTGACACACATGACAGCTTCCCTAACCCGTATTCGCACCTGCCTGTCATTCGCTCGCCCGTCAAGTCTTCCCAGAACTTGACTGCTCGTGCATCCATCCCGGCCTCCTGCGCTGACACTATCACTCCCTCCTGCCTTCAGGACATCTACGGTATCCCTAAGACTGCGGCAACCCAGTCCTCGAACAAGCTTGCCGTCAGTGGCTTCATCGACCAGTTTGCCAACAAGGCGGATCTAGCAGTAAGCATCCTCGAGTGTGGATCAATCTCTTGTGCTGAATGTCGTGGGAATATTCAGAGCTTTTTGAAGAAGCTTCGTACCGACGTCTCTTCCAGCACGACCTTTACCCTTCAGACCCTTGATGGGGGCTCGAACAGTCAAAGCGGAAGCCAGGCTGGTGTCGAGGCTGTAAGCCCTCTACGGCTGTGAATTCCAATGAGACCATGCTGAACCTGTTATACAGAACCTCGATGTTCAGTACACTATCGGTGTCGCTACAGGGGTCCCCACCACGTTTATCTCTGTTGGTGATAACTTCCAGGACGGCGACCTTGAGGGCTTCCTCGATATAATCAACTTCCTCCTCGACGAGAGTGCACCCCCTCAGGTACTCACTACCAGCTACGGGCAAAATGAGAACACGATATCCCCAAAGCTCGCGAAGTACGGATGCTTTGATGCTCGCTTATTGATTGATTATTACTGACTCTGATCCACCTAGCACACTCTGCAACGCGTACGCACAGCTCGGTGCTCGTGGTGTCTCCATCCTGTTTGCTTCCGGTGATGGCGGTGTCGCTGGTTCGCAGACCTCTAGCTGCACCAAGTTCCTCCCGACCTTCCCCTCTGGCTGCCCGTTGTGCGTGGCCCCGCTGCCTTATAGTCTTTCCCGTTGCGCTGACATCGGCTGGCATCCAGCATGACCTCCGTTGGAGCTACCGAAGGTGTCAACCCTGAGACTGCAGCCGACTTCTCCTCCGGCGGGTTCTCAAACGTTTTCGCCCAGCCATCGTACCAGAGTTCCGCCGTCAGTGACTACCTCTCGTTGCTCGGCAGCACCAACTCGGGCAAGTTTAACAGGACTGGACGCGGCTTCCCCGACGTTTCCACCCAGGGTGTTGACTTCGAGATCGTCGTTGACGGCCGGGCCGAGGGCGTTGACGGCACCTCCTGCGCGAGCCCCACATTCGCCGCCATCATCTCGCTCATCAACGACAAGCTCATCGCGGCTGGCAAGAGCCCTCTCGGCTTCCTTAACCCCTTCTTGTACTCGACGGGCGCATCCGCGTTCACGGACATCACCTCTGGTTCGAACCCCGGGTGTGGCACCAACGGCTTCCCTGCGAAGGCTGGCTGGGACCCGGTACGTTCTTTGTCCCGCGGGATGCCGGTCTGAGACTCACCCGCTGTTCTCCTCGCCCATAGGTCACTGGTCTCGGTACGCCCAACTTCGCCAAGCTCCTCACGGCTGTGGGTTTGTAAAAAAAAGATATGACTAAATGATTTGCTACGATGGAATGACGTGTACGGTTGATGAAATTGTAGATTACTTGTATCGAGTCTTGGTGTCGGTACCTTTGTGGAATGTAACATCGGAAAGGGAGCAGACGAAAGACGTCCGACGCACGCGATATCCGCAGATGAACTTGGAGATCCGCAAGGCCGGTCCCGGGGCTGCAACCGCCATCAGAGGCTGTGCCACCGCTCTTTTCTAGACCGAGCCGCCCCCGATGCAGACGGAGGCCAGTGCACTACATAGCAGTTCTTGCGCTTCTGACATCCGCACCCTGTGCATATAAAGCAACGGTCGGGCTTGCGGCGCTATCAAACGCACCGTAAACTGCCATCTCGCCTACGAGTCGCTCTGTCCCCGCTCGGCGCTACCCCTGAACAACCCGTCAGGAATAGGCCCAGTGCATCTCGCCAAGCATGCCTGGTGGCCGCAGAAATCCGATCCAGATGTCGACTCTCGTAGGTGCGATGCACAACGTGGTGAACCGTGCCAAGGATGGGGCCAAGGACGCGGCAAACGCCATCGCAGACGATGGCCACGAGGATCGGCACTTTGTCGATCTGTCCCTACAGTTTATCGGCGCGTCGGGGCTGCCAAAGATGGATGTCGTCGGCACGGCGGATCCCTACTTCGTCGCCAAGCTTGACGACCGGCTCTCATTTGTGTATGTGGGTCCACGATGCCGTGGAAGATGCACTTTGATTGACGATGCTTCAATCTGCGTGTGGATCTTTTCGATAGCTCTACAGTGAAGCCCGATACGCTGTCGCCTGTGTGGAACGAGCTGTGGAAGATCAAGAATGTGCCCAACACGGCCACACTTGTGGTTGAAGTGCTCGATAAAGACAACGGGACAATCACCGACGACCACATCGGTAAATTCTCGACGCCCATCACCGCAGGGGCGAAGGAATGCACCATCGAGAGTCTATCCCTCCGCCGCAGCCGGGGAACTTTCTGGCTCAACGTGGGTGGGATAAATCGTATGCGGCAGCCAATCTGACGCCCTCTTCATCATACCAGATCGAATCCACCCCCTCGACGGACGTCAAGGCAGAACGAAGGCAGTACATCTTCGACGGCCCGATCCGCTACTCCCGCCATTTCTCCCCAACCATCGGTCTCCTGACGAACTTGAACGACTCGCGGCTGTATTCGACGTGGAAGATATACATCAAAGGCGTGCGCATGTTCTTTGGCGACACCGTTCAGCCATGGAATAGGAACTACAAGGCCGCACAGACGATCTTCCAAGGTCCAACGTCAATCGCCGTCCGGTCCACCATCCAAGCGGGCCACCGCATGCTCTATGCACGCTCGACTACGAACGGCTTTGGAGTGATCAACGGTCCCGAGGACATCTTTCGCCTCCTCTTCCACGCAACCCCCGGTCTCCCCGAAGGCCTCCCGGGCACCACCGCCGGCGCGATCCCGCCCAGCCCCTCCCCCTTCGCGCACCGCGTGAAGCCCGCGGTGTACACGTACATCATCGCCGTCGACGACGACTCCTTCCGGTTCTCCGAAACGGGCGCCGCGTTCTTCGTCGACTTCGCGTCCAAGCACGCGCTGCACGCGAACTGTGCGCCCGCGGTGCGCTACTCGGGCGAGTTCCACCCGCGCCCCGAGGGCGGCTGGGCCGCGTTCTCGGACGACACCCCCGACGACGCCGTCCGCTGGGAGCTCGTGATCGACAACAACAGCGGGACGTACAGCCCGGACCCGATGATGCTCCCCGACCTCAAGGAGCTCCTCCAGTACAACTTCCCGGGGTTCACCGTGTACGCGTTCGACCGTCAGGATCCCCGTCTTGCCGAGAGCCGCGAGGCGTGCAGGGCGTACGCGCTCAACAAGCGTGGCGTGAAGCAGGAGGACCTGCAGCCGCATGCGCGGGCTGGCGAGGAGACGCTGTCGCACACCGCAGAAGTGCAGAGAACGCTGGCACCGAAGAGTCCATCGGGTGACGGCGACGGCGATGCTCCCGCTGCAGGCATCACGGTGGGCGAGCCTGTGGTGGCGCCTTCGACGGAGGACCTGCCCGCAGTGGACCATACGACCATCAACAGTAGGAGCCGCGCGTTCTCTGACGGACGAGACTACCTGAACGCGATCTGAGCAGTTACTTAATCTTATTGACTTACAATGTATCGCGAAATCATGTACTCTGTATAACATACCCACTCCCTCTCCCACATACCCTCGCTCGCGGAACCTCCTGAGTCCACACACCACGAGCATCAAGGAAGAGATGGCACCGCTAGCGGCGTCTCGGATAGAAGTCCAGTCAACATTTACAACGCGGAAAAACGTATGGATGGATCGGTGAAAGCAAGGGTATGAGCAGCAGAACCGACAAGTATGACAACATGTAATGCTACAGAACGTGCAGGCATGGGGGGTGTTAGTATAGTACACTGTTGCCTTCCAGCCTATTAGAGAGACGATGTAAAGAATATCGTAGACAGCAGAGACACTGATCAGCGGGGAACAGACGCATCTATAATCCAGGACGACGAACCATTTTGCTCTCGACAAACAGGGCTGTCACTCCTCCATGGCACAATCCACGTTGGCGCCACCCGCATCCCCATTGTCTGCACCCATGACCAAAAGGTCATCGGCAGACAACGAATGATGCAAGTAAGACTTTCTCCGCATGGCAGGGTCGAACGGGGTACGATTCTCCAGCGGCCGACTGCGATCGTGTCGCCTGAGAACCATGTTCGCGACGAGGTGCGCAAGACTCCGCGTCCACGCCTTGCCACCGCCCATGAGCGGCGGAATGCCCTGCATCGGCGAGACCGGGGCTTGCATCTTGAGGTCGAGCAGCGCCCCAATCTCTTTGCTGCGCCGTTTCTGCTGTTTGCGCACGCGCCGTGCCTCCGCACGCATGTCCATCGCGGTGTGCAGCTCGCGCTTGCGCGCACGCCGCTCCATGAAGTCAAGCTCCGAGGGTTGCGAACCGCTGGGGGCCCGTTCGACAGGAGGCAGAAGCGCAGCTGCTGCTGCAGTGACGCGGTCATTCAGTTCCGACTCGGCGAGCCGCGCCGCCCGCTCTTGCTGGAGCGCGTGTTTGCGGAGCGCCCGCAGCTGCAGGAACTCATCGACCTCGAGGTTGGTGGACGCCGGGTCAAGCTGGACATCGGGAAACTGAAGGTCGTCATCATCCGGAGACGGCGAGCGCGCGAATGGTGGGTCGACGGAAAGAGTCTGGAGAAAGAGGCCAAGTCCTTCTTGCTCGGGCGCGGGTGCGCCTCCAAGCAGGGAGGGAGATATGGTCTCTACCGGCGGAACGTGCAATTCCGTCGATGGCTGCATCTCTTCGTCTTCGAGCTCGGGAAGCAAGAGATTCGGCGAATGGGGCGACTCGGGTGCCTCAGAGGGATCTTCCATGTCCAGGTCCTCCGATACTGAGAGCTGCCCGCCGAGGGGTGAGTGCGGGGCGGGTGTGAGGCATAGGTCTCCATGCGGAGGTGTCGCTTCATGAAGGTCGTTCAGTGTTCGTCGGCGTGGAGAAGACAAGGGCAGCGTTTGCATACTGTCCTCATCTTCCGATGGCATTATAGTGTCGGAGTAGTCCGATTCAAGATCCACGTCATCTGAGGGAGGATGAATAGGGAAGTGATTGAAGGAGGTAAAAAACGAGTGCGGTTGTTCCACCGTAGCATGAGCTGAAGAATCGCCAAAACCCTCGTCACTGTACCAACCGTGTTCTGGCTGATGGTATGAGAAATCGAGTGGGGATATAAGCGAATGCGATTGTCGTGAGGAGCCATGGGGGTGGAATTCAAGCGGGGAGCAGAAACTCGGGAGATCGAGCGAGAGCGCACTTGGTTTCGGCGAGGGGGGCAAGTCATCGAAGACTGTGTTGCTCGGGCTTGCCGGCCAGTTCATTTCCGACTCTGATCCCCACCTACCCGGATGCTTGGGAGGTTGGGAGAAAACCATAGACTGGAACAGAGAGTCATGCCGTCCGCTATTCGGAACGCCACCATGCAGCAGTGGAAGGTCTGTCAGAGGTAAATCTTCATGTATGCTGAGGGGCGAGTGAGGGCTCCAGATGGCCGTGGGCTCGATCATGACATGTTCACCATAAGAGCCTCCGACCTTGCGACTGTCATCGAACCCTTCCTGCGCGTCGAACTCTTCAAATCCAGAGTCGTCACGCACCGGCGGGAACGGTGGCGCGGGCGCGCCTCCGTCCTCGAGATCGTCCCCGTATGTCCAGGATTCGACAACGTGCTCCATACCTTTGTCCCAGCCAGAGGATGGGAGGTCCTTCGTCTCCACCAGCAGCGTGGGGGGCGGCGACAGCGGTGCTATATGTCGTACACCATCGTGTGACATGTTCTCATCGACGATCTCTCCGCGATCGGGCCAGCAACAGCGGGCTTCTGACGGCTCTCCAGACAGGACTGGGAGAGGAACAGTTGACGCGAGTGCCGCGTCTGTCAGAGGGGGCGATGGGTAGATTTGGTGAACAGGTCGGAGGTGGTCGCACGGTGGCGTGGACTTCGCACGGGCGTCGGGGAGAAATGACGGGTCTTGACAGTAACTTGAGGTGATAAAGCCGTGCGTGGTGAGCTCGCATGAATGTGGCGGGGATCGCCACGGTTCGAAGTTGCTGTCGGTAGGAGAAGGTGGAAATATGTTGGGGTGGGCGCTGGGAGAACAAAACCGGTCGGAAGGGTGCTCGGCTGGTGCCCTGCACATATTCATGATATTGGCGTCGAAAGGTTGCCGTCGCTGAGGAGAAAGGGTAGGATGATCAGTGTGCTTTGTTAAAACAGTCGTTGTTGAGTGTCTCTCGACTCGCGCACGCGCTTGCTGCTGGCAGCAGCAGAGGCGGTACAGCGGTAGATGCAACAGATTTGTCAACTCACTGAGATCAACTACAGCAATTCACAAAGCCATGATAGAACGCGATGGGCAAGAATGTTGAGGGCGAGCGGAGAGAAGAAGTTGTAGGAGCAAACGAGAGCTCACCCAGCGCTGCACGCCCCGCCCCGCATGTTCCCCCAGATGGGCGCTCCCGAATGTTCCAGACCCCCGACACCCCTTTATAGCGCTTCCCCAGCTACAGGATGACCGCCCCGAGTAGTAGCACAGTCAGTCGGCTACTGGGCTGTCGTAAGGCCGCGTTGCGAGCACACCTTACGGCTTGGTGAGTCGACTAGTTGTCATGAATGAGAGCTGCTAACCAAGAAATATCGCACCTGCGCAAAGAGATCTCCTCTCTTTCCACTCCACGTTCATGTACAACGACGACTATGAGCCTCAAAGGCATGATATTCAATCTCACCAGGCATCTTTATGCTCTGACGCCTGGCCTCATTGCCCTCCACCCACAAGTATCCCTTCCAGGTACTAACAACATCCGCATCGCGTCAGTGGCAACAAACGCCTGCCCTGCCCCGATTGTTCACCCAGTCGGTCCGAGCCATTCAAACCTACATTCTGCGGGAGTGTTCGGGGTCGCCAGCTGCTCTGCGCCTATCATTGGGCCAGTATCTGTGCAACAACGCCCGGGTCCGTTTTCACCTTGTACGATGCTGTACACTCCCAAGCCGTACCCCACCCCCCGGCCTACTCCCTTGCGCAGCACGGGGAGACCCTGAAAGTCTTCCTCTCCGTGCATGTCGATACGCACGGGCTTCACGCCACAAAGTCACCTCCGCGAGCTTCCTGCACCGCTCACAATTATCTCTCCAGCCCTCCGAGTTGTCTCCTGTCCTGCACCCGGGCTCCTCCCCTCATCCGCGTTTCACCGCACGGGGAGGAACACGGCGCGAGCGGCTGCATCTATCACCGGGCATGGACATTCTGACGGACTGGTGCCTAGTGGCGGGATGCACCCCTTCGCGCATCTGCGATCACATCCATCGAACAGGACGAGATGGTCCCCAAGGTGGTCATGTCCACTTGTCGAGCGAAACGCCCTCGCACGCCCGATACACGAGGTCCTCGCCAATCCCCCCTTCCTATCTCGCCGCATCGATGCGTAGCACCTACCACGCCCGAACCTCCTTCGAATTCGAACCACTCGGTCTCGGTCTCAGTCCCCCCAGTGTGCAATGCACGAGGGGCTGCCGGTCTCCTCGTTTGGGGCCCTCGCATGCGGAGGCGTGGCGGCCTCGACGCGGGCCTCGCCGCACCCATGTTCCCCGTCGCTCTCTACCCGGGCGCGCTACGCTATAAAGTCACTAGGGCCGGGCACGCTGTGGCGGCCAAGCGGTCCTCGGCGCTGATTCGCCCACGCATCCGCCGACCTCTCCCGGCCGTGTCGTAATAGTCGCCAGCTCTCAGCTGTTTCCCTTCCTCGGTATCGGCCCATGTCCACCCGCGCGCGCACCCCTCAGGTACAGGCCATGCCCCGGCCTGGGCCGCGAACGCATGGCGACACCACTCGTCGGCATCGCTTGCTCTTGCACTCCATCTCATGCCCGGAAGCAACGAGACGGGGTGCAAGGCGTGGTACCACGGGGGTCCGCTCAAACAAGCTCCTGACATCTCGGGACTGCAAGGCAGCTATGTCCATCCCCGACACCGATGGTGCCAAGCAGCGGCCGCGACAGCGACAGCGCTTTTAATTGGACAAAACGCCATAGTGTGCACTGCACAAATCATCATACCGTCAGCGCCACCTCAGCCCCACAAGCACGAGCAGGCCGGAACTCGGGCGCACCCCGTGAATCCAGGCCACGTCCTCGGTGGGGGCTGTGCTTCACTTCGTCTCTCCTGACTTCCATCCGCAGTGCCCGGCCCTTGGGGCTCGAGAGCGTGGTCACCGGTCAGTGCCGCACATTCGGGATGGCGGAGTGGCTCATTCTAGGACGGAGTCCGTACAGCCAAGGATTTTGCTGAGGACGGACGCAAGAACCTCGGTCTCGGACCTCTGGCCGGAAAACATGATGCGAGCCTGCGGTACAGTCGGATGCTAGTGCGCACTGTAGATGGGAAGGGGGAGCGTCGCATCCGCTCGTACCATGGCCAAACACACATGCCATATCCCGAAAGACGGAGCAACGTCCGTCCTTATGGCGCCAGGGAGGGCGACGTGGATCATGGCGAAGGATGAAGTCTTGGGAGATGTCTTGTGCCGCACCGTGCAGCGGGGGTTATGAGGCCTCGAGGTGGGATAGAAGAGGTGAGAATTGCACGCTATATATGGTTTCGGCCGTCCGTGCATCTTCGGATTCGACATCCCCACGCAGTGGTAATGGTATCGCGAGATCCCAGGTCTGTGGGACTGCGGTGTATATCGCGGTGAGTCAGCATGTACGATTTCGGCGGAGGTAGGTACTATTACGGTCGGAGGAGAGCATGTTCCAAGCAACGATGGATTGTTCACAGACTCATTGCGACGCGGCCCTAAGGGTAAGCGCACCCCGACACACGCAAAACTTCGCGCCACCGTGCCTCGAGTTTTTACGAGAACTTCCGTGCGGGCATCATGACGGGTGTCTGACACTCACAGGAAGAACTGGTAGTAGGAAGATGGAAGCCCCGCGAAGCTTGGTGTAACAAGCAAACCACTCAGGCGACAAACACCTTTATGATAAGACACCGCAGTCCCTGGCGCCACGCCTAGCATCGTTGGCTATGAGATGGATAACCGGCATCTCGATTGCCAATGGGCTGCAACGTCCGAGGATGCCAAAACGGCTATCGATGCGGCCCTGAGTGGTTCGTTAGTGGACTATAGTGCACGACGCCTACGGTATAGCAACACCACAACCGCCGAGCGCACGTTTCAGATACTGATTGAAGCACGCCTTTAATATTTAGGCTTCTATACCCGAATCAGCCTTCTCCGCAGAAAAACCACAACGCAGCGCGCCTGCGACAGGCGTAACGGTAGCTGTACCCTTGTATTGACCACCACGTTGGCCGCGAAGGCTTCATGTCTTCGGCCGCCCATCTAGTTTGGCATCTCTTCCCGTTCGTTCGCACACGGCCTCGTGCAGTACAGGGAGCACTATATTCGGATATTATGACTCAAGCGTTATGTTTTCGAGGTTGGGCCTTAGGCGAGGCTGCCGAGGATCGCAGCAGTGGCGATAGAGGAAAGTAGATTGACCTGCGTGCGAGACACCATCAGCACCGACTACAGACGCAACCCCGACGCAGCTTGCACTGACGCAGAGATCGGCGGTACGGCCCGAACGCTCACCTGGTTGTTCGTCAGGAGGTTGTATCCGCTGACGACCTTGACGTCCGCGCGAGACGCTGGCGCCGGAGCTTCATCCGTCAAGATGCGTTTCGTGGACGTGAGGAAACGCGTCTGCTGCAGTGTCGCGCCAAGAAGAGAGTCGAGCTTGTTCGAGCGCTGCGTCAGTGTCTGCTCGTCGCGGTCACGAGTGCAATGGTCGCGTACTAGGGATCCGAGTCCTCCTGCGACTGTCCCCCAGAGCAAGAGTGAAGGCACAACGCTCATCCACGCGGACCGACACGCCGCGCTTTGTACGACGAGCGATGCGGCCATGGTTATTCCCATGATGAGACCGCCCATGAGCGAAGCCAAGGTTCCAGTTTTGGAAAGTCCGCCGTTGGTACCGGGCGGAACTCGTTTGAACGTGGTGATAAGAATTGGAGGAGAGCTCGAGAGGATGCCTAGCTCAGAGGCGAGTGTGTCGCCCAAGCAGCATGCGAAATGTCTATAGATATGGATAAAGTGAGATCCCAGCTATAACAAACATGTATACTATACACGATGAAGAAGAACGTTGATCTAAAGGCTAGACGCAGGTATGGCACTTGCACTCACTTACAACCAACCGTAGAAACGATCGAGCTGCGCTGTCTCTTTTCCAAACTCGTAGCAGGGATCTTGTATATCCGGGATTGCATCGTTCATCAATGTGGGCACGACGACTCACCCCAATGTCACGAAGAGCAACGGACGACTCCAGGATGCAGACTGGGGCGGGGTCAATGGACACCATTGTGCAAAATCATGCGGAGTTTTCTGTGCATTCGCCACCGCGTTCAGATTACTTGCGTCGTAGAACTTTGCCGGCCATGAGTTCGCCTCGTACAACGCGCTCCAGAGCAGGGCGGCCACCGCGGCAGAGAGGGAATTGCACAGCACTTGTGCCGCGTTCCTGTAGCCGGCCGCTTGGTGGCCTTCTTCCAGCTTTGTCTTCAACGTCTTTCCAACCTTTGTTGCGCGCGAGCCAGCGAGATAGAAGATGATGAGAGAGACACCGAATGTACGAAGGGGGACTGCAAGCATGGTGTAGCCAACGAAGAAGGCCGCGGCCGCACCTGAGGGGGACAAGGAACGTTTTCGGAGGCCATGCAGAGAGAGACCGACGGCGAGTACTAATGGCGTGTTGAGTGGAATGGATGCCATGTTGTCCGACCTATGTCGGGATTGTAGCCTGAGGACCGCGTAAACCAGAGGCAGCCACTACTACTCCGGAGGCGCCGAGGCAGGTTGGGCGTCTGAATCTCGTTTCTCTGCGGGCGTACGCCATCGCCTAGAGGGGGATCATATGTGGGGTCGCAGGATAGGGAAACATGCGGGAAAGAAAGTTTGTACAACGACTTACGGTTGATGTTTAGAGGAAAAAGAGCATTCATTAGCGAATACGACACCAGTAGGACTTGAACCTACGCTCGGAGACCGAAACAGATAATCGGAGTTCGAATCTGTCGCCTTAACCACTCGGCCATAGTGTCTCCAATGCATTTTGCTTTCATACAGATACAACTGCTTTCACCGCAGACGCCGATTGAAGGCGCTGGATTACTCCTTGTTGGTAATACTTTTACGGATGTTAAGCTTTGCTCTTCATCATACATCTGCAGCCTTGTATCGTCCTCCACAGGTCATCGTGTGTGAGCATATGCTTCTATAACCAGGCAATATTGCATAATTGATCCTTTTCTATCTCGTGGCCCTTTGTTGCGGACAACGGCGGTCAGCCTCGACGTCATAGCATGCTGCCTTGCCTATTCATAGTATTCGGCATTCGTACCAGCTGCCGAAGTGATCCCGAGATGCACGTCACTACGTACGTGTGGGACTGGATCCATTCACCGGTAGCAAACCAGAGACATCTCCTATGACACAGCATTCTAATAGGGGGAGACATGAGAGTCTCGACAAGATTTTCCTTCACGGCGCGCGGCGCGTAGACACACGCATGTGGCAAGCATTCGTCACGATTCCCGACTGGCAAGACACATGCCAAAAGCCGAAACAGAAAGTAGTTCTTGTAGGCGTTTAGACCAAAGTCCTTCTATGGTCATCCCAAATGTGATAAGCCCGCCGAAAGGTCACCCGTTGCTCCTATTTTTCGCAAGTCTCGATGTGCAGTATGCCAGTCATGTCAAGCGCTGATAGATGGCCATTGAGCAGTGGATAGGAGAAAGAGGCATGGACGTTCAATCTCACACATGCGCGAATCCCCTTTTGGGCGTGGTGATGTCTTGGTCTTGCACTAAGAAATTAGAATGCAGGGGGCGCGCGGGGCGCCCAGCCTCGTTCCTTTACGTTGCATACTGTCCGCGTCCCAAAATAATCGATCGTTATTGGTGAGTAGCGCACCCACTCTCTTTGTAAACACCGCATATTGACGCCATCCTGTCGCATACCTATGGACGTACCATTTTATTCCCCGAAGTGGAAGCAACGATGTCGAAGCACTCATGCTTATGCCGGTGGGGAAGTATACACGAAGACGAAGCAAACATCGTGGGTAAGTACTGATCTGACAATCCCGGCATTGGCTTTGCACATATCTCTTGAATCAGATTCACCGCTAGGGTGCAGGACCGCGGGCGGGCACGGGCGCTGATGCGCCCCACGCCCAAGTTGTGGCGTAGATCGGAAGTGAGAATGCCTCAGGGACTAGCGGCAACGAATTTGACCAGCAATATCCCTTCCCCTAACTGCGCCATTGTACCAATTGTGCTAGTGGATCATCCCCAGATCGCACGCACACCATGCCGTGGAGGCGCCATGGTGCTCGGCACGGCGTCTCTCTTTCCAAAATGTCTTCCAAGAACCAACAGCTGCGGAGTTCATCATGCGTCCTCCGTGGGCTTCGCCATTCATGACCGGAAGGAAATATGCCGCTAACACATCCGGGTCAGTCAGCGTAATCCGTATGATCCACTTGGCATCCGTCGCAGGGCATTGCATTCCTTCACTGAAATCAAAGTGAGCCTCATATTTTGTCATCAGGTTTCTGTACGGGCCGACATGACCATTATCCGGGCCATTTATATAGCTTCACTTTCCTCAGATATTTGCGTACTACTTCCACATCCCCACCGCCGCGATGGAGGCCTCCTTACCAGTGCTCGCTCTTTCATTCACCTTTTTCTATGGTTTATGGTACCTTCTTCGCAATTACTTTGTGCCCTCACCGCTCGACAAGCTCCGTGGGCCTGCATCTGGTTCGTTACTTGGAGGTGCGCCCGTCCATCCTGGATCTGACTACCGTGAACCTGACCAGTGCGCTGTAGGGCATGTTGAAGAGATGTTTGATCGGAAGGGCTGGAAGTTCATGATGGAGCTTGCGGAGTCATGCGGGCCCATTTCAAGGCTGCAAGGAATCCTAGGGGTACGTCCGTCGATTATCCAGTACAGGGAGGGCGTTGTGTTGAAGGTTAAACGCAGTCTCGCATGGTACATGTCTACGACCCAAAAGCCTTGCATAGCGTCCTGATCAAAGACGCAGAGTCATACCCCAAATGCGCCGACCCGTTCGAGTGCGTCCTCCATATCTTCTCGTGCTCGTGCATGCAACCGCTGACGAGGCTCGAGCAGCGATTTCATGCTCCTCTTAGGCCCGAGCGTCCTTACGACGAATGGGACGCAACACCGCAGGCAGCGCAAGCAGCTCAACCCCGTTTTCTCTGCCGCACATTTGCGCAACATGACGAACCTGTTTTACGAGATCGCCCATAGTGTGCGTCTCCTTCATCCATTCCCTTCATCACCGTCCATCTGACAGCACGGGTTCTCACCATGCCATAGGTCCGCAAGGCCCTCACGAACCGCATCGGCTGCGCTGCGGACGGCGAAGTCATTGACGTGAATGGGTGGATGGCGCGCACGACGCTCGAGATGCTTGGACAAGCGACACTCGGGTACTCATTTGACAACTTCGTCGATGACTCGACGGACGCTTTTGGCGAATCGCTCAAGGCATTCTTGTACGCACATGCCGTTCCCCTTCTTTTCGCTTGCGTGCTCACGCGTCTTTGTCCCCGTTCGGCTTGGCCAGCCCCACATACAGCCGCATCGCGATCCTCGGCTTCATCCTCCCCCCTATATCATACATAATGCCCATACGGATCTGCAGGGCCATTTTGCGTGCGATCCCTCAGGCTGACATACGCAAGATGATGAACATCTCGGACACCATGACAAAGCGCTCTCTTGAGATCATCGACGAGAAGAAGATGGCTCTCCTGAAGGGCGATGACGTGCTGCGGGAGAAGATCGGCGAAGGGAAGGACCTGATGAGCATCCTGTGTAAGCCCCTTCGTCTCTTCATACGTCAGACGCCCATGCTTAACGGAAATTAAACGTACCAGTGAAGGCGAACATGCTCGCGCCAGAGGCCGATAGGCTCACGGATGAGGAACTCGTCGCGCAGATGTCGTACGTGTTTCTCGTGATTGCCGCTTAGGCCGGAATTCACGCTGAATGCGCTTCAGAACGTTCATGCTCGCCGGCATGGACACCACTTCGAATGCTCTCACCCGAATTCTCCACGTCCTTGCCGAGCACCCGGTTGAACAGGAGAGGGTGCGCGCGGAGGTCACTGAGGCACGCAACGGCAACGACATCACGTATGACACGCTCGAGAGGCTCCCCTACCTTGACGCTGTGTGCCGAGAGACGCTCCGTGTGTATTCGCCCGTCAACGTCATTGCACGGGCGTATGTCCACTTCCCTGCACCTCTCGACGTGACCGCGAGCTGAAACTGTCGGACAGCGCTGCGAAAGACATGTGCCTTTCCCTGTTCACACCTGTGTTGGACAAGAACGGGGAAACGATCACGGAGGTTGCCATCCCAAAGGGCACCTGGATCATGGCGAACCTCCAGGCGAGCAACTGCAACCGCGCGCTGTGGGGCGAGGACGCGTACGAGTGGAAGCCTGAGCGCTGGCTGAAAGCGCACCCTTCTCCATTGGAAGAGGCGCGGATTCCGGGCGTGTATTCGAACCTGTGCGTTCTTCTCGAAGTCTTTTTCTGTGGTGGAGACGCACGCTGAGGACGTTATGGTAATGACCTGCAGGATGTCGTTCTCTGGCGGTACCCGTTCGTGCATGTGCGTACGCTTGAATCGCATCCTGTCATAGACACGGCTCTAACTCACTTTGTGCGGCGATAGCGGGTTCAAGTTCTCGCAGCTCGAGATGAAGATCGTCCTATCAGTGCTCCTGTCATCCTTCAAGTTTGAGCCGACGGGAAGACCGGTTTACTGGAACACTTCGGGCGTGAGCTACCCGACCATGAGCGAGGAGAGCGACAAGCCCGAGATGCTTCTCAAAGTGACCCCTGTTGCCTGAGCAGCCTCATATTAAAATTATCTGTATTCCTTCAAGTCAAGTCATGTCATCATCGAGAATCTTCTAGATTACAGCCCACGGTATTCAATTTGCGGTGAGCCCAACCACTGGCAGGAGGTCCTAGGTGTGACCGATTCAAGGCGCTGATGTTAGTTCGGAAGATCACTATGGGAGGCTCTTGTGATGTATACCCATGATATTTTACAAGACTTTGAAGAACAATGAACAAACGTAAGTCCCGAAAAGTGAAGACAAGCGGAGAGTGGCATCATCTACTAGCTATAGGCGCTAGCATCAGCCATCAGCATTACGTAACTTCCAAGTATCGTGCTACTATAATAGTATGTAGTTGTTCACTGTATGGGAGTCAGTCATTGTAACTTGTTCCGGTCCCACTGACGTACACTCAAGTTCTGTATATCCATCTGCGTGTATGCGTCCCTTCTCCACGCCCCCCTTATAACCATCATACCGCACGAGATACCAATGGAATTAACAAATCGTCAGAAGAACGACTTGTCTGTTTCACTGTGCGACTGATACTCTGTGAAAGTCACCCACTCAATCACCATACTCAAAGTGGGAAGTATATACAGTAGGTTCAGCATTCTTCAGTGTACTTGCCGGCGTCCCGCCCAATGGTGATCCGTGTCGATAGCTCAGGCGCCGAAAGCCTCGCCAAGCGATCGGCCATGCAAGTCCATGGCTGGGTCGATATCGCGTGAGGCAGACAATCACTCAGGCGCAAACAGACTTCTTGCGTGATCGGTACCGCGACAGGATTAACGAAATCAGAGTCCAGAGAACACGATAAGGTCGTTGACAAACATTATTTTTGCACCTCGCAATGCCGTTGTGGCTATTTCCGAGCTTGCTGGTCTCAAGGTATATATCGGACGTTTTATGTTTCGCCTACGACATTAGCTGATCGACGCATCCGGCAGATGGAAGCGATGCCAAATATGCCTACAGACGAACTATCGGTTGCGTTTGTTGTGTCTGCATCCTGCGATCATAAACAAATAAAATATGGGATGTGCGGAGAGGACAGTGCTTGCAAACGCTGTGATATGAAGCATGGCAAGCTCATTATTATCGTAAGTCGGCCACGTTGGATTGGTGCCCGGCCTTGTCTTCCACCCCAACGGACGATATCTGTTGTCTGCGGCTGACGGCGGGTCTATCCGAATATGAGAGATCAAGACTGCACGGTGCATGCGCAAGGTGGAGACTGGTAAACGGTTCATGTCCTGTTTTGCGTGGGGTTGACAACCCTTGGGATGCAGCGCCCAGACAGAAAGCAAAGACGGACAAGCAGACGCTCCCAGACGCGTCAACGTGGTCGCTTCTGGCTGCTGGGAATACGTGCGTCTAGTCAGCTGTGAACACAGGGTATACTGACACACTTATGCTCGCTCAGAGCGTGAGACTATGGAAGCCTTAAGCCTTTTGAGATCCCAAGGCATATCTGGATAGCGGGGATTTATTCTTTTCGGTGTAGATGCAGTGGTCGGCTGCATGCATTTCATTTTTCCTCATAGGTCTGCCTGTTGCAATATGTTGTGAGGAGAACATCGCGCTTTCTGATTTTGTTCTGTCGTCGCTTGAGCTCTGAGCACTCTTGCCCATTTATTATCATCACAAACTGAAATGTTCTGTCTGCTATGCTGCGTGGACATTTCCAGTATACCTGTCAGATTGCGCAGATATCAGTGCCCAAACTCACGAACCCTACGGTGATACAAACAGAGATCGCTGTACGGAATTGTAACATCATCGGACTCAGTTGACTTTGATTCACTTCCTTCCCGATGGAGCAACACGATGTCATGTCCCTTCCAGATATTCTTAGTTTGGTGTTCTCCCACATTCTACGGTCGGGACACTACTGCGTGCAAAAGCTTACAAGAGGAGCGTCTGACGAGGCTCAAGAAAACCTTAAAAGTGTGCCGCCATGTCTTCCGCAGCAGACGCGACGTATCTCCTCCAAGGCAAGCTCGCCCTGATTACTGGTTGCACGTACGCACGTCCCTTTGACTCTCTCATCTGCTTATGCGGATTGAGGATGTTGGGTACATGTGTTGACAGCGGGGGGATTGGGCAAGCGACCGCACGTGCTTTCGCACGGAACGGATGCTCCATCGCCGTTCACCATTCCGCCCAACATTCCAAGGCAAAGGCAGATGCGCTCGTTGCTGAGCTAGTTGCGCTGGCACCTGGGGTCAAGGCGGCCGCGTTCGAGGCGGACCTTTCCACATACGACAACGCGCGCAAGCTGCATGAAGACGTCGTAAACGTGCTTGGACACCCAGATATCTTGTTTAGCAACCATGGAATGTCGGGTCCCAGGATCGGCCCGCATGGCGACATACAGGACGTCAGTCCAGAGCAGTTCGAGGAGATCTGGCGCACAAATACCGGCACGGGTTACGTTGTAAGTTCGAGTGAAGGTCGATCGAAATATGGCTTATGTAGTGACGTCTCGTTCATCTAGCTCGCACAGAAGTGCGTGTCTTACATGCAGGAGAGGAAATGGGGTCGTATTGTCTTCACGTCGAGGTAGGGCCCATGGTATTCTGCATTCTCGTCCTATATGATGTTGATCTTGGTGGATGGGTTCACAGTGTCGCAGCGGGTACGGGTGGTGTGATTGGCCCTCAGTATGCGTCCTCGAAGTCGGCCCTGCATGGCTTGATCCGTTGGCTGTCCTTGCGGTATTGTAAAGAAGGCATAGTGAGCATCCATCAGGTGTTTCAGCCCTGGTAGCAACTCCCATAACCTTACTAGCTGACCAATGGTGTCGCGCCTGCACTCATTGAAGGTGAGTGTCCGGGAGCCTCCATCCTGAGACTTTGAGAATTGATATAGCGTGCAGACACGGAAATGATGAAAAATCCCCCAGACTCGGTCCGCGTAAGTGGAAGACGTGTCTTGAGAAGCTCCAGAAACGATGTATCTCACAACCAGGGTAGAGCATCATTCCCATAGGAAGACTGGGGAAATCGGAAGAAATCGCATCAATTGTCCTGATGCTTGTCACTAATGGTTATATGACAAACAAGGTCACTCGCTCACGATACGGATCAAGCAATGACTGACCTGGTATTTCCGATGCCGCAGATCATTGTCGCTGATGGTGGATGGACGAATGGCGGAGGTTTCTGAGTGAAGATGGAACACAAATTGAATCTGTGAAGCTGGCCATTATATTGCGTAGATGGCGGAAAGTGAGCAGTAGTGGATACAATGGTCATAGCATGATGGTGTGGTATATGCAATAGTTGTACAGTACCCATGAGAAAGGCGCGACAGATTATCCATTACCATCAACGAACGATTATAAGAAAGCGAGTCGACAGCGATGAGCAGAGTTGCATCAAGATATGGAATGTTACGAGGGTGGCATTCATTTCCCCGCAGGGGCAGGGGATCCCTTACCAGGCGCGGATGAACCTTTGGGTGCTACGCCAGCAGTCTCCATAAGCTCGTTCAGTGTCTGTATTCGTTTCTGTGCCAGGTCTAGTTGACGTTGGTATGCCCTAAAATGGTGGTCATGTTATCAATGATTTCTACCCGGTGCTGGTGGCAAACGTACTTCAACTGGTTCTCTAGCTCGAGAGCGCGTTCCTTGCCACCTTGTCTCTCGCGCTTGATCTTCTCCTCCGCCGTCTTCACGCGCTTCTCGTACTCCTGTACACGTGCCTCCCACTTGTTGTCTGCGGCAGTCGTCTTCTGATTCATCGCAGTGACCTTCTCCTCGGACGCAACCAACTGATTTTGGAGATTGATAGCCCGGCGCTCCGCAGTCTGCACCCGGGCGGTGAGAGAGCGAATTTCCATAGACTCCGCTTGATTTCCCTTGCGAGTAACGACGTGCGACTGCAGAGCAGCATTTGTGGCCTGTATACAATGCACTACTACGTGAGCGCCACGATGTTATGCTGGTTGACTACATGACTTACCTGGAGTGCCTCAATTTCGCCCTCTTTCGCGCTCAGCTTCTTGCGCCATACTGCCTTGGCTTCAGCAAGCGTCTTCACGCTCGCCTCGAATTTGTCGATTTGTTTCCACCGCAGGTCCAACTGTTTGCGCATGTCGCCGAGCTTGTCTGTATACCGCTGCTCGGCTTCCTTGACACGCCTCTCGAACTCATTCTGAATGTGGCTGAGCGCCTTCAAACGCGTGATTAGGTTGTCGTGGAAGACGCTGAAATTAGTGAAGGGCTTCGTCTCCGCTTGCCCGTGCTTCTTCTGTCGTAATAATTTAGCACGTAATGGTGTGAATCGAGCAAGGCGTCCTTACTGGGGTTTTATCTACGCCGACAATCTTATCCATGTACTGGTAGATGGTCAATAAGAGCGTATTGCGCTCAGTTAACTGGTCTCGATACTGGGCCTCAGCAGAGAGGAGAGCACGCTGGTCTTTGGATAGTCGCTGCTCCAGTTCCGCGATACGCGTCCGAAGGCTGGCGGTCTCACTCTCCGCCGCACGCAAGCTCGCTTGCGCATCGTCAAGCTTCTCGGAGACGTTCAGCCGCGCCTGGGTCTGAGCCGCGAGCTGTGCTGCAAGGTCGCGGTTTTCGGCGTGCAGCTTGTCGATGACGCCATCGCGATCGCGTCCCTTGCCCTCTCTGTTGTCGAGTTCCTTGCGTGCCCGTGCGAGCTCGTCCTCGAGACGTTCGACATCCCGACGGAGGCGGTCGACCTCGAGTTGGAGCGAGAAACGCGCGGTAGTGTGCGATTCGCCAAGTTTCTTATTATCTGCCTCGAGGGTCTGGAGCGCGGTTTGCACAGCGACTAGATCAGACTCCCGCTGAGTGAGAAGCGACTGGGTGCGCGCGAGGTCGTTGAGTGCGGATTGCAGGGCAGATTCCTTCGCTTCCACAGAGCGGTGTTCTTGTCGAATGGCGTCGTCATGTTCCTTCTCGACCCTATCGAGGTCAGACTCGAGAGACTCGCGAATGCCGCGCTCGCGTTGTAACTCCTGGACAACCTTCTCAATATGCTGAGCCAGCTCTTCCTTCCGTGCGCGGTGCTCTTGCGCCTCCGCATCACGGGTGTTGTACAACTCAGTGAGCTCCTCGAGGTTATCCTTCAAAGAGGCGACTTTCTGAATAACAGAAATTCATCAAAGAAGATCATCACAGGTCGCATGAACCGACTACTTACTTGCTTGAGCGCAGACGCTAGCTGCTCCAAGCGCTCACGCTCGACCGCTTCGTCCTCTCGGAGACGGTCCATGTCTTCCTTTAGACGTTCGTTCTCCTCCTCGAGAGCATATATTTGACTGCTCATCTTCTCGAGGTCGCGGTTGGCCGCCTCAATTTCGTTGTCCTTCTCTTCAGCCTCCCGTTCGAGATGTGCAAGAGTCGCCTCAAACTTGTTGTGAAGGTCTTCTGCATTGGCCTCGTACTCGTCGATATGTAGCCGGAGGTCTTTGCATTCCGCGTCGCGTTGCTCAAGAGCCTAGAATGCCGTAACGTCAGACTTTGTGGCGCAAAGAGGTGATAACCACATACATCACGCAGCTCCTCCATCTGTCCCTTAGCCTCGTCGACCTCTCCACGCCATACCTCCTCGACGCGCTCGACTATGTGCTGGTGCTCCGCGACGAGCTCCTCAATCTCACGCTCCTTCATGTCTATCTCATCTTCTTTCTGTTGCAACTCGATCTGTGCAGCCGCGAGTTTGTCGCGCACAGTATTGAGACCCTCCTCGACGGCCTCGCGTTCCTCACGCTCCTCCAGAATTTGTGCTCGGCTCTCGCTGCGCTCAATTGACTCCGCTTCTCGTCGCCGCTGTAGATCCTCCAATCCGAGCTTGAGTGTCTCTAGCTCGTCCGCAAGATCCTCCTTCTCGTCATTCCGTGCCGTCAAGATCTCCTCCAGTTCGTCAATACGCGCGCGCAGATCCTCATTCTCGCCCTCCAAGTCCTCCGCTTGTTGCCGCCACCGGTCGTCACCGCGCGAGGAGTGATTGCCCCGTTGCTCAGCCAAATCCCTCAGCCTCTCTAGCTCCTCCGTGTTCTCCTCCAATAGCGCACGGACGTTCTCGAGCTCCTCTTCGAGTTCCGCGTTCCGAGCTTCCAGTTCGCGCAGTGCACCATCGTCAGGACCAATGGCGCGTCGTCGCCGCAGCTCCCTCAACTCCCGCTCTCGCTCCTCCAGCTTCTCCTCCAGCTCACGTGAGCGTGCATGAGACCCTCCTGAACCGCGCTGCAGCCGATCGAGCTCGCGTTCAAGCTCCAGAACAAGCTTCTTCAGCTTCTTCATCTCCATGCCGCGCTGTTGCACCTCTATCTTCAGGTTGATGTTCTGCTTTAACGCAGCGTCGATCTGGTCAGGGGCGAGCTGGGCGAGGCGCTCCTCGAGGAAGTGGACTTTTAGCTTGATATTGAAGTTCTCCTTCTTGAGCGCGTCGATATGCTACAAAACGGACCGGTCCCTCTGAGCAGTCTTCTATGAGCCATGTGTATGCGAGACGCACCTTCTCTTGGTCACGCAGGGTGAGGTTCAGTCCCTTGCCTGATTTGCTCGCGCTCCGTGTACGCGCGTGCCGACCTCCGACCACGCTGGTTCCGCCGGCCCATCGTTTCTCGCGCCCATCCGGCGTGTCCAACACGTCCGCGTCGTGCTCCTCACGAGATTCTTCGTCCTCGTGGTTGCCGAACCGCTTCCCCACAGGAGTCGCCTCCTCTGCGCGTCTCTTCGCAAATGTGAATCCATTGGGGGGAGATGGTGTTGACAGTGGCCCAGATGAGACTGCGGTTGTCGCTGTGGATGTGGACGGTATTCGTAGGTTCCGCGCAGGTGTGGAGAATGTTGAGGTGAATGAGCCCAGGGAGATGTCCGGGACTGTTCCAGCAGATTGCGTCGACGTGTCTGCACGTGCATTGAGTGCCGCAGACATTGTAGTTCGCAATCGCCGTCGATGTCGACGGCGATGAAGATGGGAGAAGGTAGCAAGTTGCCGTTACAGACGCGCTCCGGCCGAGTGCAAGATGGCCCCCAGCATTATTTCCCACGGCTCAACTTGGGATCGTCGGTTTATCTGGCCCATATGGCTTCCCCAACTCCACTCGTCTACAACATGCATCTTTCCGTGCACCTCGATGTTACTCCGTCCCGATGTTGAGAGAAACACCAAACCTCGAATGATATCGGGAATGCACACGAGGTGAAAAGGCGAGGTAGCTGTTGGATGAGCACCCAGTCCGTCACGATCATACGGGAGAAGAGGTATGCTGGGTACAGACTAGATATTCAACTCTGGCAGAGTCTATCTCATGAACATAACGGTATGCGTTCTCTCTCTATACTATCGTATTCATTTATAGTGGACTCCATAGATTGCCAGGGTCGCATTCCAGCACGTACCCTTGCGTCGTACTGGCAAATAGTTGTCCCGCAACGTGCTTGAAGTTGCAAGGGGGTTCAGAACCCTTCAAAACGCGCATTTGACCCAAACAGCAATGTGTAATACTGGTCATGAAGTCCAACAAACAGCCCAGGTTGCAAGGTCGTCTGACTATCGGGACCAAACATCAAGCATTTTGCTTGCTCCCTTGAAGGTGGTCGTAAGTTTCTTGTTCCCTGCGCGTTGATCATTCGAAGCAAGCTTATGCTTTTCACAAGGATGATCATTCACCGGCTTCGGTGGCCGCCAGATTGACAGCGGGCTGCGATTTCTTCGATAACACCTCGGGGCGCTCGAGCTATGTGTGAACATCGCGGACCCACAAGCGGGGTGTGACTACAGCTGCCGTGCCACAGTAATCGTTGAGCGTTTTGAAGAACTACACTACCGCATCTCGTGCGTCAACCTGTGTCAGGTATATGAGCGCTGATCAGTAGCTATCCTTCCGAGTCATACTTCGATGTCTGGTGGGAAACCAGCCGTCACGCCAAGTAGAGTGATATGGGGTCAATCCCTGTTGTATGCATGAATCCTGCGATGTTCCTCAAGATTCTGCCAGCAGGCGTACTGGTCGGGGGTAGTAGACACCGACGTCATCGGACGTGTTGGAAGTCACACTCTGACCATTGTGTGAGTCGTGCGTTGCGAGGTGGATAGCGGCTCCGGTGCAATCATCTCTTACATTCTAGTGTCACTTCTGATTTTACTCTCAGGAGATATCCAAATATCAGAGTCGACATCATTAATGGAGTTTCTGGGGCCACTCATGTGTTGACCCATCTGTTGTGAAGAGGGGCAATATCCAGCGGTCTGCTTTTGCACTCTCAGACAAGCCCGCGTGTAATTGAGACAGTGTTGGTGAAGACGCTCATTTCCCGAACCTCACTGTCTCAACTTTTTGGCCTCCGGCTATGAGGACATTCGACCTCGCGCTGGTACGTTTTTCACCCAAGCCAACTGGTAACAGCTGCTCACCCGCTGAAAACCCCTCCTGTATCGGATTACGTATACTCCTACGTATCAGACAGACAGTACTATCGTGTTCATCATCATCAACTTCGGTAACAGAGCTCCTCGATACGGTATCCTCTTCCATCTGCTCCAATTGCTTCTCCTTCCTTCAATCTCCTCCACAGCGTCCAGCTTCTCTATGCAAAATTCAGCTATTTACGTCAGGCGGATCCATCTGCGGGCTATGAGCCGGGACGAGTATGAACTCATTACGCCCGCGGAGAACGTACCAAGCGCGAGGCATTCTTAGCATGCCCTGAGTGCCCCATTTTTCATTGCCATTCAATATGACAACACTTCAAATCATGCGGCGTGCACAAGGCGGACATGAGGCTTGGCCTGGGACAGCATCGCCGTTTGGGCGGAATTGACAGGGACATATTCCCGAGCTTGTCCTGGCCGTCGACTGTCGATTCCATTGATCAATATGAACAGCCCGGCACTGCAAGCTCTGCGTCAGGCAATATGTAGCACCAGTTCAAGCTAATATCTGTTGTAGTTTCGCCGAGGAGAATGAGCACCTTGAAGTCCAAGTGTCGCGGGAGGTGGCGACCGCGTTATCCCCACTAATCCCTCGGACGCACTTGCGGAAATTAATCGTCCTGTCATTGGCCAAGTGACCCTCCAGGAGTGTTCTCCCACCAAGTGTGGTATGTCATCGTCCTCGTTCATCACGGGCATACACCCCCTGGCACAGACTCCGAGCCTGCTGGTCATGGAGCATCACAGAGCCTCGCGCGTCCAAAAAAAAGCACCGCTGAACGTAGGACTATGCAATGGCCTCACAACTGCATTCTGCTCCGGTCGTCCGGGTGGTGCGCTCCAAGGTACGCCTTCCGATTTATCCCGCGGAGTGTTCGTATATTTCTCTAAGTCGGTATGTTTGTCCCTGTGACGTCTAGGGGAGTCGGACATTGTGCTATCGTCACTCAGAGCGCTCACGCTCATACGTGCATTTGCTCACATCTGTTGACCCCAGTGGCCAACGAGGTATAAAAGGCTCAGGATAACGACGAGATTCGGCAGGTCGAATCACTCGAATCGCCTACCCAGCATTCCTCCAGCCCTAGTAGCACATCGCAACCTCTCTAGCCAACATGGTCTTCTTCCCCGCCGCCACTCTCGCCATCGCCATCTCGCCCCTCCTTGCGGCCGCCACCCCCCTCGAAGCTCGCCAGACCTGCTCTACTGGCGCTATCCAGTGCTGCCAGCAGACTACCAGCGTAAGACTGCAGCCCCCGGCCCGTTTCTCTCCCCTGGTCTATGCATACGCTAACGTCGAACGATAGGCTGCCTCCGCCTCGGGCGCAGCCCTCCTCGGGCTGCTCGGCATAGTCGTCCAGGATGCGAACGTGCTCCTCGGCGTGGACTGCTCCCCCATCAGTGTCGTCGGCGTCGGAAACAGCGGCGCCTGCTCCGCTAACACTGTGTGCTGCGAGGACAGCAGTCACGTTCGTCTTTTCTACCGTTCCTCTATTGACTGCCGATCAAATGACTGACGGCGAATTGCCTCACATAGGGTGGCCTCGTTTCCATTGGCTGCCTCCCGATCAGCCTCTGAGAAGTCAGCGCTAGCGTCCACAACTTACTCAGTACGAGAATTATCAGAAGTACAAGATTATGAACAGGACAAAACGGTGATGTTGTGTAGCGAATCGTCGAGAGTTTTTTCTAAGATGTAAAGAGAGCCATGTGTTGTATGAACGTGACCTCTATGCCCCATGCTATGTGTCATTGCCCGATCTCGAGTGACGTACTCTCGGTCTTCTTGAGCCAAGCTTGTATGCCATATAGCCGGTAGACGAAGTGATGCAACAAATCCTGGGATGATTCATAAACGCGCGCTGGCTAGATACATGCATAGTCCGGCGCTGCTGTAACTACAACCACGCGGGTGCGACACACAGGATCTCAGTGCCAGCCGAGAGGTAGGGATGGTTCCGTGTCGATCAACGATTATCCGCGCCGAGTCGAGACTGGGGAAAATGATGGGGAGATAGGGATACAGAATGTACTCTGGAAGCGTGTGGATAGGTTTGCAGAGCGATATGCGAGGGACAGCAACGAGAGTAGTTTGTTTGAGTTTGAGCTGATGGCGATGAGGGGATGTGGACCGGGACCGAAGATGCGTAGATGGGGTGAGATTAAGATTAACGATTACGCATGGTAAGGAAGGTGGGTCATCTGCGCAGACAAAACCTCAGCAATAAGCCGTATGCACGTAAGGACATATGGATATTGATACAAAACTTACATCGTCATAGGGCGGCACTTGTGCTTTTAGCGCGCCATGTCGTTAACGAAGAGGCATATCAGACTCAACCAATATATTGACAAGATTTGCCGTCATCCTGATGACGGGGAACGGAGGCGTCGAGAGTCGCCGAAAAGGACAGGGTAGAAAGGGGCGAGCGCGCCGAGGACTTGTCCCCGCGACTCTTCGCAGCGGAACGTGGACGGGTCGTCGAGCGGTCGCGATGACGCATAGTCAGTATAGCAACCAACTGAGGTACCGCCAATTCACCCCGCGGGATGAGTGGCATGTCGTGTGCAGGGTCCAGGGGTGTAGGCGACGACGAGGCAGCCACAGTACGACGCGCCGCACGCTCTGCGGCTTCCCTCGCGGGGTCTTCCGAGATTGGCGAAAGAGAGCATGGAATCACGGCAGTGGGCTCGATGGGGACTGGCTGATAACCCAAGTCGACCAAAGTGCGCCAGATCCGATCAACAAGCAGTGAGTCCTGGGCGGTGTAGTCATCGTATCCGCCATCGGTGCTGACGCGCGCGCGAACGCCATTCGCAATAGTACTGTGAATCGAAGCGAGGAACTGTGCGTCGGCGACGAGGCGCTTGGCCTTGCGGACACTCTTCCTGGTCGGGTTCCCTGCGCTCATGCTCTCCCGACGAGCGGCTATTCGCTTAGTCGGCCGCTCAGATGCGGCAGGCTTCTCGGAAGCAATGCGGGTCTTGCGCTGGTTCGTGTCGCGATGGAAGAAAGACGCGGCGAGGCAAGACTTGGACCGACGGCGGAGAATGTCGGTGTGAGATACATGTCGGGAAGCGGTGGTGTGTACCTCCGAGACTTTCTCGGGGAAAGCCAGCCCTTGCAGTTCGTCATTAGAACAGTATCCCTCTTCGCTCGAAGACCGCTTCCTCGGGGGTGGACAAGGAATTGGCGAGGAAGGAAACGGAACAGAGCTTGGTGGCGAAATGATAACCTCTGAAAGGGTAGTGAAGGTCGGGATCGGGGTACTGCTTGTATTCATCCGAGCAGCATTTGTGTTGGTGATAGAGACCGTCGGTGCGCTTTTCTTGAGGACAGGCAATTTGAAGTGAACTTTCGGGAAGCGCGGCGCGTTTGTCTTGTTGCACAAAGGTTGCCGAAGACGCGAGGTCGGTGGGTGTATGAGGTTCATGGCGAGCGAGATGAGAAGAATGAAGCCAAGGAAGAACTTGAAGATGAACGCAAGAACAAATGAGACGTTGAGCAAGTCGTGTAGAACGACGACCAGCGTAGCTCGTCGTACAAGGCCAGGCTCAAGCAGCGCGGATGCTACTTATTATATACAGAATCAACTTGGTGACAATGCAAACAGTGTGAAGAGCCGCCCCAACCGTTTCATTGATCGCGCCTAATCCAATCTCGGAATCGTTCAAGATCTAGCCGAGCTCTCTCAATTGAGAATTCCATACAACGGCGCGCGCCGACGTTCGCAGTGCAGCGGCAATGGAGAACATGGTCGGTGTATAAGTTAATGCACTGTACTGGGCGAAGTGAAGTCTACTGTCAAAGTGCATGTAGTAAGTACGCAGCAGTCGGGCATACCTTATTACAACATAGCCAGCTACTTGGTATGGAGTATACATTTAAATATCTATACCAGATGTCAAGCGCTGAACGTTGCGCACGTGGGCGAGCAGAATGAGCAAATAAACATTCACGCCCACCCAGCACCCTTTCCCTCATTGTTGCACTGCTCTCCTGCCTATTCTGCAATGAAAATTACCGGTAATATGAAAACTGTGCTGTTATGGCCTTCTCTGCGGTCCTCTGGCTGTCACAGCCAGAAGACCCTTTTGTTATGCTTCAGTTCTCTGTTAGTGGCTATCGAGCGCACCGTTAGAACTGGAAGCCAGGTTGGGCGAAGGGGAAAGGTTCAGATGAGGAGTTCAGGGGGTGAAACAGGAGATTGAAGCTGGGGCTCTACCCTGAGCCCCCTGGTCTTATATACATGTGGGGTGGAGTCATATCCAGTATGACTCACCATGGGTCTGAGTCACTATGAGTCCATATGAGTCACTACTAGTCAGGACGAGTCAGAGCGAGTCAGAATGAGTCACCACGCCTCCGGAGCCTACATGAGTCAGAGTGCTACCAGTAACCTGTCAATTGTAACACCTTTCATGGGTAGTGGTGTGTCTGGACAAACCATACACATTGCTTGCTTGAAGAGTACCAGGACAACAGCCTTGGACAGTCTCTGCAATGGTCATGTCTATATTATCTGCCAATAAATAAGCCTAGGACAGTGTGTCTATTATTTGAGGTTAATGTCCCACCGCCTTTGCTCGGCATTTTGAACTCCCCTGTGGCGCATCAGTATTCAGAACTTTGTTGTGTCGGCCCGACAGGCGCTTAACGCGCGCACCTCGCGCAAGCCGTCACGCACCCCGCGCTGATATGCTAGGACAGGCTCTGACGGCCGGTAGCCGCGGGGTAACGGGCGTCCTAGAAGTGATGCGGGGGGGAGTCCGGTCTCGAGCTCCCTGTCGGACGAGCTCGCTTCTAGATGTTGCGGTAGGATCGCGCGCGCTCAGAGAGTAGGGGGAACAGTCGCAGAGTGTAACGCAGTATCGCGCCACACAGGGGGAGTCAGGTCGCTGCCTCGCGCCGAGAGTCGCAGGGTGTAGCGCAACGCAGTCGCAGTCTCGGGATAACGCAGTCGCAGCTCGCTCGCTCTAACGCAGTGGAATCGCAGGGATAACGCAGTCGTAACGCAATCGGTCGGGACACTCACGCGTAGTCGTGCGTTGGACACACTGGCTGGCGGACCTGGTATAGAACCTTTGGAGCTCTCGCGAACTTGGTAGTCGGTCGCGACACCCTGGAACCGTTTGTGGGCTTCCGGGGCGAATTGAGAGTGAAAGGGGGGGGTGTCTTGGGGGTTCGTCGCCCCAGAATGAGGATATGTACAGGAATGGGCTTTTCGCCCGTAACTACAAAAGTCCGATGTCTAAGTCCGATGGAAACTGACCAGAGAGCCCGCGATTGGCTGCACACCGCGCGCGCGCGTGTCGCGAAACCTGCGCGCCTCCGAGAGTCGCTGCCGCGCCACCGCCGCGAGATCGCGATCAACGCACCGCGCAGTGCTCGTCTTGGCTACACTGCCGCTAGGGCGCAGGGTTTGCAACTGAGAGCTGGGGGTCTACGGGTTTGTCGGAGGGCGCGCAGAACTTCGGGACCCCATCGGGGTCCGACGCGCGTGGGGCGACTGGGTATGGTGTCCGCTGCTCGTCGCCCGCTGAGAGTGGGTCGCGCAACGCATAGATTACTTGCGCCAGGTTCGTATGGCCAGCGCTGGGTCTTGGAGTATGCGCGGAGAGACCTGAAGTGTGCGCGGAGACGGCGCTCCGGTCGTGTACGTCATGCATGCGTATCAGCGCACCCGCGCGCGATGTCGCAATGGGCCGTTGTTTGTTTATGTATCTGCTCTATTGTCCGATCAATACAACACGTGGCTTCAGCACAAAGAGAGACAGAGAGAGAGTTGTCAATGCAAACATAAATTACGCACCTCCTCGGTCGAATGGCAACAAAGGCCTGCGCCAATTGTCATGCCGAGAAACCTGTCGCGGCTTTCCGGCCGCGCGTCAAGAACAGTGCCGCTGGAAAGAAGGGGGAGCCCGCTGCCATGTGCGGCCTGTTATGCTTCAGTTCTCTGTTAGTGGCTATCGAGCGCACCGTTAGAACTGGAAGCCAGGTTGGGCGAAGGGGAAAGGTTCAGATGAGGAGTTCAGGGGGTGAAACAGGAGATTGAAGCTGGGGCTCTACCCTGAGCCCCCTGGTCTTATATACATGTGGGGTGGAGTCATATCCAGTATGACTCACCATGGGTCTGAGTCACTATGAGTCCATATGAGTCACTACTAGTTAGGGATGAGTCAGAGCAAGTCAGCATGAGTCACCACACCTCCGGAGCCTACATGAGTCAAAGTGAGTCCGCTACCAGTAACCAGCCAATCGTAACATTACCCCCCCCTAAGGCTGATCGTCCTCGATCAAACGTACTCCAACTCGTCGTTGTCGTCAACAACGATGGGGGTCGGAGGTCGGGCCTGGAGGTCCCGCGGGTTGACGGTGGCGGGTGGATCCGCTGCAACGGGAGGAGGGAGGTAAGGGGGTGGTGGTGGCGGCGGGATCCTTGTCAACCGGATACCGAGCAGAGCTCTGAGGGCAATGTTCTCGATGTTGCGTTCGAGGTTTGCGTCTGACGCTGGAGGGGTGTATGGGCAGGACTCGAGGGGTGGGAGCGAGGCTGGGGTACCTGGACGATTGGGGGGACTGGAGAAACGCTCTGCCAGAGGGGGCCGAGGTGTGTGATTCTCCTGATCAGTGTTGGTGTCATCGTGGGTGGTCCATCCGTGTGCCGCCATGGGAGGTTCTCCCCAGGTACCATCATCAAGGGTTGAGTCGGCCCCTGTGATACGCCGCCAGTGGGTCTGGTCGTAGGGGTGAATCCCCCCAAGGTAGGAGTGCCACGCCGGGCCATTATAGGCCGGGTTGGGGCGAGGACATCCTTCATACTGGTCGACCGGGAGGAGGGCGTAGAGAGGGTCGAGGGTAGGGATGATACCTAAGAGGGGGATGATCTGTCCCAGGCTCCGGTCCGCAACCCTGTAGTTCCAGTGGATCGCCGAGTCAATAGCTGCCAGTGTGTCACAATAGAGGCACTGGTCCTCACCGGGGTTGAGGGCCACAAACCTTCTCATGAGGTGGAGGGAGGCCAGTGTGTCGGCAGCGCTCCGGTAGTTGTCGGCGGAGATCACTGTTTCACTCCGATAGCAGGCGAGGATGGTGTTGGTGATGCTCCGTAGGTCGGGGTGGAGGAGGGTCCATCCGACGCGGTCCGCCAGTGACCCGTCGGTGTAGATGGAGGTCGGGGGGCGCGGAAGGTGGTGGTAAGAGGGGAAGGCCCTCTTCACCCACCTGAAGCGGCTGAGGTCGATGTTGGGGATGGCCCCGGGGATGTTGAGCGGGATGGAGGGTGTGGGGGTACGGGAGGCAGTGCGGCGGGAGTGACAAGTGCGAGGCATTGTCGAAGGGGTTGATGTCGTCGAGAGAGATGAGAGCGAGTGGGAGAGGGCTGAGAGGCTCCAGAGTGAGTTGGGGGATGAGGACCTTAGGCCAAAAGATGTCGTCTTTTATAGGCTTTCAGGATTGTTTGGGCGTGTTTGAGGTCTTTATCTCTGAGCCATTCATTTTCATGACTCGGTCTTCCTTTCCAAGTCACCAGGTATTGGATGCTGCCTCGTGCCGCTTCCTGTGATTGATGATTGCCTCGAGTTCCCACTCTTCCATGCCATTTATTGCTTCCGGTGGTGGGGTGATGTAGTTGGGCCCATGCTCCGGAGTAGTGCGGTAATGGGAGATGAGGGACGTGTGAAAGACTGGATGGATTCTCCACGATCCTGGGAGCCGGAGTTTCACCGTGGTAGGTCCCATGACCTGTTCAATAACAAATGGGCCTTCGCGTTTTGGTGCAAGCTTGCGGTTGGGATAGGGCAATGACAAATTGGTGGATTCCAAGAAGACTTTGTCCCCCTTCTTGAAGGTCACATTACCAGCCGCCTGTCGTTTGGCCATGGCAGCTGAAGCCCGTGTGTGAGCGGCCAGTGCATTCTCCCGCCATTCCGTGAGTCTTCCGAGTCGTTCTTCCGTGCTCGGGTGTTTTGGTTTTGGATGTCTTGTTCCGATGGCACGTGGTTGGTATCCCATGAGCAATTCAAAAGGGCTCTTGCCTGTGACAGAGTGGGTCCGCTGATTGTGTGTGAATTCAAACTGTGGGAGCAGAGTGCTCCATGTATCAGGGTAGTTTCCGCAGTACATTCAGAGGGCCACTTCGAGTTCTTGGATAGCGCGTTCCGATTGGCCATCCGTTTGGGGGTGGTGCGCCGTGCTCATTGATTGGTTGATACCAAGGATCTTGTTTAGTTCTTGGTACGCCCTGGAGATGAATTGTGGGCCTCGGTCCGAGATGACTTTGTCTGGAAGTCCATATCGACAGTAAACGTCTCGTGCTAACATATTTGCTGTATCCATGGCATCCGTTTCTTTTGTACATGGAGTAAGGACAACAGCTTTGGTGACGTCATGATCGACAACTATTTGTACTGCGTCGTATCCGTTGGATGGGGGAAGTCCTGTAACGTAGTCCATGGTGATTGTGCTGAACGGCCAAGGGTTTCCTTGGTGAGGTATAGGCATCATTCCAGGGCTGGTACGGTGCGTATTGATCTTGGTGGTTTGGCAGATTGCGCATCCTTTCACAAACTGAGTGATGAAGTGGCGCATTCCTGGCCACCAGTATTCACGAGCTACTAGTTCGTATGTCTTCTGGATGCCTGGGTGCCCCATAATTGGTGGGTCGTGGTGGTTCCTGACAATTTTCCGTCGTAGGTCATCATCAGGTGGAATGTAGACTTTATCTTTGAACAACACAATCCCTTCGTCCATCTTCCAGTCTTCCTTCTTGCCAATGAGTGGTTCTTTTTTGAGATGCCAGGCGTTGTTCATTGATTCCATGACCGTTTTGTCACGTGACACCATTTCTTGAATCCTTTCCTGGAGCTCCACATGTACTGCCTTGGTGAACAGTTCATCTGGGAGCATGACTAGGTCTTCATTGTCGTGTGCTCCAGTGTCATGGTCTGCTCGTCGAGACAGGGTGTCTGCTTGTGCAAGTGTCTTTCCTGGTTGGTGCACAAGTCGATAGTTGAACTGTGATAGGAATAAACTCCAGCGTGCTTGTCGGCGATTGAGTTTCTGCGCGCTTCTGAAGTATGTCAAGTTTTTGTGGTCAGACAATACTTCGACCGGTTGTTCTGCGCCGTCGAGGTAGTGTCGCCAGGCTTCGAATGTGCGAATGATTGCCAGTAGCTCCCTGTCGTAGATCTGGTAGTTACGTTCCGTTGCGGTGAAAGCTTTGGACAGGTAGGCGCATGGGTGCCATAATTTATCCTCCCCCTTCTGACGCAAAACCACCCCAGTTGCAACTTTGGAGGCGTCACATTCAATCTGAAATGGTTTAGTCGGGTCTGGCATGACCAGAATAGGTGCTTCCAGGAATCGTTGTTTCAATGCTTGAAACACTCGTTCGCAGTCTGGTTTCCATTCCCATGTTTTTCCTTTGCATGTTAGATTGTTCAAGGGTTTGGCTATGTCCACGTATCCCCGAATGAATCGTCGGTAGAAGTTGGCAAATCCTAGAAAGCTTTGTACGTCTTTGACCGTTCGCGGTGTCTGCCATTCTTTTAGCCCTTCGAGTTTGACTGGGTCCATGGCTAATCGTCCTGGTTGAATGACTGCTCCGAGGAATTCCACTTCTTGTTTGTCGAATTCACATTTCTCGCCTTTTAGGTAGAGGTCGTGTTCTTTAAGCCTTTGCACAACTAACCGTGTCTGCTTCTGGAGTTCTTCCTTGGTCTTTGCAAAAAGGAGGATGTCGTCTATGTAGATTACTAGCCATCCTTCCGCTAGGTAGTCTCGGAAGAGGTCGTTCATCATGGCTTGGAATGTGGCAGGTGCGTTGCATAGGCCAAAGAACATGACCGTTGGTTCAAATAACCCTCGAGACGTTTTGAACGCTGCTTTCCATTGATCTCCTTCCTTGATGCGTACATTGTTATACCCAGCCCGTACATCGAGCTTGGAGAAGTATTGAGCATCTTTGAGTTTGTCGAGCAGGTCGGATATCAACGGCAGTGGGTAGATGTTCTTGACTGTCCCTTCGTTGAGGTAACGGTAGTCCTGTACCGGTCTCAGAGTGCCGTCCTTTTTCTTTACAAAGAATACGGGTGACGCCATGGGGGATTTGGATGGGCGAATATAGCCTTTGGCCAGGTTTTCATCGACAAACTTGTCCATTTCTTGACGTTCTCCAAGCGAGAGTGGAATGATTTTGCAGTCTCTTGGGACAAATCCTGGTTTGAGATCTATAGCATGATCCCAAGGTCGCAAAATAGGCATTCGTTCTGCTGCCTTCTTTTCGAAGACGTTTTTCAGATCTTTGAGATAATCTGGGAGAATGTCGTCCAAAGTCTTTGCTGACTTTTGACCCTGTGCTTGCACCGCTAAGTTCGTTGAAATGGTAGCTCGGCGGAGTTGTAGGTCGTCCTTTGTTTGCTTCCATAGCGTGGTGATGGTTGTGTTGGGTCTTTCGTCCCAGTGGTCGTCATCTTCTGGGTCTTTGCCAACGTATTGTCGTACCGCTTGTACGTCCTGGATTTCTCCACGTGGTAGTCCCCACATAGGGACACCTGGTGGTGGGTCGTTTTTGTTCTGATATTCCCGGAGGGCCTGTTGCTTTTTGATGACCTTGGGGTCGAATTCGAAGTGTCCCGAACTCCAATCAATACGTGGATTGTATCGTCGAATCCAAGGGATGCCTAGGATTGCATCGTCTCTTCCTAAGTCTGCGACATAGAAGTTGGTTGGCAGTGAGTGCCCTCGTATGACAAAGTTTGTTTCAATGCGATGGGTGACTGTTCCAATGGTATTGATACTGTTGTCTGCATTTCTGAATCAGATGGGTTTCGGAAGTCGGACCATGGGGAGTTGGTACTTGTCGACAATTCTTCGGTTGATGATGGTTGCATCTGCTCCTGAGTCGAACAGTGCGCGTATCCCGACGACTTTGGGTCCACACTCGACGTATCCTGACAGCAAATAAGCGAACCTGCGTTGCTGTGCTAGGGTGACAAATGAAATAGTGTAGTCCCAAGGATTAGACGGTACTGGCGTCGAGTCAGTCCGTCCCGTCAAAAATCCGCACCATCCTCCTCTTCCACGGAATTGAGTACCAGCTCTGGTTCTTCATCGGCTTTGTTTGCTGATTCTTCGTTTTCTTGTTCGACTGCTCGAGTCTTCGCATCTGGTCGCTTCTTCTGGGGGCAGTTGGCTGCGCGATGACCGGGTTCGCGGCAGAAGAAACACTTGTTCTGCTTCATTAGTTCGCGTCTGGTCTTGTCATCAAGTCGGCCACTTGTGACTGCCTTCAGGGAGGGGTAGGCAGGTTTGAAACGAGTAGTGCTGCGCGTGACGCGTCCCTGGGCACGATCGACTTCTCGGTTGAGCAAGTAGGCCTTGTTGAGCTGGATGGCAGTTTCCATCCACTGGTCCATGGTCGTCGGCTGGGGGTATACCAGTGCCATCTTGTCACGGAGGAACCCTGGTAATTTGGACCGGTACCAGGCCACCTGGGCCGAGTCTTCGTAGATTCCGCCTTTGACGAACAGGCGTAGAATCTTGGCATTGAAGTGGTCCATAGGTTCCTTTGGATCATAACGAAGTGAGCCGAGTTGGACGGCTGCGGTCTGAGCAGGATCTTGTTCCCCAAAGACGAGCAGGAAGTCGCGCCTGAAGTCCTTCCACGTTCCAAAGCCTTGTTCGACACCTTCGACTGTGAGTTGGGCTGCGTCGACCTTGGCTTCTGCCCACCATCGGGCGTCTCCTCTGATGTAGGAGAGGGCAGTGACTATCTTAGAAGAGTCGGTGGGATAGTCGCTCGGGCGGCTGCAGAACAGGAGATAGAGGTCCGCAAGGAACTCATTTGCTTTGTGTCGTTCGCCCGTGAAGCTGTCGGGTTCCTTGATCTTGCTCTTGTATCCTCGTCCATCGTCCTGCCTGGGTGCATTGGTGCCTCTTGGGGGGCCTCCGCCACCTCCTCCACCGCCTCCTCCACCGTCGCCTCCTCCATCGTCTCCTCCGTCATCTCCTCCCCCTTCAGGACCTCCTCTTCCTCCTGAGGGTTTGTATCCTCCCACTGCTGTGCGGAAGGCTGTGGCCGTACTGATGAAGGGTCCTTGAGAGGCAGATAGGGCGGTGGTCGGTCGTGTAGTGGTTGTGGACATGGCTCGCTGTCCTGGTTCTGGGTCTCTTGGTAGTTGTCGAGCTGGGATGATTGTTGAAATAGGGGAGGATTCGCGGTTACTCGTTGGTACAGTAGCCAGTACTGTTTCGTCGTCTGACAATTCTGGTTCTGGGGTCTTAGGAGGTGGCGTTCGAGCCCGCTCCTTTCCTTTGCTGGCTAATGGGATTTGAAGCCCAAGTCCTAGAGGCGTAACGGGTGACCTTGTTTTGACGAAGGTTTCTCCTGAGCCGGTAGTGACAGGGTCTTTGGGAGTCGGAACGAAACGGTTGCCTTCGGCTTTCTTAGCTCTGGTCTTGAGTCGATTTGGGCACGGTTGGTACTTGCAGATCGCAAATACTTCTGAGTAGTTGATGCGGTTGTCCTTTCGAGTGGTTGCGTTGTAGTAGTGGGGCCGGTTGTAACAGTCGAGATTGTCTCCCATGCACTGCTCCTAATTGCCGTGGGCGTGGTAGTGAGGGGGAATGTACGTAGTCCACTCGTTGACCAGGTGTCGGGTGGCAATGAGGTTGTGGAATCTTAAGGCAATGATGTGAATGTCTGGAGATCCGAGGCTGGTGACTGATATGAGCTGTCGAAGGCCTTCAGAGGTGTGTTCCAACCACTCTTCAAAGGTAAGAGGACGGTTTGGGTCGTCCACCGGAGGGTAAGGAGGGTTGTTCCGAAGTACACGGAGGGCCTGTGCCAGGTGCCAGGTGGTGTTGTTCAAGTGCCGAAGAGCAAGTGGTGAAATTGCCTCGGTGTACCGACTAGCTTTGTGCAGTGCGCGCGCAAAGTTATGTCCTTGGAGGAGCTGGAGGTAGAATTGTTCTACTGGGTGGACTTGTTCCGGAGTGGGGGGGTCAGGTATGGTTTCGTTCGAACCTCCGCCTAATACTGATTGTTCGTTGTCGGCGTGTTCGTCAAAGCTGTTCTGAACCTGAAGTGGGTTCCAGAACTCGTGTTCTTCTTCAGGGGTACGGTGATACGCACGCATGACGTACGCGACCGGAGCGCCGTCTCCGCGCACCCTTCAGGTCTCTCCGCGCATACTCCAAGACCCAGCGCTGGCCGTACGAACCTGGGGCAAGCAATCTAGGCATCACGCGACCCACTCTCAGCGGGCGACGGGCAGCGGACACCATACCCAGTCGCCCTATGCGCGTCGGACCCCGATGGGGTCCCGAGGTTCTGCACGCCCTCCGACAAACCCCTAGACCCCCAGCTTTCAGTTGCGAACCCTGCGCCCTAGCGGCAGTGTAGCCAAGACGAGCGCCGCGCGGTGCGTCGATCGCGATCTCGCGGCGGTGGCGCGGCAGCGACTCTCGGAGGCGCGCGGGTCTCGCGACATGTGCGCGTGCGGTGTGTAGCCAATCGCGGGCTCTCTGGTCAGTTTCCATCGGACTTAGACATCGGACTTTTGTAGTTACGGGCGAAAAGCCCATTTCTGTACATATCCTCATTCTGGGGCGACGAACCCCCAAGACACCCCCCCCTTTCACTCTCAATTCGCCCCGGAAGCCCACAAACGGTTCCAGGGTGTCGCGACCGACTACCAAGTTCGCGAGAGCTCCAAAGGTTCTATACCAGGTCCGCCAGCCAGTGGTTCGACGCACGACTACGCGTGAGTGTCCCGACCGATTGCGTTACGACTGCGTTATCCCTGCGATTCCACTGCGTTAGACGAGCGAGCTGCGACTGCGTTATCCCGAGACTGCGACTGCGTTGCGCTACACCCTGCGACTCTCGGCGCGAGGCAGCGACCTGACTCCCCCTGCGTCGCGCGATACTGCATTACACCCTGCGACTGTTCCCCCCACTCTCTGAGCACGCGCGATCCGACCGCAACACCTAGGAGCGAGCTCGTCCGACAGGGAGCTCGAGACCGGACTCCCCCCATATCACTACTAGGACGCCCGCTACCCCGCGGCTACCGGCCGTCAGAGCCTGCCCTAGCATATCATTTTGGAGCCCACCGCGAGGGGGACGTCGAGATCTCGACCTACGCCTGCGGTCGACCTCTTGCTTCTAGCCGCGCCGGTTGCGACCGACCCGAGATACTACCAAACCCAGCTGCGACCCTCGGCCACGAGCTCTTGTTTACCACTCTCCAAGAAATAGTCGAGACAAGCTTCCGACACTGCGAACCCGCGGAACTCAACACTATATTCGAGTCGCTGTCACTATTCCTTGCATACGCCGCGCGCCGCGTACGCACCAACCCCCGGACGCTGTGGTTCCGCGAGCTGACAGCCGCTATTTCCGCAACGGATTCTCCGCCAAGTTCCGCGTCCGTACCACCGTCGCCCCCACCCGAGTTCTGTTTTCCCACCAATTTCCCGGCGCGAGCGCGTACCCACTCCCAAGCGGCTCTTCGTGGAAGCCCTGTACCCAGCGACTTATCCTCCGAACCGTCGGAGCCGATTGTTGCGGTCCTTTCTTCGTCGCACTCCGAATCATCACTGTCCGCACTCCCTAGTATGGCCGACCTTCCACCAGCAGCTGCGCCGCCTGCGACGCACTCGCGCTTCCATATGCCGGCCCCAGGGCACAGCACGGCGCCCTCCTTTGACCCCGCGAACCCGCGCACGCTCAGGCGCTTCTTCCAGGACATCGAGTTCCTGTTCGAGCAGTCCGCGACCGATAATGAAGAACGTCGCAAGAGCTGGGTGGTACGCTACCTGCCAATCGACGTCGCGGACCTCGCGGAGGCCCTGCCCGAAGCAGAGGGTGATGCGACGTATGAGGAGTTCAAAGCGGCGATTCTCAAGCTGTACCCCGGCGCAGGGGCTGTGAAGACATACTTCGTGCGCGACGTACAAGCGCTAGCGCTGCAGCGTAGTAAGGCTCCCATAACCACCATCGACGAGATCGCAGCATACCATCGCGAGTTCCAAGCTATCTCGGCGAGCCTCATCAAGTCCGGCGTGTATAGCGATACCGAGCGCGACCGTCTATTCGTCAATGGGCTGCGAGAACCGCTGCGCGCACAGGTGGGCAACCGTCTGCAGCTCAAATTCCCCGACCAGCCTGTGGACCGGCCATACAACCCGGACCAAGTCCTTAATGCGGCAGAATACGTCCTTACAGGCGCATTGGCCAACCTCTCGGCCGCGGCGACTCCCGCGCCTGTAGCGGCAGCCCCGCAGAGCGTAGGTCCACCGATCTCAAACTCGAGGATCTTGCACCGCTACTCAAGCTCCTGGTCAAGTCCGCGACCGGCGCGACCGCAAACCCGGCCACTCTCACATCAGCGCAGCGGGCAGCGGCGGGCGCACCATCGGCGCAGGGCGCGGGAGGCGGCTACCAGGCCAATGTGGGTTTTGCCACTACTGCGGTGACGCGGGGTGCCAGGTGCGATTCTGCAGGCATGTCGATGAAGATATCAAGGGAGGCCGCATTACGCGCAATCCTGAGGGCAAGATAGTCCTACCGAACGGGCTCTTCGTCCCGCGCAACCTGCCCGGTTATACCATGCGCGATCGCGTCTTCGAATATCACCGCCGGTTCCCCGCGGACGCTGTGCCAGGAGGAGCGGCCGCTCCAGGTGCGGCACCAGCGGCCCAGATGGTCCTGCAGATTGCGCCAGCCGCGCCAATAGACGTGCAAAGCTTCCACCTCTCAACAGACGAGAGGATTGAGCAGTTAGAACGGGAGCTACTCGCGCTGCGCGCGCGGCCCCGCGCGTTCGACGGCGTAGAAGTTCCCCCACGTCCCCCGCGTATCCTCCAACGTCAGCCGACAGTAGGCGAGGCCGCGAAGCAACCGCCCCGAGCAGCGCTGGGAGAGCAACCCCTGGCAGGTCCCTCCTACGCCCCCAACTCGGCCGCAGCAGTAGCAGCCGACCATGCGCGACAAGCGCGGGCAAACCTACCCCCTGCCGCGCAGCCGCAGGCACAGGAGCAGCGAGCGCAAACGGTACCAAGGGACCAGCAAGGCACGACCGGGGCGCTGCCCGAGCATCCATTCGCCAACGTCCGCGACGCAACATACGCACCGCCGCGAGTTCGTAATTTCGGTGCACCCCCGGTGCCTCCTAAGGGCAAAGACGGAGCGTATACTATGTACGCTCCTATTCAGCAGGCGCGCATCGCGGAGGAGCTCTTTGAGCGGTCCCTAAAGACCCCCGCGCTCACCATCACACCCGAGGAACTGCTATCCATCTCACACGAGGTGCGCGCGAAGTATCGCGATGCCGTGACGCCCAAGCGCGTACCAAATGAGTTGCGCGCCGCACCGCAGCCGCCTGAAGGGGCGACGCGGGTGATGGCGATGACTGCGCTAGAGGAGCCCGAGGAGCGCGAAGTCGTCGGGTGGATCGCAGAGTCCGACACACCTCTCTCGTGCAGCGGGGAACCTTTGCTACCAGGCGGAGTCGTACTCCCTGACCCGTACGAAGTTTACCTCAAGCAGTTGCAACCCGGGCACGATCCGGAGGTCCTGACCGTCGCGAAGGAGTCGCATGCCCTGCGCTCAATCATAGGGCTGGTCGACAACAAAGAGTATGTCGAGGCTATCATCGACCCAGGTTCGCAGATCGTCGCGATGTCGGAGGACGTCTGCCACGCGCTGCGCTTGGCGTACGACCCGACTATCGTACTGAACATGCAAAGCGCGAACGGCGACGTAGACCGCTCGCTGGGCTTAGTGCGCAATGTTCCCTTTAGCATCGCCGACATCGTCGTCTACCTCCAGATTCATGTCATTCGCAACGCGGCCTACGACATCCTCCTCGGGCGTCCGTTCGATGTCCTGACCAAGAGCGTCGTCAAGAACTATAGCAATGAGTCGCAGACGCTCACACTCGTGTGCCCGAATACGCAGGCGGTGGTGACCGTGCCGACTCTCGCGCATGGTCGGGCTCGATTTCGCGCCTCAGACGCAGGACACCCGCTCGGACAGCTGGCCCTTGCTTGAGGCCGCGGACGGTGAAATAGCGTGTATTGTCACTGTCGGCGACGACGGTGGAGCGCGCATCACCGCATATACCCCAGTTTCGGATCCGTCTCTCCCTCTCTCCGCTCTCTACCTCTCAGCATGCGATGCGTTGCCAGAAACGGTACTCGCGCTCCTACAGAAAACCCCCAAAATCCATGAAGACGCGTCGCGCAAAACATCTCTGCTTCGTCCCAGTCCCTCTAGTGTTCCGCTCTCAGATAAGCCAATGCGAGACCACGCGTCAGCGACGGCTCCACGACAAAACCCCACAAGGCCCCGAGACCCGTCCACAGCTCCGGTTCCCACTAGCGACGCACTCGCTGATACCCCCGCGCGTGCGCGCGACCCTCCAAAAGCCAAACTGGCGTACGCATCGACAGACAGCGACGCGCAGCATCCCTGGCACCATTGTCTGAAACCGCTATGCAGCAGCATGACGGCGACGTACATCCAATCGAAAAAGAAGTACAAGCCCGTCGCACGTAAGGTGCGCCCGGTACTAGGAAGTTCGCCGGAGCAGTTCCGCATCGAGCGCAACATAACGGGCGACCCGCTCGCGGAAATGCCGATACTGAATCCGCGTCCACCGCCGCCGACTCCGAAGGGACGTTATACCGCAGAGCACCTCGCCGCGCTTGACAAGAGTCACGGCGACGACTTCTTGTGGCCCGAGGAACGCAAGCTACTGCACCACTTCGTCGCGGAACACAACGAAGCGTTCGCATGGAGCGACTCAGAGCGCGGCTGCTTCAAGCCAGAATATTTCCCTCCTGTCGAGTTCCCGGTGGTGCCGCACACTCCCTGGGTCGAGAAGAATATCCCGATCCCCCCGGGCCTGTACAAGGAGGTCTGCGAGATCATCAAGAAGAAACTCGCGGCCGGTGTTTACGAACCATCAAACTCGGCGTATCGGTCGCGCTGGTTCTGTGTACTTAAAAAGGACAAGCACTCACTGCGCATAGTCCACAGTCTGGAGCCGCTCAATCGCGTCACCATCCAGCATAGCGGAGTGCCGCCGACCCCGGACCACCTCGCGGAACAATTCGGTGGCCGTGCGTGCGGTAGCATCTTCGACCTCTACGTCGGGTACGACGAGCGACTCATCTCCGAGAAGTCGCGCGACTTCACAACCTTTCAGACACCCTTCGGAGCGCTGCGACATCGGACGCTACCGATGGGTTGGTGTAATTCCGTGCCCATCTTCCACGACGACGTCACCTACATCCTGCGTTACAAATCCCCCACCTTACCGTACCATATATTGACGACGTGCCCTGCAAAGGACCCGCGTCGGACTACCGCGACGAAGGGGGTACCTACGAAACGATCGCGGAGAACAAAGGTATCCGGCGCTTCGTGTGGGAACACTTTCAGGACATCAATCGCGTCGTGCAGCGCATGAAGTACGCAGGAGGGACGTTTAGCGGCTACAAGTCGATGATTTGTAGGCGCGAAATTATGGTCGTCGGGCATCGATGTACACCGGCAGGTCGATTACCTGACGAAGATCGCGTCGCGGTTATCAAGGAGTGGGGGCCCTGTAAGGATCTATCTGAGGTTCGCGCGTTTCTAGGCACCATCGGCGTCGCGCGAATCTTCATCCGCAACTTCGCGCAGCGCGCGCACCCGCTCGTACAGCTCACGCGTAAGGACGTACCTTTCGAGTTCGGACCCGCTCAGCGGGAGCGCAACAAGACCTCATCGCGGCGTTACTAGAGTCACCGGCACTGCGGGCGCTGGACTACGAGAGCGACGCGCCGTTATCCTTGCAGTCGACACTTCTTACATTGCAGCAGGGTATCACCTGTGCCAATGCGACCCGGAGGACCCGCGACGGCGGTACTACGCATGGTTTGGATCTATCACACTGAACGAACGCGAAGCGCGCTTCTCCCAGCCAAAACTCGAGATCTACGGGCTGTATCGCGCGCTGCGCACGCTGAAGCTTTATCTCATCGGCGTGCGCAACTTGGTCGTAGAGGTCGACGCGCGGTACATCAAGGGTATGCTGCAGAACCCGGACTAGCGCCGAGCGCGAGCATCAATCGTTGGATCGTCTCCATCCTGACGTTCCATTTCGAGCTCGTACACGTACCAGGGACCTCGCATGGCCCCGACGGGCTCTCGCGAAGACCGCGCCAACCTGGCGACCCACCCGCAGTAGATGACGAAGAAGAATTCGACGACTGGATCGATAACATGCACGGTTTCATACACCAGATACTACCTGCGCCCGCGCTCAACCGCGGTGTGCAATTTCCCTATCTATCAGCCCTCTACACTCTGGCGCTGGACTCTCCGGCCGAGGACGGCCAGGATTTTAGTGGGGGGGAGAGGCTGCAGTACAGCTACGGTTCCGATAGTGACAGCGAAGCGGAGGAGGATTTGGCGACCGAGGCGGAAGCGGAAGAAGATCCGGAGACCCAAGAGAGAGAGGCGGAGGAGCGCGACCCCAGCACGACCAGCGAGCAGCAACGGGATCCAAGCGCACCGCTAGAGCAAGCAGCGGAAGAGCAGATTCCCAAGTCCAAGCATACGGAGCGCGGCGATGCACGCCTGCGTCAAGTACAGGAGTGGCTACATACCCTGCGACGACCCGCGGAGCTCACGGACGACAGCTACGCGCGGTTCATCAAGTATGCGCAGCAGTTCTTCCTGCATGGTGAACGGCTCTGGCGTAAGGACCCGCAAGGCGCGCACAAGATAGTAGTTTGGTACGAGGGCCGCCTGGCGATCCTGCGAGCGGCGCATGATGAGCTAGGGCACCGAGGACGCTACGCGACGCTGCGACTGGTCGTAGAGCGATTCTGGTGGCCGACGCTACGCGACGACGCGACCTGGTTCGTAAGGACCTGTCACCTCTGCCAGCTGCGTCAAGTGCGACATGTGGTGATACCTCCGACGGTAGCGGCGCCAGCCTCGGTCTTCACGCGAATGTATATTGACACTATGTTCATGCCGACCTCGGGTGGTTTCAAGCTCATCGTCCAAGCGCGCTGCGCGCTGACGTTCTACCCGGAATGGCGAATGCTGCGACGAGAGACGGAGAAGACGTTGGCGGACTTCATCTACCAGGACATCCTCTGTCGCTGGGGAGGAGTAGTGGAGATCATCACCGACAATGGTGCCGCGTTTGTGAAAGCAATGGGGCGGCTAGAGCGCGAGCACGGCATTCACCATGTGCGCATCAGTGGTTACAATTCGCGCGCGAACGGAATCGTCGAGCGACCGCACTTCGATGTGCGACAAGCGCTATTCAAAGCAGCGGACGGCGACCAGACCAAGTGGTCGCAGGTCGCGCACTCCGTGTTCTGGTCGGAGCGCGTCACTATCCGCAGGCGCATGGGCTGTTCGCCGTACTTCGCGGTCACTGGGTGTCATCCAATATTGCCCTTCGACATTGCGGAAGCGACGTACCTCTTGCCCCCACCCAGTAAGCTACTCTCGACGACGGAGCTCATCGTGCGGCGAGCACGCGCCTTACAACGACGGGCGGAAGACTTAGCGCAGCTGCGTTCCGAAGTATACGCGGCACGTGTGCGCGCGGCGGAGCGCTTCGAACGCGATCACCAGCATACGCTACGCGACTTCGACTTCCCGCCAGGCGCGTTGGTACTCATGCGCCACACGCAGATCGAGAAAGCACTGAACCGGAAGATGCGCGCGCGATACACTGGCCCGGTCGTAGTAGTGTCGCGCAATCGCGGCGGCGCGTACGTGCTCTGCGAGCTCGACGGGACAGTGTTCCACCGGCCGGTCGCGGCCTTCCGACTGGTACCCTACTTTGTGCGACAGCATATCCCCCTTCCCACGGACTTCGCGGACATCTCGGGCAAGCGTCTACAGGAACTCGTGAACTCGTGGGGGTCAGCTGACCCCGAGGAGGCCGAGTAGCCCAGCACTGAGTCCCTACTATACCTGTCTTCTCGGTTTATTTATTATTCACGCCTTAAGAGTCCGGGGCGGTCACGTGGTGGTACATTTCAAGGGACAAGAGGCGGGCGCGGCAGCGCGCAGTACAAGACGGGCGGGAAAAACAAGAAGAGGCGCGCGCGCGTGGCTACGAAAGTCTACTAGCTAGTACAAGTCCGGGACCTCCTCGTCCCCTGGCGCGTCCAAGATCGCCTGCGTGCGCGCCTCGTGACGCGCGATGACGGCCTCCAGATCCGCGATGCGCTGGCGGGCGACAGCGACCTCCGACGCCGACGCGACGAGGGCGCGACGCTGCACGTCGCTGTACCCAGCAAGGTCGAGGTCGGCGGCGTTGGCCTGAACCGAGCCCTCCGCGTTGACGGCCTTGGACGCAAAAGTGTCAGCTCAAATGCGACAGGGAGACGGACGGCTCACAGAGGACGAAGACGCGCCCGCGCGCGAAGCGGTGCGCGGCGCGGCCCGTGTAGAACGACGTGCAGCCGCAGCCGCGGGGCGTGCGGGAGCCTTTTTGCGCGACGCCGGCGGCTGGACCCCGTCGCCGAGTTCGCCGTCGTCAGGGATGTGGGCGGCCTCGATCTGACGGCGCGCATCGCGCGTGACGACCGCTGAAGAGGGTGGGGTTAGTCGCAATTGCGGGACGAAGACGGAGGGACTTACCGCGAGCGAAGTTCTGGTCGTACCACTCCGCGTACGGCTTCTGGCCAAACAGGCAGCCCTTGCGGGCGACAGCGCACCGGTGGCACCTGTAGTCGTCCTTGGGGAGGAGGCAAAGGGTCCCGGGACCGAGGTGCAGGCAACGCTCGCAAGGGCGAGGTTGCTTGCGCGGATTGAGGCAGTTAGCGAGGCGCGCGAGACGGTCAGGGCAGAGTACTCACCTCCCAGTCTTCAGGGAGTCGGATCTCGCGCGCGGGCGCAGCTTGCTTGCGCTTACCCGAAGACGCGGCGGGGTCGCCGGTCTCGAGCTCCTCGCCGGTCTCCTCTTCTCCAGTAGTGGTGGGGCGCGAACCACCGGAGGCTACGCGCGGACGCTTGGCGCGCGGCGGAACGGCGACTCCAGCGAAGGAGGCCTGAGATGCGCCGCTGCGGACCGAGCTGGGCGTGGTGTCGACGCCGGAACCCAAGAGTGCGCGGGGCGGACGCGAGGGCGTCGTAGGGGCGCGAGGAGGCGGCGGCGGCATCCGGGGGGCTACGGCGACGTCCTCCTCCATACGGTCGATCGGCGGCGACGGCTCACGAGCTTGAAGGGCGAGGCGTTCGAGTTGTTCGAGCGCGGAGAGCGGCGCGGCAGCGGCTGCCTCCTCTTCGGTATGCGCGAGAGCGCGGCGGTGAGGGTCGTACAGGAGGGGCTTCGTCCAGGATGGCCATTCGGCGAGCGCGGAAGGCAAGTAGGGTGCGACAACCTCCGCGACCCGGTCGGCGGCCGCCTCCACGCGGTCGTGCGGGACCCCTGCTTTGTACCCGGTGTTCTAGGGCGCGCCGAAGTTAGAGGCTCAGAGGACGAGGTGCAGCGCCACATACCAGCACGCGTAGGGCCAGACGGCCCCAGAGCGTATAATCCTCAGCGTCCGCAACGGTCTCCGGTTGCGTCGCCCAGACCGCTTCGAGGGACTGATCCAGGAGGTCGATGGCGGACGCGGCGGGAGCGGCGCTAGGTGCAGACATTGGAGAAGGCAGCCAGAGCGGGAGCACGAACGGGCCCAGCAAGGTGCGCGCGAGTATATGTGAAAGCAGCGTGCACGACTAGCAGCGTGAAGTCGAAGCGCGGCCTCTGTCAGTCAAAGAGGCTCCGCGGCGGCAGAGCGGGTCACGCGGGTAGTCGCCAGCGCCAAGTCGCGGCCCGGCGAAGCAGCAGAATCAAGGAAGCTGTGAATGCGAGTGCAAGTTCCCACCGCGTCGGATCCCGGTACAGACGATTGGCGCGAGCCGGTACACACTAATCTACGACTATCTCGTGCCCGGCCTCCCCTGCCACAGGTCCCGCATTCTCCCGAGCTCTCGCACGAGGGGGTGGCACTCGCGCTTCCGCTAAGTCACGTTCGCGCGTCAGGACATCAAACTCGCCTTCCCCGTACGCGCGCTGGCCCTCCTCGAGCTCGCGGCGGACGTCTTCGAGGTCGCGTAGGTGCGCTTCCAGTTGTGCAAACTGCGAGGGACGCGGGCCACCTTCGCGAAGGCCGGCGTGCATCAGCGCAGTCGAGAATAGTCGTGTTTGCGCCTCCGCAAAGCGAAGCGCGGGGAGCCATTGGGCGAACGCGGCCTCTGCGACACGGCGACGCATGACATAGAACTCGCGCTGGAAGAAGGCGAGCTGCGGGGCGCGATCGGGCGACTGTAAAGCTTCTTCCACAAGCTGGAGTTCGGTTACGAGGGTGTCGCCTTGCAGGAAAACGGTGTAGTGCACCTCCTATCTGGCGATGAGCTACCCACTACTCGCAAGAGGCTAGGGGCGCTTACGCAGGCGCGGACAAATTCGTGGATCCTCAAGCGCCAGTCTGCCTCCTCCGCGACACCTTCTAGGACGCTGCGCTGCAAGGCTTCAATCGCTCGTCGAATGCGCGGCATGGCGGACTGCGGGAACTCGGCGCGCAGTTGCCGACCTACGCGGAGAAGTTGCTCCACGTTGAGGTGCATCGTAGCGGGTGAAGATACGAGTCCCGCGCCCAGGCCACTGCTTTTATAGGGCGCCCCGAGTCGCGCTGACCAGGGACGGTCAGGATTTTAGTGGGGGGGAGATGATACGCACGCATGACGTACGCGACCGGAGCGCCGTCTCCGCGCACCCTTCAGGTCTCTCCGCGCATACTCCAAGACCCAGCGCTGGCCGTACGAACCTGGGGCAAGCAATCTAGGCATCGCGCGACCCACTCTCAGCGGGCGACGGGCAGCGGACACCATACCCAGTCGCCCTATGCGCGTCGGACCCCGATGGGGTCCCGAGGTTCTGCACGCCCTCCGACAAACCCCTAGACCCCCAGCTCTCAGTTGCGAACCCTGCGCCCTAGCGGCAGTGTAGCCAAGACGAGCGCCGCGCGGTGCGTCGATCGCGATCTCGCGGCGGTGGCGCGGCAGCGACTCTCGGAGGCGCGCGGGTCTCGCGACATGTGCGCGTGCGGTGTGTAGCCAATCGCGGGCTCTCTGGTCAGTTTCCATCGGACTTAGACATCGGACTTTTGTAGTTACGGGCGAGAAGCCCATTCCTGTACATATCCTCATTCTGGGGCGACGAACCCCCAAGACACCCCCCCCTTTCACTCTCAATTCGCCCCGGAAGCCCACAAACGGTTCCAGGGTGTCGCGACCGACTACCAAGTTCGCGAGAGCTCCAAAGGTTCTATACCAGGTCCGCCAGCCAGTGTGTCCAACGCACGACTACGCGTGAGTGTCCCGACCGACTGCGTTACGACTGCGTTATCCCTGCGATTCCACTGTGTTAGGACGAGCGAGCTGCGACTGCGTTATCCCGAGACTGCGACTGCGTTGCGCTACACCCTGCGACTCTCGGCGCGAGGCAGCGACCTGACTCCCCCTGCGTCGCGCGATACTGCATTACACCCTGCGACTGTTCCCCCCCACTCTCTGAGCACGCGCGATCCGACCGCAACACCTAGGAGCGAGCTCGTCCGACAGGGAGCTCGAGACCGGACTCCCCCCATATCACTACTAGGACGCCCGCTACCCCGCGGCTACCGGCCGTCAGAGCCTGCCCTAGCATATCAACGGTGTCCAGGAATCCGCGAAGGTCGGGTAGGTGATTCAGGCAGTTCTCCTTCGGAAGAACTGTCTTCAAAGATAGGGAAATGATTCTGGACTGGGTTCCTGATTCTGTTGAGCAAGGCAGGAAGCCTTCTGGTTACTCGATGCAGAGAGGTGTTCCTTGCACCGCTGCTAGGTGAGGAATCTTGAGCTTCAATCTAGTGTTATGCTTCAGTTCTCTGTTAGTGGCTATCGAGCGCACCGTTAGAACTGGAAGCCAGGTTGGGCGAAGGGGAAAGGTTCAGATGAGGAGTTCAGGGGGTGAAACAGGAGATTGAAGCTGGGGCTCTACCCTGAGCCCCCTGGTCTTATATACATGTGGGGTGGAGTCATATCCAGTATGACTCACCATGGGTCTGAGTCACTATGAGTCCATATGAGTCACTACTAGTTAGGGACGAGTCAGAGCAAGTCAGCATGAGTCACCACGCCCCCGGAGCCTACATGAGTCAGAATGAGTCTGCTACCAGTAACCAGCCAATTGTAACACTCGCGGGGGGGAATTAGGCCTACTCGGCCATCTGCTTCCGGTCCCTGGCACGGACTCTTCCATTTGGAAGGATGTCAAGTTGTTTATGGCAGATGTTGTTGATAATTGATGACGTGGTAACGTCAAGCACCAAATATGGGCGTGTAATTGTCACGGAGAGTAAAAAAGTGTAAAAGTGACAGGTTGGATGCCTTACTGGGCTCCAATCCCTTGGGTACTCTGATCTGGGCTCGTATTTGGGCTCGGTGTACTCGTAGGGATGGTGGAGGGTAGTAAGGACTTACCCTCCACCAGGCACCCGAGTTCCGAATACTCGGTGTGCCATACGCGGTGATATTACATACATTCGGCTATCCGTGTGCTATTAGGCACGCGTGTACAATGATATAGTATTGTAACTATTAGTAGCGTATCTCGCACCACTAATGAGGTCGTAGGAGCGCAGAATACGCGCTCCTTACAATTTATCATAATGGACCGCCCTTCATTTCTCAACAAGTTGTGTAGCAAGAGCTATCGTTTGAGCATCAAGCTCTAGGAGACCGGTCTAGCCAAGGATTTTATGCACGAGTACGCCTGACACCAGAACGTAGGTAGGTCCGATGCCAGGTCTGTGCCAAATGAGTATCCCAGCACCAACCGCAGGATATGCGCTGGACTTCGTGCAAAAATCCCACACCACAGGTATCACTCAGTGTCATATGCAGCAACGAATCACTTATTTATAGGACAATGGGGTCGATTCATGTAGTACATGATGGTTAGACTAAGGTAGCTGTGTTACTCAACTCCTTGTTCATTTGCGGATCGGGGACAGGGGCCCGGAGTCTTCGGTCTTCTGACGCTTCGGATCTGGTTGCTCATCGCCACCGTTGTCGTCAGTTCTGCGAATGCAACGACTGTTACTGCCCACTGAGGTCTTTGTCCGGGTCGCCGAGCTCTTCTTGTCAGCCACACCAATAAACGAGGGGAGGTTTACAAACTGGTCATCTATCTTGTCGTCAAGGTCCCAATTCAAAGTGTCACACTTCTTCGGCAGCAGGATCGACAAGAATGCAGAGTTCATCCTGGCATGGTCAATGAGTGGTGACTCAAGGGGCGCATGATCTTCCTTCACTTCCGTGATAGTGGCCGAGGTTGTGGGCGGCGATTCTGGCGGCTCTGAGGCCACATCGTCGATGTCGTATTCATCGGGCTCCGAGACATGTGGCACAAAGGCATCTTCGGCGACGGTGGTTGGAGCTGTTTGAGCCAAGAATGGGGAGTACTTGTCTAGGTCCTGCTTATGCACTGTCTGATAGTGTTTGAAACAGAGCTTATGTACGTCTTCCAGGAGCCTGTTGAGGGGAGACTCCACGTCAAGGAGATGGAAGGGGGGTTCGGCAGATCGGAGTGCCATCCATTTAATCATTCCTCCTGTATCTGGGTCGCCGCTGATGCCTCGGATGTGCGCATAGTAATAATTCCACACATGTTGGGCTAGTGCTGACTCGGAGTCATTCTGAAATGGGGACATCAGTTGTGCTGTAGTAGTCGACTTAGTCATGGAGTGCCGATAGAATCGGAGGATGTTATATGTGAGGAGGTGGTACAACGACTCCAGGTCGTCCGAGAGCTCGATTGGCTTATATGGGTACTGGAGCGACACTGCGGAGAGTGTGATCCACGTCCCCTGCACTGACGTTGAGCCTACCGTGTGACAAAAAAGCAAGCGAGATTGACTCACGGTACGGGTATGCTGCGTGGCACCCTCAGTCAGCTCTGCCTTCTTCTTGCTGAGCTCCCAGTCGCAGAGGAGCCCCATGGGGGCATTTGGTGGGGAAAGCATGTCAATGAGGACATTGCCGGGACTGATATCCCGGTGTAGGATGCCAGCCTTGTCCCACGCATATCGGTGTGCTGCAAACGCACAGTTAGTGGCGGCCACCAGAACTCGAACCTCGTCACTCACCTTTCAAAGCATGATGCAATGATCGAATTAGTGCGAAGGAGTTGGCATGTCGGTCAAGAGGAATTCCAACTTCCCACAACACTAGCCGATATTGCTGACGTTGAGATGCGCTGAGAAGCTCGTCATTGAGCGTCACATGCGACTCAGAGACGTTGCCTCCCGCAATGGCAAAGGGAATATACAGAACCCCGGCTCCGGTCAAGTCGCAATAGATGTCGCCCTCCTCCCTGACTAGGCGAGACATGTTGATGGGCCGCCAGCTCTCCTTCAGGAACACGAGGCAGTCTACGTCGACGGCAAATGCCACGAAGCCTTTCGTTTCCCTTCCCGACAGAGAGCTGTGCGCGAAGCAGATGTGCCCGATGAGAAGCGTGACGTGCTGCTTTTCGCTCAGCGCTGAGTACTGTGGGTCCTTCGTGTTGTTGATCTTCGTCTTTGCGAACTTGAAAATCTCGCATTGCAGCTGCAGCGATGGGTCAGTTTCGTATATTGTAGTGTATGCAACAGTACGCACCTGCTGAATCGGATACAATGTCTGATTCATGTTCATCTCATCAAGGTACTCCTGCGCGTATTTGTTGTCCTGTTTCTTCCTGAAGTCGTCAAGCTTTTTTATCTGATCTTCGTCTGCGTCCGTCACGGTCATGTCAAAGCCCTGGGCCTCGCGCGCGCTCGTTGCGACACGGTGGACGAAGTTGAAGAGCCACCCGGGCTCCGTGCCAATGTCGAACTCTTCCGATACCACCACACCAGTGCGGTCCCAGTGCAGGAGGCGCGCCTTGGTCTCGATGATGAAGGCAGTGAACAGGAAGGTGCGGTGCTGAAGGTTCAGAGACTCGATGGCGACCTTTGTGATCTGCTCGAACGTTTTCATCCCCAGTTGACTGCCACGGAGACTTTGACCATCGAAGGGATTGTACTTGTTCGAACGCTTGACCTCCATGAACATCTCTGCAAAGAACCACGCAACACGGCCTCTGTAATCCTGGCGGTCGGATTTGGTCTTCGGTTTGATGTCCCATGCCTGGCTTCCGATTTCCTTGTTGTACATCGTCAAGTCTGGTTTGAGATCCTTATCCCCATCCTCGTTGTCTTCGGCTGTGTCTACAACAATGCGCTTTGTCCCTTCGAGGACCTGTGCGAACGCAGCACACTACAGGGGCGGGTATCAAATTAGCGCGGCCCTGATGACAGGCGAAAACGTATCCCCCACCAGAATAGGATACATCTTCGTCTCGAGATCGACCTTCGAAATCTTCTCCGCAGCCTCCTCGCCCACTTGCGCCACACGACGTGACTGAGCTTCCAATGCTATGTCGGAGTCACTCCCGCTCGGGGCGAATCTTTCGAAAAAGTCCTCGATGGGCAAGAAGTGTACAGGTCTACCCATTTCCTGGAGGATCAGATCGTCAAAGTTCGCCTTCTTTCTTTGTGAGTTTTTCGTGGAGGGCTTGACCTCAATCGGGGTGCGTGCGCCACTCGGGCGGTCGGGTATTGCTTCAGCGGGCTCTGCTCTGCGTGGAGTGAGCCAAAACACTGCCGCGATTGCTCGTAAATATGCACGTTGTTTGGCGGGGAGACCCGTAGTGATGCTGCTTGAATCCTTAGGGATCTCGTTCGCCTGTTCAGGATGTGGCTGGACGGAAGATTGCCGAGCTGAGCCATGCGAGTGGTGTCAGCTAGGTAAGGGTATCCAGATAAATGACGACGTACTCTGAGCAGCCTGGCGGCGCGTGGATGTGCTGCTCTGCGTATCAGTGCACAGATTTTGACCGGCAGGACGCGGCGCCCCTCGCTTCTTGTTTCCAGCCATCGCTATTAGTGGTGACGGGTGGGGAGATGAGGAGACGGGCAACAAACCTGGGAATAGATCGAGTTTATGTGAAGCTGTGAGCGCTGCGCAGGCGCTTCGGGTTCAAATTATATCTATCGATGAGATTGAGAAGCGCAGAAATCCGAGTCAGTGCGTGTATTGTGAGAACGGGTGCCACGTTGACGACGGTGCCTACCAAGTCCAAGTTCGACTTATATAGCACGGATGCTCCCTTTACGCTGCCCAGTAAACTCCAGTACGAGCGAAGAAGGCGAAACTGTCGTTCGCGAGAGTTTCAGTTTGTAGCGGTTCAGCTTGAAAGGTGAGAACGAGAACAAACGCCGACCTGGAGTGGGTTCGGCAGTATCCGGTTGCATTCCCGTTTGGGTATTTGTTGTTGATCGGATACGATGGTTCCCAGGCTTCGTCGCATGATTCGTCACAGGACTAGGCTCGTAGATGTCGGCGAGCTATATCACCGAGCCGCATTTCTCTCAGTCTATCTCCACTGCGGCGCTCAGTCGTCAAGTACCGACTCTGCCTTGAAGTCGCCATGCTGTATGCACCTGTACTGCGAAATGGCCTGTGGAAGACCTTGTTCCTGACCCTCATGACCCACCATTGGCTACAAGCAGTGGTCTTAGAGCAATAACGGTCTCCCATTGTAAGTGGACGAGGACACTGGTTCGTTTTTGGAGACTCGGGCTCGGGGGACTTGTATCAATCATGATGATCACTGTAGGAGTAACGGACAGTTTGTTGAGTCACTTACACGTGTGACAGAGGAAAGTAATCCACTCCCCGAACGCCTACCCTTGAGGGGGGAAAGTATACAAGGGCGAAAGTCACTACTAGTAGACTCCGACTTACCATCAGATGGAGATAATGTTCTGCCTACGTTTGGGATAAGTGTTGCTGACGCCTGCTGTAAGACAGAAGGCATTCCCCAGGACGTGTTTCTTGCGTAGTACATAAGCATCTTGTATGACAATGTTACTTCGTAGGTTGAAGCCGGTACCTCGCATTCAACGATACTTTCCCACGCCACAAAGAATCCGCATCTGGCCTAATCTCGACCAAAGCGGCAGGTTCTCCAGTAACCAGGATTATGGCTACACAAATTAGTCTAACACGCTCGTGCAAAACGTATACACCACAACGGCGAGTGTGACCCATACGAGTCACCTCGCACCACCGATCGTCCTTAATCTCGCCTCCGCCGCCCGCGCTCGTCGCTCCCTCTCCACCTTTGCTCGCATCTCCGGTGTCAGGCCCGCGACGCCCTCGCCTGCGTCTTTACTTCCACCAAGCTTCCGGGGCCCTTCGGTAGCCTCCTTCCTCGCCTTCGGTTTGGGCTCTGCCGCTACGACAGCAACCGCTGGCTGCGCCTGCTCCTTCTCGCGCATCGCCGCCTCACGCTCGTTGACCTTGTCCTTGAGCCCTTCCGCCGCACCTTCTTCTTCTCCTCGCGCCCCTCCTCGGCCTCCCGTGAAAGCGCACTCGGCACTCGCGCCCCGCCATCGCCGATCCCGAGCCAGTCCCACCACTCGGGATGCTCGGCCGCAGCGCGGCGAAAGACGTTGCGAAGCGCACGCGTACGCGCGTAGTCGTACGCCGTGCGATGCGCACCCTCCACGAAGGGACGCGACTCGTCCTCGTCCTCGTTTTCCGGTGGTACTTCGTTGGGTTCTGAGTTCAGCGACGCTGTGCCTGGGGTGCGCTGGACGTTGAGCGTGGGGTTGGCGCGTGCATCCTCGAGGAGCCAGCGTACGATGTCCTCCTGCCCCTTCCGTGTTGCGTAGACGAGAAGCGTCTCGCCCCTTCCCGCGTCCTCGAGCTCGTCTGGAGCGCGGGCGTCCACACCACCGGGGCCGAGAGGGTTCGCTTCCTTCGCGACGAAGCCCTTCAACGCGTCCAGACGACCCTTGCGCACCATCTCTGGAGCACGTTCCCATCGGTCGGCAAGTTCGTGTTGTGCATCGAGGCGCGCCTGCTCTTCCGGAGAGAGCTTTGGCTTCTCTGGTTTCTTCTGGGGCTGTGCGGGTGTAGGTACGGGCCGAGGCTTCTGCAGGGCGGCGAGGTACGCTTCATCTTGCGCACGGAGCTCGTCCTCCGTAAGATGTGAGAGCTTGACACGAGTAAGCTCCATAAGGCATCTTGTGAACTCAGACTGAGTTGGCCGGCGTGTAGGGAAAGGAAAGTGCGAAAGCGATCGTCGCCTGCAGAAAGCGTCAGAATCCACAGGGCTAGCATGACTGCTGGGATAATACCTTTTTGCAGTATTGCGTCGTCGTAGTCAAAGAATATGCGTCTATTGGACACGCTTGCGCGGATAAAGATGCGCTCGCAGTCCGCTAGCTCTTCGGCCCAGTCTGTCAAGAGGTTCCGAATATCCTACAAGGATTCTACATGAGCGAATGTTTCCAATATTTTACGCAAACATACCTCGCGTAGAGCGGTCTCGCCGTACCGTCGGAGCATGGCTCCAGCAGAGACCGCCTTGCTTTTTGCATTATCATTGGCGCTTTGTGAGCTACCCTGTTTTCTACGAGCTATTCACACCTCATTAGCAGTTCTGGCTATCGAAAATGATGCACGTACTGGTATAGCGATGGAAAGTCTTGTGCTTCAGCACTTCTGTATCCGGCGTCGCCTTCTTTGGTTTTCCCTTCTTCGTAAAGCCGGAGTCACCCTCTTCGCCCTCCGGCCGCGAGACCCTCACCACTGCCCCTGCAAAGTGCCCACCAGCGACCATGAATAACGCCCATTTCCTGCCTTCCTCTCCGCCTCCGGTCTGCATGGATTTGAACGCGTCGAGGTACATTTGGCTTTGTTCGGGCGCGCGGGCCGAGGAGACATCGTGCGGGAAGAGGGCTTTGTACACGCCTAGCTGCGTTGCTGGAGGCGAGTGGAACCAAATTACGGGCGCGTTGGGCACGTTCCGGGGGACATCGTCTTCTGCGTCTGAAAGCTCTTCGGGGACGGTCTTGAGACGCTTCGTCTTGTGTACCAATGTGGAGACGGCATCGTCTTCTGGGGCATCAGAGTCGGAGTCAGAGGACGCGGACCCTGAGAGCGAATCCTCGAGTTCTGGAATAGCACAACATAAGCAGCGAATTACAAGGGTGGAGAGTTATGCGTACTGTCGACGAGTTGTGCAAACTGCGCCTCCGAAACCGCGTTCCCTCCTCCGACCCGCATCTTGACATTGTATCGATGCCAATCTGATCGAAAATGCGTCCGCTGCTCCTCCACGTCCGCGAAAGCAACTCTGAGACAGATATTACACGCTCTAGATCCGGCAGCCGCAGTGTTGGACGCAGGTGCAGGGGTGGGTGACGTAGGTCTTGAAGGGACGGCCGGCCGTTGCGCGAGCCGTGCATCGTTCTATACTGATATCTCGTTCCCCAACAGGTGTACTCGAACGGTCTCTCCGAGGTCATCCTCGGCAAGGCTATCAAGGAACTCAATCTGCCACGTGAAGAGCTTGTTATTCTCACCAAGGTAGAGACACTCGCTCCTTCCCTCTACCTATATGATATAACTTCCGCTCCTATCAGGTGTACTTCCCAGTGGCTTCCAACTACACTATCAACACAATTTCTGTAAATCCCGAAGATTTGGGCATCATAAACCAGAAAGGCTTGAACCGCAAGGTACGTGATGCGCCGACCGACTCGCGGCAACGTTTGGTTGATATACATGTCGCACTGTGACACATATTCGACAGCGTTAAGGCGAGCTTGAAGCGTCTGCAACTCGACTATATCGATGTGCTCCAGTGCCATCGCTTTGACTACAACACACCAATCGAAGAGACGGTTAGCAATCACGCCTCGATTTCACCATGTCATGCTGATCAATATGACATGACCCCTGCAGATGCAAGCACTTCACGATATCGTCAAGGCGGGATACGTTCGCTACATCGGCATGAGCTCTTGCTCCGCGTATCAATGTACGCCTATTTATATATGTATCGATGGTCCAATTCTAATCATCCTCTTCCTCTTAGTCATACAGATGCAGAGTAAGACAACTATCGAACTGTGGCATCTTATACAAACTGATCATTGAACAGACTACGCGATCCAGCACAACCTCACTCCTTTCATTTCGATGCAAAATCACTACTCGCTCGTCTACCGCGAGGAGGAACGGGAGATGTTCCCTACCTTGAAGCAGTACGGTGTTGGGTCGATCCCCTGGTCTCCTCTCGCGCGTAGTCTTCTCACTCGGCCCCTCGACACGTCGTCAAAGCGTGGTGACACTGACTGATATGTTATATTGAGCCTCGCGAGTTCGGCGCCACGCTCATTTTGCGGTTTGCAGGATGATCGGAAGATACAAGAACGAGGCGACTGTGCAGATTGTGGCTCGGTATGTATTCCTTGACTACGCCGACCCAGACATATCGTGCTCAATTCCTCTTTCACTCTGCAGAGTTGAAGAGCTTGCAAAGAAGAAGGGCGCGAAGATGGCTCAGATTGCGCTCGCGTGGAACCTCGCCAAGCCCGGCGTGTCTGCACCTATCATCGGCACGACAAATCTCTCAAATCTCGAAGAGCTCTTTGGTAAGCGCAGACCTGTCAGTCCGTGCTGTGAGGCATAATACTGATCTCCTTTCGTCGCAAGTGCGCTTGATATAAAGCTTACTGAGGAGGAGATCAAGTATCTCGAGGAACCCTACAAGACCATGGCCATCACGGGCCATGTCTGAATTTTGAGCTCCTGCTTCGCCGTCGTCAATGTTTCTGTAGTCCTTGCAGCTTGTTCTTGTACATCAGCAAATGAAGGAATTGTATGGATAATCTCGTGTTCTGTGGGATTCGAACCTGAACATAGTTGTACATCAAGAGCTTGTTACGTGGTGTGATCAAATATTTCTTATCCTTCTACCACGACGTACTCTATGACTTGTGCTCTCTTATGAATGTCTGCGGCCTCCTGAACCATTCAAACTCGAATGAAGGTCATGGTATATGCCACGCATGAAGCCTTCTATCCTTCGGCTCGAAGGGGCGCTGGACGTCGCGCTTGCACGACGCTGCTAGCGAACCTTGAATCAGGTTCGTTGGCGATACCCGCAGACTGCCAGTGAGTCGCGCCCCAGTCAGTTACTACTAGCTCAATTTGACCGCGAGAATGAAAACGGTACTCCCATTGTATAAGCAATCGTGCAATACATTATGTATGTATCGGTTGCACGACCGTGCAGCCTCGATGCCCGTGGACGGAGTCTTCCTAGCGAGAAAAGAGTAGCACTCGTGCTCTAACCTCCGAATTGCCCTGTGTCTACCGTAAGGTGCAATGGCCTTTCCTGCACGGCACAGTACTCCCTGGAATACACCGGTCCTCCGACTCATGATGACTCACATGGCGCTCTCCCCTGTCGTGGGCCCACAAAGTGCTCTTGATATAGGCCCTGCTAGCGTGTAGAGCGTAAAACTAATTTGGTCATTACGGGTAGTGTATCGGGGGACTAGATGCTATCCCCGTCACGGTGGTACATGTCCGGCGGCGTCTGACTTGGTTCACCTTGAGGTTCCAAGTTGACACTAGATACCGGCATCGTGACAGTGTGTGAAAGAGCTAAAGAAGCAATACGCATCCCACGTCTGCTGCGAACGAGGCGACATGGCCCATGCTATCGCCGCTGGGGCTGAAGTATAAAAGGAGGGACGGAGCGACCGTCGGTAGGCAGTGTTCTCCTGTTCAGCTCTTCATCTAAGTCCAACATGACACCTAAGATCGAATATGGTACGCCTCCCAGAACGACCAGCCAAAGCTTCTCTCTATGCTCAATCATTCGCACAGTCCGTCTCGGAAATTCTGGTCTGAAGGTGTCGAAGATAATTCTCGGCACGATGTCCTACGGAAACTCCAAGTGGCAAGAATGGGTCCTCAATGAAGAGGAGGGGATCAAGCACATCAAGTTTGCGTACGCTCACACACACCCGTGCGGACGTTCGGTATCGCTGCTAACGGAGATATATCATTCAGGTTTGATCATGGTATTACCACCTTTGATACGGCCGACGTGAGTTGCCTGACGCGCTAGACTCCGGGAAGAAACGGCTAAATTAGAGTAGGTGTATTCAAACGGCCAGTCGGAGGTAATCCTTGGCAATGCCATCAAACAGCTCAACCTCCCACGAGAAGAGCTCGTCATCATGACAAAGGTATAACTCTATACCACAAACTCCTTCCGATGCTCACAGCTATGTATAGTTGTACGGCGCAGTGGCTCCAGATCCAGATGGCAACACCATCGGGTTGGACCCGCGACAGCTGGCAGATATCGGAATTATCAATCAGCACGGTCTGAGCAGGAAGGTTCGTTGAGGTTATATACTCTGAGCTAGCTTCATGTAACTGATAACGAGGACATGCAGCACATCTTCGACGGCGTGAAAGACAGCTTGAAACGCCTTCAAATCGACTACATTGACTTACTGCAGTGTAGGTGCATTTCCATATGACCGGACAAAATTTCTCAATTGGAGGATAGGTCACCGCTTTGACTACACTACACCCATAGAGGAGACCGTAGGTTCCTCGCACTAGAGGGTGGAACGCCTCAATTCTGAACCACTCGATAGATGCAAGCACTCCACGACGTCGTTCAGGCTGGTTACGTTCGATACGTCGGCATGAGCTCATGCTATGCGTATCAATGTGCGTGCAGAAGTCATCATCCTATCTCTCAAGACGCTCACTCTATCTACGCAACGCAGTCCACCAAATGCAAAGTACGTGCATGAATTCTTCACGTATTGGATGGCACCTTTAACACCAGGGCAGACTACGCTATTACGCACAACCTCACCCCGTTCATCTCGATGCAGAACCACTACTCGCTTCTTTATCGCGAGGAGGAACGAGAAATGTTTCCTACCCTGAAGCTGTTCGGCGTCGGCGCGATTCCCTGGTCCCCTCTCGCGCGCGGGAAGCTCACCCGGCCCTTCAACGCCGACTCCAAGCGTAATCAGAGTGATGGGTACGCTCGTTCGACACTGCCCTGGCTGTAATGCGCTGATAATGGTGTGGAATCCAGCGCGCTCAGATATTATAAACACGCCGCGTCGGAGCAGATTGTCGGACGGTTCGTTCAGGTCGCCCACCAATCTATTCATGTTGCCTAATTTAGAGACGAACACTTGTAGAGTTGAAGAATTGGCGCAGAAGAAAGGCGTCAGTATGGCGCAGGTATCACTCGCGTGGATAATGGCAAAGCCTGGTGTGTCTGCGCCCATCATCGGCACAACCAATTTATCCAACCTAGAGGATATTCTCGGTGGGTTTCTTTGCACATCTTCGTCATGTGCGACATCCTGAAGGCGACGTTTAGGCTCCTTAGAATTGAAGCTTACTGAGGAGGAAATCAAATACCTCGAAGAGCCGTACCAGCCGGTGGGGGTTGTAGGCCACCTGTGAAGATTCAAGAATCATGTGGAAGATTCAAACCACCATGGACCGTGTCGATCTATTAGCTTTCGCTGTATCTGTTTGTGGACGGATGTGAACGCAGATCTTGAGAGTGGATTATTATTCTCCTTGAGTCTTTGTTCAGACTCCAGGTCGCGACATACAGTATGTCATATGATGATTCTGAACGTTGCACCACGAGCGCTTGTCCACACGCTGCTGCGGCTCCGGTCTCAAATCCTGAGATCTTAAGATCTCGGTCCTTTAAGTAAGACCCTCAGTCTGCATCTTCCTTTCGGCTTCCATCTCGACCAAATTTTGGTGGTGAATGCATCTCAGCCACGCAACAGGGTTCCTTTCTCAAGAGACGGTCATATGTTCGCCCTAGGCTCTCACACCCTGAGATGAGCAGACTTCCGATGATGATCAACTCGTACCACGGCGCGTCGGCCGCCTAGGGCGCAAGCTCGACGTGCTATATCCGCTGGGCATAGCCGAGGCTTTATCATCCAAACACACAGCTCCCGAACCCGACTACGGGAATGCATGTCAGGGACGCGCATGCCCGGCACGGGGATAGGATCCTATGTAGACGTTCGCGGGCGCCGCCAGGCGCGTGCTTCGTTCGTGCACGTCAGCGAATACGTCGAAGATGATATATGCGCGCGCGGGGACCGTCATGGTTGCCGTTGCCCCGAGTGATTCAGCTTGGATCTCGTCATCGGAGTGCCGCCGGGTCTGATAGTGGGTACGCGGGACGTATATATAGAGGGTGGGGCGCCGTGTGTGGGAGCCTAGGATCCTGCTCTTCTGCATAGGCTCTAGCTGACGATAATCACTTGTAACATGGCTGCGAAGAAGATGGAGTACGGTGAGTGACTCGCCGTACCCGTCGTGTAGGATGGAGTGCTCACGCACACGCCGGTCTGCGCGACAGTGCGTCTCGGCAAGTCTGGGCTGAAAGTATCGAAGATCATCCTCGGATGCATGTCGTACGGCAGCCCCGAGTGGGAAGGGTGGGTGCTCCCCCAAGAAGAGGCCTTCAAGCACATCAAATTTGCGTAAGCTTCAGTCATTGGGTCAAAGCAGTTGTGCAGGGTATCGACTGGGGTGTACGTTTGGGATCATGCAGGTTCGATCACGGCATCACGACATTCGATACTGCAAACGTTGGTCCGTCTTGCGTGATATCGAGACTACAAGCTTGACACTCGTATAGGTGTACTCCAATGGGTTATCCGAGACTATCCTTGGAAGGGCGATCAAGCATTACAAGCTTCCCCGCGAGGAGCTCGTTATCATGACCAAGGTATGGGCAGATCTCATATTGAATACAAGCTACCACTCAAGCTAGTGTACGATCTACACGTAGTTATACTTCCCAAAGCCCAACGACCACAAAACCATTCTTTGGGTGGGTGACAAGAATCCGGTTGACTACGGCATCATCAACCAAAAGGGGTGCAACCGCAAGGTGAGTGCAAGCTGCTTGTTGAGACAAGGATGCTGCAGTCATGATGCTGACCGAGATTTTGGTGTAGCATATCTTTGATTCCGTGAAAGAGAGTTTACAGCGCCTGCAGCTGGACTGTATCGACGTATTGCAATGTCGGTCGTATACTGAGGCAGTATGCCACGCAGCGAAACACTGACGCTTTTTGGGCTTTTTGGGTAGGCCACCGATTCGATTACGATACGCCTATCGAAGAGACTGTGAGTATATGCGCGATGGAACCCGTCTTCACGTCTCTGACACATCAAACCACCAGATGCAAGCCCTCCACGATGTCGTACAGGCGGGATATGTTCGGTACATCGGGATGAGCTCCTGCTACGCCTACCAATGTGAGCGCATGTGCGCATATCTGCTTTACGATCTGTGATTAACATTGGAATTCTAGTCCACCAGATGCAGAGTGCGTCCCGTGCATTAGTCGGGGTTATTTGAAAGCTGATCAGTTTAACAGACTACGCGATCACGCACAACCTTACCCCTTTCATCTCGATGCAGAACCATTACAGCCTGATTTACCGCGAGGAGGAACGTGAAATGTTCCCGACGCTGAAGGTAGTCTCTTCTTATCAATTTCAGCACTCAGCAGAATCTCTTACCGGCTCATCAACAGCACTTCGGCGTGGGCTCTATTCCCTGGTCGCCTCTTGGTCGCGGCCTGCTTACTCACCCTTTCGACACAGAGACGGTACGCTCGAAGACTGACGGGTGGGTGCCTCTATTCAAGCACACATGCAATGAGACTCACGCTCATGCCCGTCAGATTTTTGCAGGCGGCATACAAGATTCCCGCGATCCCGGACATCGTCAACCGGTACGTTCCCGTCATTCGTGTGCGCATACCCATTAGGAAGTTCGGGAGCTGAGAGTTCGTGCAGGGTTGAGGAGATTTCAAAGAAGAAAGGCGTGAGCATGGCGCAGATCTCCACAGCGTGGATCATGGCGAAACCCGGCGTCACCGCACCTATCATCGGGACGACGAGTCTGAAGAACTTGGAGGACATCCTCGGTGAGCCCAGAACTGTCGAGCAGGTCGTGTTTTAGTGGCTAAACACCAAAACAATCCTACAGGCGCGCTTGACGTCAATTTGACAGAGGAGGAGATCAAATACCTCGAGGAGCCGTACCAGCCTGTCGCCATCGTCGGGCACCAGTGACGCGGAGGGGGTGGTCTGTACGTATACAAAATCGGCCGAAGATCAGTGTATGTTATATGGCTCGAGAGTCGTTGAACTTGACGCGTGTTGCGATACGCCTTGTGGCGATGGCGCGTGGCTTGCTGAACTCTGTTTAACTTTATGTTCGGATTTGAAGCCCCTCGGACCTATATGCTAAGTGCTACTGCCGACGGTGTAATGCGGCAACGTACCAACTGGTTATTCAAAATGCTTCTCGGACGACAGCGTTAGATTTCAGGCTAGGGCATTAGAAGCCAGTTCTGAACAGTTCTATGTTTCGATGTATGTGCGTGCCGCTGAATGCCGCATCGCGCGTGAATAGGAAATGGACCGCTCTGATCATGTGGCCTTCATCGATGTGCGCGGGTCTAGGGGCAGTGCTGCGGATCGTATGTGCCTGCTAAAGTGCGAAACTTTCCTGAATAACATATGTCGGATCGGACAAGGCTTGGTCCGACGCCGCCAACGGCTCGACGACGAGCAGAAGTAGTGAGCAAGAGCGAGTGTGTGCGTCGTCATAAGGACACAAATGACATACATACCCTCCGTATATGGCGATCCTATTACCCTTTATGGGCACCCTCGTATAGATCAACTCGTGAGACGGGCTAGCCCTTTGGTATGTTTCTTTCTCCCACCCACCCATCCGTAAGTGTCATGGGCATCGACGGCTCTGTTTTTTCGATCTCCGTGATTTTCGGATGCGCGATGGACAGGGTACCGCGAAGTATATAAAGCGGAGGAAGCCGCTCCTATCTTCCACTCAACCCCTGACCTTCCAGCCCTCATCCCAACATACACCATGTCCTCCGGAAAGAAGATGGAATACGGTACGTGTTTGTATGCCTGTACTCAAGGTGAGACGAGACTGATGAACTGCGTGTAGTCCGCCTCGGCAACTCTGGCTTGAAGGTGTCCAGGTTCATCCTGGGATGCATGTCTTACGGCTCCCCTGAGTGGCAGCAGTGGGTCCTCGGCGAAGAGGAGGGCATCAAGCACATCAAGTTTGCGTACGTCGTGTTCAGTTGGATATACGTTCTATGCTCTGACGTCCGAGGATCCGAAAGCTATGATCACGGCATCACGACTTTTGATACCGCTGATGTATGTGCTTACGCCAGCTAGGCTCTGGTTCGGGGAAGACTGACAAGATTTTATGACAGGTCTACTCGAACGGCTTGTCTGAAGTTGTTCTGGGCAAGGCGATCAAGCAGCTCAACCTCCCTCGCGAAGAAATTGTTGTCATGACCAAGGTCAGACTAATATCCGTACGCCACTGAGCAGTCTCCTCTGACAACATTCCACACATATAGCTTTACAGCCCTGTCCCGAACACGCCCAAAGTTGATGTTTGGGTTCCCGGCTTCAATCCGCTCGAGCATGGTATCATCAACCAGCAAGGCCTTAGCCGCAAGGTCTGTTGGTATTCGACTGCTGCGCGGCATCTGCTGACACAAATTGTCGTGTGCTATGTAGCATATCTTCGATGGCGTCAAGAACTCACTTGCGCGTCTGCAACTTGACTACGTCGACGTTTTGTTCTGTATGTCGTATTCGTAACAGTAGTGGAACACTGGCTCACCATGATTTCTACAAGGCCATCGCTTCGACTACGACACGCCGATCGAAGAGACGGTCAGTGTACCCTTGTCCATGATGATTATGTCGGCGCTAACATGGTAAGAATTATAGATGCAAGCGCTTCACGACGTTGTGAAAGCTGGTTACGCTCGCTACATCGGCATGAGTTCCTGCTATGCCTACCAGTGTACGTCATCTAGCACTTGCAAACACTCGTGTTATGTGTGTACTCATCGGACCTGCATGTAGTCCACCAAATGCAAAGTAAGCGAGTCAAGGGATGATCAATATCAAGCCGCACCGCTGACCTTAATGGCAGACTATGCAATCTCCCACAACCTCACGCCCTTCATTGTGATGGAGAATCACTACAGCCTTATCTACCGCGAGGAGGAGCGTGAGATGTTCCCGACGCTCAAGGTGGGTTCTTCGTTTCATTTTTGTGTGTATCGGGTGACTCATCCCTCCCTCGATATGTAGGCGTTTGGTGTTGGTGCAATGGCGTGGTCGCCACTCGGCCGCGGGCTGCTGACACGCCCAATAAAGGAGGAGACGCTCCGTCGTAAGACGGATGGGTACGTGGCTATCTTCTCGCCATAAGCCTTACAGAATCAATGCTGACGGACACGGTCTACTTAGATTCCTGTACTTCTTCCAGCAGCCATGCATTCCTGCTGTCGTTGGCCGGTACGTGCACTTGACTAACATGACTCTCTTGCGACACTGCTGATCATTCATTTAGCGTCGAGGAGCTTGCAAAGAAAAGGGGCGTCAGCATGGCGCAGATCTCAACGGCCTGGGTGCTCTCGAAGCCCGGTGTGACGGCACCTATCGTTGGCACGACGAACCTGAAGAACCTCGAGGACATCCTCGGTACGTTCAATCGTTCCTCTCTGTATAATCATGTTTTTCTAATGGTCGTGTATTGTGATGTAGGCGCGGTCGACGTGAAGCTGACGGAGGATGAGATCAAGCACCTCGAGGAGGCCTACCAGCCGACCAACATCATCGGTCACTGGTGAAGACGCTCGTACCAGTCGTTCTATAGACATCTCGGTTTGTAAGAGTACAGAGGGCGGCATATGTATCAGTCCCGTGACAATGGCGGATGGCGCGGCACCATATGTATATCCGGAGTTACTTGTGGTGAATGATACACGGAAGTGTATTGTCATAACTCGCATTTTGTGAGTGGAACAAACCCCCGCTGAAAATCCTCTTCGTACGCTACGCACTGCATAGACCAGATTCGTAGGCGCTGTCGCACGAGAAGTGTAAGCCTGCCAGCCACGAATGACTGGTGAGCGCTTGAGCAGCTGTGCGCACCTCATGGCCAGCCACGAAAGCGGCGTCGATATCTTCAACACTGATGTGCTTGAACAACCCTTCAGTAGGTTTGGCCTCCTTGTTAGTCGCTTCCCGTCCCAGCGTTTGGCGTATATGGATACGCGCACGGACAGACTTTCCCCACTGCTTCCCGTGGATGTTCTTCGTCCACATTAATATTGAGCGCACCTAAATTATCGTCAGCCTACCTATGCCATTATAACGACACCGAAACACATATACGACCCACTGCACTCGGTAAACCACACCACTGCTGCGCTGTGAGAGAAGGCGCAGATTTCCTTTCATACTCGCCCAGGTACAACTACTGTCTGCTCTTGAGTTTGACAAACAGCGTCTGACGCTCCGCATGAGAAGTGTCCGCCATCCACTCTACCACAGGAAGAGATATATCGAAGTACAGGCCAGTATGCCCTGACCACTGTGGCGCACGCGGAGTCCAGAGGAGGTTGATGCACATCAATCCGGTGCGACGTCGGTGCTGGGCGCGTCTTTTCTCACTAGGTTTTGGGAAAGTGTCCATTGGGCTCCCGCCGTAATGGGCGGAGATTTGATCGCGGTCTACCGTGACGAGGCAGATGGCTTCGTGGTAATGGCTGTAGTGCATCGCGGAGTTCGAGGTGGATGTTGAAGTGCGCTTCATAGTCGACAAAGTTTTTTTTTTACTTCGGCCTTCGGCCACGGAGATGAAGCTCGTCATTCAAAATTCGAAGGAACGCCGGGATAGATGAACGTTGCGCAACTTCGTGACCTTGAGGCGCACTTGATACAGCGTAGATGGAAGATTTTCAGGATCTTCTTTCAGGAGTGGTCTTGAGCATTCAACTTCCCTAGACGAGTAGGAGGAAACCTTTGTTGAATCTACCTTCGAGTACTACTGTAGTTCTTCAAAATCTTTCCATAAACCAGGAAGACGATATACACACCTCCCTGACTGTTTCCAGGCGCAATATGCGTCTTGGACTCGAAAATTTCGACTTCTTCATTTCTAGCACAAACCGCGGCTTCACATCCAAGTTCTCTGGTAGCGCACGCACGTCCACGCATAAGCATCAGTATAGGCCCAGAAGGAAGCAATTTTGCGCACCTTGATCGTCAAGCCTGCGTTTTTTGTACGGTGGTGAGGCAGTACTAGATGAAAGGCCCCTGCCACTCGAGTTCATCTTCAAATCGAAACCGGTCATAGAAAGGGACGCAGCTAAAGCCCGTTTGCGAGGCTTGCCATTACCTTCCTTTTACCGACGAGACGTCCGCTTCAAGATACCAAAAATCGATTCGCGCCCCACTTATGTCCCGTGTACCCGAACTGCTCGAGCATCGGCCGTCACTTAATTTGAGAGAGGAGATTTGTGAACTCGAGTCATATCATTGTTCGTCCTTAGGCTTTGAGTCCGAGACTTCTAGAGGATCATCCTGTGTGCCCAACGGGACTATCTGATAACACTCGGGAAGGCTCGAGGTTGAAGGCGGTCTATCTGGGTACAAGGGGCATCGAAGCTGGCGAACAAGTCTCTTTTTTTTTTTTTTTTTTTTTTTTTCCTTGTTTATTGCCCGGGAGGGCCTAGCCCTATGGTAGGCAGTACAAACGCTTCGGTGCAACATGTTCTACTCCGGGGGGTTGCTTGTTCAAGTAGTAGGGGGGAAAAAGAGGTGGGCGGAGGATGTCTAGCCGCCGCCAGTGGTAGGATACGTGTAGTGTAGTGTAGTGTAGGTATAGTAGAGAGAAAAGAAATAAAGCCAATGGCCAATGCTGGCCCGAGTGTGGCACTGTGCGCGTCGCCCGTGGTGGTCTCCCGCCTCCGTGTCCCGTTCTAATCGTCCAAGTCGGGGCACTCTGTTAAATGCTGTACTCTGTCAGCCTAGACTCAGCGGTATTGCGGAACCAACTGTATTTCACCTGTACTCTGTCAGCCTAGACTAAGAGTACATGTTAGGATGTTTCTAGTGTGAGAGATGAAGGAACGGGGGGGGCATACCTCAGCGGTATTGCGGAACCAACTGAGGTACGATCTAAGCTAAGTTGGGTAGTATATATACGGGCGCTTAGCCCACGTGAGGGACCCCGGAGCCGTGCCGCACAGCGTACACTAACACACTCGAGTGAGCCGTACGTAGCGCGGAGTCGACCTGTCGCATTAATATAGCCGAGGAGGGGACGAAGTGCTTCGCGGGTGTTGAGGAGGACCGCCGGGTCCCTGCCTGAGTATCCCAGCGGCGCGTAGTGTACCGCGCAGTGGAAGGCGAAAGCGCGGCAGGCGAGGAGGAAGTGGCGAGTAGTTTCCACCCCCTCGCCGCAAGCTGGGCACGTTGCGCTGGCGGCCTTTCCAATGCGAGCCAGGTATGCCTGTAGGGGGACATTGCTAGTGCGTAGCTGGATGATTAAATTTGTATGCCTGCACGGGAGCCCTTCTGTGACAGTGTCGAACGCTGTGGACGGCATGTTCCCTCCGTCTAGTGCCGCGATGCGTATGCCGCGTGGCGAGGTGCGCCACTGCGTTGCTGCCCTGGTCGCCAAGTCCTGCCAGAAGTTCTGGCGCGCCCTCGTTGCGCTCTGCGGGAGCTTCTTGCGAAGGCTCTGAGGAAGCTTGCACGCCGGGGAGGACACGCCACGCGCCGCCTCCTTTGCCTCCTCGTCGGCGGCCTCGTTGCCGGGAATGTCTTCATGCCCCGGTACCCACCGCAGTGTGAGGGTTAGGTGCGGTTTTTCTGCCTGTAGTTCTTTGACCGCTGCGTGGAACATATCAGTGAGGTAGTGACCGGGGCCCGAAGAACATAGCTGCGTGGCTAGTATGGCTGCCATGTTATCTAGCGCGATGGACGCGCACCGCGCGCTGTGTGCCTCTTTGCGCAGGAGGGCAACCCCGAGGATGGTGGCCGCTATCTCTGCTTCATACACCGTATGCCTGGATGACGGTCCGAGGTGGAGCTTGAGGGTTGCTGTGGGTGTGTTCCTGCCTGGTGAGTACAGGACCGCTGCCGCCCCCACCCTGCCGTCGATGTCCGAGCCGTCAGTGTATACCCTGTACGCGCCTCGCCCTGCCCAGTGACGGTCCGACGCGACCCCCTCCTCCCTACTAGCGGGGATATGGGTGCGGTGCTTGGGCTGCCAGCATGGGGGGAGTTGCATTGGGCGTATCCATTCGGTGTTCTTTAGATCAATCCAGGGGCGATATGCGTCGAGGATTTCATGGAGGGCTGACCGGTGCGACCACACCAGCTTTGCCCCTTGTAACAGCCTCCGGGCGTTACCTATCACGGCCATTATTAGATTACGCTACCATACCTTACATTCCTTTTGCGTCTCCGGTTCTACCAACCTCCCGCCGTATCGAGTCGTCCCCAACCGGCCCCCGTTATGCCCCCATCACATTCCCCGACCGTTCCCGACGCTCGTTCCGACCACACCCATGTACTTATCTTCCCCCAGGGGCCCGCTCGGCGCCCCTCGCCGAACCAACTCCTTCTTTCTGCTCTCACGTCTCACGCTGCGCTTGTCATCCTTCGTCTGCGCTCTCAGAATCGCCATCGGGCCCTTACAGTTTGGTTCGGCCTCCTCTCAGGGACCCACCCGGTCAACAACTTCGAACTCTCACGCTTGGCGCCTTAAAAGCGCAATTTTCCCGCCTTTGTCTCTTCCCTCTGGTTCATGTCCTACCACGGCCGCGTTCGAGCTCCCTCTGACGACCACGACGACGAGGAGCACCCTCAGCTCGAACCAGCCATGGACACCGACCACAATGCCGCTGCGCAGCCACCTCTCGACGTACCGCCACTCGATCCGACCGCTGACGCCGGCGCTTACCCCGCTGCAACAGTGAGCAACGAGGATCTGAGCCAGGCGTTCGTAACGCTGCTTGCATCGGTACGTGATCTACAACATGACTCTATTCAGAGTCGGAATGCTTTTGTGGCCACCCTTGCTCGTCTCGAGACGCTCGCAGTTTCTCCCCATCGTGATCTCTCTGAGTCAACGCGACCTTCAGGCTCGATTAAGTTTCGCGACCCTCGTATATTCAAGGGGAAGCAAGCTGAGCTCGAAACATTCATGGAAGAAATTGATATTGCGATGCGGCTCCAAACCCGTCTTTGAGACGGTGCGGACGAGGTACGAATCGATTATTTTATGATGTACCTCGGCGAGCAAGGCCCGCGTAAGTGGTTTTCCGCCCTACTTAAGAAAAATCCACATTTGCGTAATGATTGGGTATCCGCTCGTAAAGCGTTTGTCGCGCGATACGAAGATCCCGATCTTGAGACAAACTATGTTGCCAAGCTTGAGGCACTCACCCAAACGGGGTCCTTCATGGACTACGCCAACAAATTCGAAGAATATTTGCTATTCTCGAGTTGGGGTGATGAGTACGCCAAGACCCGCTTCTATCAGGGTCTCGAGGAGGAGCTTGCAAAACGCCTTGCGGGCACGACACGGCCTGACACTGTTGCCGAGTGGATCCCGCCCGTGCATGACATTGACAAAGACCTGCGTGTCATGAGCAAGGCGCGTGAACATCGCGCAAAGACGCACCCGAAGCATAGCGCTGGGCCGAGTAAGCATGGTGGTCAATCAAGCTCGAAACCGCCTGCCCAGAGCGTTCCCTACATTCCGCCGGCCCCGGCTGCCAACAATGATGTCATACCGATGGAGGTCGACGCAATCAAGCATGGTAAAATCACCCCTGAAGAGCGCGAGCGTCGCAAGCGCGAGGGTCTGTGTTTCTACTGTGGCAAGGGCGTCCACCGCATGTCAGATTGCCCGAACATGTCTGCAGAGCGCAAAGCTGAGCTAAAAGCTTGCCTTGCTGCTAAGGCTCCGGGAAAAGCCTAACCGGGAGACGGCCTGCCGTCCCAGCCCTCCCGGCGACTCTTGGGACTCAGGCACCCTCGTCGGAGGCCGGCTCACACATACGTCTGGACAACGGCATGTGGGTTCCCAAACCGTCTGCTGGTGCCCCAAATTTTCGTCTCTCTGCTCATGTTCATTCCGATCCGTGCTCCCCCGACCATTTTTTCGTTTCGGTTTCGCTTCATTTCCCTGACAGAAAACCCATAAATACATATGCGCTGATTGACAGCGGCGCGACCACTTCCTGCATCTCTCTTGTTTTTGCTAATTGCCACAGTCTCCCGTGTCGTCTCAAGGACACACCTATACCCATCACGGCGGTTGATGACAGGCCCATTGCATCCGGTTTTGTAACCCACAATGTGGTCTCAAGTCTCCGCGTCCGTGACCATCACGAAATTCTTGCCCTGAACATAGTGTCAGTGGCATATCCCGTCATTCTTGGCGCGGATTGGCTTTCACGCCACAACCCTACGATAGACTGGGCTCGCCGCCAGCTCTCATTGACCTGCTGCGGCGCAGCGTCTCACCAACCAGTCTCCCTACACCGCACGGGCATTACGCCCACCCCTATGCTCACGTCACCTTTACAGTTCATTTCTGCGGCGCGCTCTGCACTCCACGACGCGGCCCGGCTTGCTTCGATGAAGGACACACCAGCAGAGCAACTCGATGACGTCGTACGGACTGATCACCCGTCACGTCCGCTCTCACCTTCGGTGCCTTCATTTTCGAGCTCTACGACCATTCCATGGCATGCACCACGTCCCACAACACCACCGTTCTCTGTTCGTACGGCCTGCGGCATTGGCTTAGGTCAAACTGCTGCCCATGCTCCTGACACGGCACTCTCCGCCTCTTTGTCTATGTTTACGCCTCCGGCGCTCGGCACTGGCTCAGGTCCGACCGACGCTGTCCCCCTATCCTCATCGTCTCCAGCACCCGGCATTGGCTCAGGTCAAACCGGCTCTCCGCCCATCAAAATTTCGACTCTTTCCGCCTCTCAGTTTGCTTTGGAGACATCCGGTCTCCCGATCGGTGTTCTCTGGTACCATGAGCACGGCATGCCTGGCTACACGCTTGCTGCCGCATCTATCGCCTCCACGTCTCCTCCCTCACGCCCACCACCCTCGCCTGACCCCGCGGCCAATGACTACATCGCCAATATCCCCGAGAAGTATCGTGAGTTTGCATCCGTCTTCTCGCCAGTGGAGGTCGAGCGTCTGCCGCCTCACCGGCCCGAGTTCGACATGAAAATCGAACTCGAAGAGGGCAAGTCACCGCCCAAGGGTCCTCTCTACCACCTCTCGCAGACTGAACGCCAGGTGCTCTTCGACTATGTCGAGGACGAGCTCCGCAAGGGATTCATTTGGCGGTCGACCTCGCCTGCAGCATCACCCGTCCTCTTTGTCAAGAAGAAGACTGGCGAACTGCGCCTGTGTGTCGACTACCGTGGCCTCAATGCCATCACCAAGAAGAACTCCTACCCGCTCCCTCTCGTCGACGACATCCTCGATCGCGTCCAAGGTTGCAAGGTGTTTTCAGTCATCGACTTGAAAAGCGCCTTCAACCTCATCCGCATACGCAAAGGCGACGAATGGAAGACCGCGTTCCGCACGCATCTCGGACTATTCGAGTATACGGTCATGCCCTTTGGCCTCACTAATGCACCCGGTGTCTTTCAGGGATTTATTCAACATGTCCTTCGGGACCTTCTCGACGTGGTTTGCGTCGTCTACATTGATGACATTCTCATCTTCTCACGCACACAGGAAGAACACGACCGCCATGTTCGTCTTGTTCTCGAGCGCCTGCGCACTGCCGGCCTCTTTGCAAATGCAAAGAAATGCGAATTCGACCGCGCAGAGGTCGAGTACCTCGGGTTTCTACTCGGCGCTGACGGTGTTCGTATGCACCCGCGCAAGCTCGCGCCCATTGCAGACTGGCCCACTCCACGGTCTGTCCGCGACGTGCAGTCTTTCCTTGGCTTCACGAACTTCTACCGCCGCTTCATCGACAGCTACGCTCGCATTTGCGCCCCGCTCAATGCACTGACACGCAAGCTGGCCCGCGATGCCCCGTTCGTCTTCTCCGATGACGCTGCGGACGCTTTTGCTACGCTGAAGCATGCCTTCACATCCTCCCCGCTCCTTCGCCATTATGACCCCTCCCTTCCGTGCACCCTTGCTACTGATGCTTCAGACTTTGCAATCACAGGCGTCCTTCACCAGCCGGATCAAGATGGCCTCCTGCACCCTGTCGGTTACTTCTCCCGCAAGCTATCGCCCGCCGAGATCAATTACGAGATCTATGACAAAGAGCTGCTCGCAATTGTTGAGTCATTCCGCGACATGCGTGCGTGGTTGATTGGTACGCCTGCACCTGTTTCCGTTGTTTCCGACCACAAAAATCTCGAGTATTTTATGACTTCGAGAGTTCTTAACCGCCGTCAGGCACGGTGGTCGACGTTCCTTTCTGAATTCAATTTCGCTTTGGCCTACGCTCCCGGGATCAAAAATCCTGCGGATGCGCCCTCGAGGTGTGCGGACTTCGCGCCTCGAGAGGGAGATGAGACCCTCCAGGTCAACCGCAAAGTCCTACTGACGCCTCAGCACACACAGGGACTTTTCGACGCTCCGCCCGCCGCAATTCAAGTCGCTGCGTTTACGTCACTTGCAGTCGATAATTCGGACTTTCTCGAGCGCTACAAGGCCGCACTGCGTGAAGATCAAGAATGGCGAGCCGCAATCGCCTGAAGCAACAAGAACTTCGTGGTGGATGGCTCGCTGGTCTACCACGACGGTCTTCTCTATATCCCTCGTTCACTACGCGCTGACATTGTCTCGTCATGCCACGATGCCCCCACAGGTGGACACGCAGGTCGTGTGCGTACGCTCGCAAAGCTGCGCGCCGACTTCTCATGGCCCGGAATGGCGACCTACGTTCGCAGCTATGTTCGCGCGTGCGACGTCTGCGGTAGGATCAAAACTCCGCGTCACAAGCCCTTTGGGCTGCTCCATCCTCTCGACATCCCCGATCGTCCTTGGAAGGGCATCACAATGGACCACATTGTGAAGCTGCCTTCGTCGCATGGGTACGACTCGATCTGGGTCGTGTGCGATCGTTTAACACGATATGCGCATTTTATTCCCTGCAACGAAGCGGCCAGCGCGCGAGACCTCGCCTGGCTCTTCCTCGATTGCATTTTCCGCTATCACGGACTCCCCGACTCTATCATCTCCGACCGCGGCACGACCTTCGTTTCACAGTTCTGGACAGAGCTCACTCGGCTTCTGCAAGTCGAACTCAAGCACTCGATGGCGTATCACCCTCAGACAGACGGCCTCACCGAGCGCACAAACCAGACGCTCGAGAGCTATCTACATGCGTACGTCTCGTACCAGCAAGACGACTGGGTCGACTACTTGCCGCTTGCCGAGTTTGCGTTCAACAACCATGTCAACACGTCCACGAAACAAACCCCCTTCTATGCCAACTTCGGTTTCAATCCCGTCTTCTCACCCCGCCTCACCGAGCCCATCCGCGTGCCCGCCGCTGCCGACCTTGCGCTACGTCTCGCCCGTGTTCATGACGAACTGCGCGCGGAGCTATGCAAGGCACAAGTACACCAAGAACGCTACTACAACCAGCGTGTCTCGGAGGCACCCAAGCTCCAACGCGACCAACTGGTCTGGCTGCTTCGTCGGAACATCAAGACGACTCGTCCGTCTGACAAGCTCGACCACCGTCGACTCGGCCCGTTCCCGGTTGAGCGCGTCCTTTCGGATGTCACCTACCAGCTACGCCTTCCCCCATACCTCTCACGCCTACATCCTGTCTTTCATGTCTCGCTTCTCGAACCATACCACGACCCATCTGACTTCCACGCTCATGCTTCGCCTATCCCTTTCGGTCTCGCCGATGATACTCATGTACCGCTTACTATACAGACTGTCCTCGATGCCCGGAAGACTGGCCAACGCTACGAGTACCTTATACGATGGCATGGACTCTCCGAAGATGACGACTCTTGGATTCCTCTCACAGACATTCCTACTACCACCAACAAACTTCTTGATAGATTCCACCGTCGTCACCCACGTGCACCTCGTCCTCCTGACTCCGTACTTTACGCTACCGCTCGTACTACGTTCGACAAAGTGTCCGATGCGCACTCACCCTCTTTTGCTTCTTCTTCACAGGTCCCATCGTCCGCGCCGCCTTCCGCTTCACCGCCGCCGCCACTGCCCACGTCCTCCCTCGCTTCGCCTGCCACCGCACCCGCGCCCTTCGCTCCACGCCCTGCCGCCGTCCCGCCCGCTCGCCCGCGCGCTCCCTCGCCGCCTTCCGTTCACGCGAACCCCTGCGTCAAATACGTGCCTCCGGCGCAGACTACGCTCCGTTCCGGACGCGTCTCCCGGCCGCCCCCTCGTCGTGACGCGTGATGCCCGGATGGCTATTGGCCGGGATCACACTTGCTCCGACGCAGGACGTACGCCCGAGTGCGATTGCCTATACGCTAGGAGTCGTACTCGCCCGCGTCGCACAACTCCTTTGAGGAGGAGGTAGTGTAACAGCCTCCGGGCGTTACCTATCACGGCCATTATTAGATTACGCTACCATACCTTACATTCCTTTTGCGTCTCCGGTTCTACCAACCTCCCGCCGTATCGAGTCGTCCCCACATCAGGAAACGCGAATATCTCCAGCCGGCCCGTGAGGCACCGGACGGAGCCGATGGAGCCGCGGAGATCTGGCTCCGTGCATCTCCGGATGGAAATGCCGGTCTCCATCCAGCGTGCGTCGGAGACCAGCCGGGCTCGCGAGATTGACCTAGCTCATGCGGGTTTTTGGTATTTGGGTCTGGTACGGCCCCCGCGAGCTGGCGCATGTGCACCGACAACATTGGAGCCAACAGTGGAGTCCGGACAAACCGTCGAGGGAGGCCCACGGAGATGCACCCTCCGGACGGAGACAACATCTCCCTTTGGGTCCTGCCGGAGCGCCCGGAAACCTATATCCGTACGGAAATTTCCCACTTTCCTGATGCAACCGGCCCCCGTTACGCCCCCATCACATTCCCCGACCGTTCCCGACGCTCGTTCCGACCACACCCATGTACTTATCTTCCCCCAGGGGCCCGCTCGGCGCCCCTCGCCGAACCAACTCCTTCTTTCTGCTCTCACGTCTCACGCTGCGCTTGTCATCCTTCGTCTGCGCTCTCAGAATCGCCATCGGGCCCTTACACCCCTGCTCGCTGGACGTGTGCGGCGAGGGGGTGTGTTGGTGGGAGCGAGCATAGCCGGACTGCCGCCCGGTGGCAGAGCGTGTCCACCATCAGGTTGAAGGGCAGAATGTTGGCGTGGGCTTCAAGCAGGTCAGTAGGGGTTGAGCGGAGGGCCCCGGTCATTACCAGCAGCGCCTGCCTCTGTACCATTGCAAGCCGCCACATGTTGCCCACGGAGCCATGTCTGCGGGTGTGGCCGGGGAGGGTCCTGACCGGGGTGAGGAAGGTGTCAGCGGTGTAGAGCATGCTCGGTACTACCACTGCCCGGTAGAGCTGTCGCACGACCGCGAGGGTGAGCCCATGGCGTGTCATGGCCAATCGTCTGATTTGGGCAACTAGCTGACTGCCCTTCGCGTACGCCGCTGCTGTGTGCTGTTTGAAGTGTAGGCCCTGGTCAAGGAGCACCCCCAGAAACCAGTGGTGGTCTGCTGGTGCTATCAGTGTGCCATCTGAGAGTTGGAGGGGTGGACCTAGCCCCCCAATGCGCTTCGGTTGCAACTTGCAGTTGAGTAGCCCGAACTTGTCGAGTGAGAAGCTGGAGTTGTGCGCGAGCGACCACTCCAGGGCACCCCCATCCCGGTCCATAAACCGCCGCACCTTGTCGTGACAGAGTGGGAAGGTTTTACCTGTGACAACCAGTGCAACGTCATCCATAGATCCCACTGCCCACTCACCATCTTTGTTGTCCGCGCTGTCTATGAGGTCTGAGTTGTAGAATGAGTAGAGGATAACCGAGAGCGGGCAGCCCTGGTCGATGCCGCTGACAATGTCAAACCAATCGGATTCGTAGTCATCAAACTTTAGGCGTGTTCTCCGCCCCGTGAGTTTGCTGCGCAGCCAGTCCACGTACTCTGACGGAATCCCCCTTGTGCGCAGGGCGTGGTACAGACGCTCTGGTGTGGCCGCCGGGAAGGCCGCCTTGAAAGTCTCTCTTTGCCACGACGATTTTGGCATCCTGCTGCTGTACCCGCCTTGCGAGGCTATGCCGGCCCTTCAAGCTCGCTGCCAAAGACGATGTCAATATACGTTTAGGCTTGTTCATGCGGTGCTGGATATGCTTGGACGTCATCTATACGAGGCCCGGACTTGAAAGCTTGATGATGTGGCAATTGACCCTCTTCAAGCTTCCAGCTTAAGTCCGCAAGGCTTGCGGTGTGACATACCCTTCCAAGTTGTCTTGTCACCTCTCAAGAGCGCCCTAGTACGGTAGTACCGTACTAGGGCGCTTTTCTTCTTGTTCTTATCTCCCTGCTTGAGCACTGAGTTCTCAGTCTGCAAAAACTATCGGCTTGAATGTCTAGCTCTTCTTTACAACTTTGCATATCGTTATCCGTGATCCGCACGGGGTTAATATAGTTGCGTAGTACGGCGCAGATGCCAGGGCCTCAGAATCGTCTTGTGCTTCCACTACTCGGTACTCTAAACCCGCAACAAGCTCGACACGGTGCGCTTGTAGGAGTTCTCTCTGATGAAAATGTACAAGATCTAGAAGATCCTATCCACCCTACGGCTTCCTGGTATACACGCTCCGGTCTGCGTTCTGCTCTTTCGCCTCGCCGAGCACTTCATGGTGCTAAACGGATTTTAACCGCACGGCATTTACTACACGAGCACCCCAATCTATGAATATAAGCACTCTCCGATGCGATGGGCTTAGCAGTCAATATCAATTCTGATACGTGCATCATCGGTACCTGACTTACAAATGCCCTTCATCTTGAAATGGAAAGGCTCGTCGAGCGTAATATTGCGTGACTGTTATGGGACGCTGTGAGGCGGAGACGCATTGCACAAAGGACCGGTTAGCGTTTATGCGATGCAGGAGAGGGGCTAGTCCAGGTGAGTAGTATTTAGTTTGCTTATAGCATCATCGAGTTGAACGCTAATTTATTGGCCGTCCTGGACATATTGCACAGTGACGAGCGTGTCGTGGTCTCTCTTCAATAAGAATGAGCATCAAAAGTCTCCGCTGTTCATCGTGGGTGAGTAGGACGACGACATCTTGTCTATTGACGAACGATGGTGTGTACCCTTTTGTTGAGCGGAAAACACTGACCGCATTAAATGATGTTGTACACGCATGCTCGGCGAGTTCTCCCCGTCATGTCTATCTCGGTTGCGCAACGTTTCTACAGGCCTTGCAGCTAGGTGAGCGGGGACTGACATCTGTGCTTTGTAAGGGCCTGCACTTACTCAGCCTCTTTCTCGCGCAGCATATACCTCCGCCATCGGAATTATTGAGGCGCGCATAAGGATACGATAAAAGGGCCACATCATGTTTGAAGGTATGGCGTGAATAACACAAGCCCTCTCGAATGGCTCCCAGCATGCTTGCTTTGGCAATCGCCCATGACTCGGGCATCCCTCCAAGCAGCACAGATTATACCACCTTAATTCTCATCCATGGGTTGGGATATCACGCTGGTATGCATAGCTCTGTTCTGCAGCGTCCCATTCTAACACAATTGCAGGGGTTTTCAAGAACCTACTCCCGTTCGCAGAACAGTTCAATACGCGATTCATCCTTGTAAATAGGCGCGACTACCCCGGCGCGCTCCCTTATAGCTCTGATGAACTCCGAAACTTCGCACGTCTTGTGAATTCTCCAAGCAGTGCTGAAGCGAGGGCGGAGGCCACGAAGATCTTGGCAGAGCATGCACGCGATGTGCGCGATTTTCTCGAAGACTTCATTTGCCGTGAGCGCATCCCCCTTCCGACGGAAAATGGTGGCGGGATCGTCCTCGCTGGCTGGTCGCTTGGTGCCGTATCTGTCACCGCTCTACTTGCTGATGCAAACTCGTCCCGGGATGGGGCACAGCTCTCGAAGTACATACGGCGCTTCGTGTTGTATGGTGCGTACGAGTCTCTTATCCTACGCCATGCCTCAAGGTGTAGATATGAATACATCCCTAGAACCTTCCTCTGCCCTGATTGGATATCCATCGCCTGTCGGGCACTACCATCCGTTGCGGGATCCGTCCATCGCTGTCGAACAGCGCTTCTCGCTCTTCGACGAATGGGTATCAAGCTACTTCGACCACGGCGACGTATGGACCCAAGGGTCCGCGGCGCTCGCATATCGCCACCCCGCCACAAACATCTCTTCCACCAAGTCCCGCATGTCCGCGGCCGACCTAGCAATGGCGGTGTATGGACCTACGGCGGAACCGACCGGAGGAGACTCCCTCTTCATCTTCGCGTGCATACTGCATGATGTGCTACCCAAGCATAGGGAAGACGTGTTCTTCCTTCGTGGAGAGGGAGCGTTGGGAGCGGACGAGTGGCGTGGGGCTGAGGTGCGACTTGTGTGGGGCGATCGGTCAATCTGGGAAGTACTATGGGCTGCGTATCTGTTGAATAAGGAATTACAGGAGTCGAGGGATGCGGGGAAGCCGGTCCGTAGCGTTGATTTCGTGCAGCTCAAGGGCGCGAATCACTTTGTGAGTTCGTTCTTGCCAAGGTCTCGTGAGGATTTAGACCGGTGGAGGCTGACACTCACACGCAGGCGCACTGGGACATGCCAGAGAAGACTCTCAGGGCGCTCCTCGGGCACGAATCGGTAATTCAGTAGTGAGGCCTTGAGGCACCGCCGATGGTACTCTTCCCGTTTACATCCGCATCGCGCTCTGCTACCCTGTCATCGTCGCCACTTCTAATTCTATCAGAAATCCGTTGCAGCAGGAGGTGTATAGTTCATTGCCACACCGGCGTGGTCGGCCATGTCGCTTCCGCGTTTACCGCTCGAGCTGAGCGGAGTGCAGGATACTTGGGGCATATTAACTCTGATACACCCCAGTCAGTAGAGGTCAGTATAACGAATTTCGGCTGGTTCTGCAGAAAGCGAATCTATTTGACCGCTGGTTAAGTTGTGTCAATTTGGCGCGCCATGGTCTGCAGGACGCTGATCACGTCAACACATGCCGCTTGCGGATCTCCCGAAAGACACTTAAGGCCCCCGCTGGCAAGTTACTCAGGGCAACCATGGCGGACGCTCACTCCCAAGGCACTGGCCCTGGGCCTGTTCTCCGGGCGTACCTCGACTCTGGTGCTCCTCAGGACAGCACGAATTATACCACAGTGGTCATCGTCCATGGCTATGGCTGGCACGGTGGTCCGTGCCCATCCAACCTCTGCATCCCCTCAATCTGACCTATTTCTCACTTCCAAAGGCAACTTCAAGAAGCTCATGCCTCTCGGGCAACAGTTCAACACCCGCGTCATCGTTATCAACAGACGCGATTTCCCCGGCTCGGACGAGTACACGCCTTCTGAGAAGGCCCATCTCGTCCACCTTGCCACGACACCCACTAGCCCAGAAATCACCCAGGGCGTAGTGGAGTTCATGAGAGCGCGAGCGCGTGAGGTGTACAACTTCCTCGTGGACTTTGTCAAGCGCGAGCGCATCCCCGTTCGTGAAGGCAGCACGGGCGGGCTGATCATCGCGGGATGGTCCCTCGGATCGTCGTATATGACCGCGCTCCTTGCGAACGTGAGGCTTTTCCCAGAAGGTGACATCCAACTCAGCAAGTACATGCGCCGCCTGGTGATGTACGGTACGTCCTCCCGTCTTCTTCGGCGAATACTCTTAGCCCAATGACGACACCTCCCGCACGTCGTCGCTGCACAGACGCCTCCTCCATATGCTTCGGCTACCCCTTCCCCCCGAAATGGTACCAACCCCTGCTCGACACGTCGCTCACGGGCGAGGAGCGCATCGTGCGCTTTTGCACCTGGGTGACCGGCTACTTTTCGCACGGGGACGTGTTCACCCTGGGAGGCGCGGCGCTTGAGAGCCACACCATGCTCGCCGACCCATCCCCGACGTACGCGCGCATGACACCCGCGGAGCTCGCCGCGTCGACGCACAGACCGCCGCAGCTCGACGACGGGAGCGATCGGCTCATGGTGATGGCGTGCATTACGCATGGGGCGTACGCGGTGATTAGGGAGCAGGCGCTGTACAAGATGGAGACGGCCGAGGGCGCGAGCGACTGGTGGAATCTGCCGGTGCGCCAGGTGTGGGGCGACAGGTCGATCTGGGAGATGCTATGGTGCGCGAAGATGCTCACGGAGGAGATGGAGGAGGCGCGGAGGACGGGGAAGACGATGCGCGAGATTGCGCTGGTGCGCTTCGAGGGCGCGAACCACTTCGTGAGTGTTCTGCCTGTCTGCGGGTGGAAGCCGCGTGAGAGCAGTGGTTGATGTTGGACGTTTCCCTTTTCAGCCTCATTGGGATATGCCGGAGAAGCTGCTTCATCTTTTCTTGTGCGACGACGCTGAGATCAGCACCTAAGGCCTCCGCAAACGTATGCACCTATACAAATAAATGACCATCGCCAGCACGATGGCGACTTCTCCACTGGGCGCAGTGCGTTGACTCCGCGGAAAATGCGACCTTTGACGTACGTCCACCCTCTCATTCACAGTGATCTTGAGTTCCCTTCAACAGTAAGTTATGCAGGATATTTACTCGTGCTATCCCCGCGGTGGATGACACAGCATAAGTCGTACATGTCTTCGAAGTCAACTCTTAGCGTGTACGTATGGAGTTGGACCCACCACACCTCTAACCTTTCTTCTGTCCAGCCCATCATGTAGTAGGTCGGCACCTAAGCATGGCCATTTATCGGCCGTGGGACGTACGGTTCCTCAAGATGCTTGATCTCCTCATCCGTGAGCTTCACGTGCACGCCCGCTGTCAACAAACGATCGTATTCATCGTCAGCGGCAACGTAAGATGCCATACCACCACCCCCTTACCAATGATGTCCTTCAGGTTATCGAGACTCGTCGTGCCTACAATGGGAGCAGTCACGCCTAAGGGTCCCCCCGCGTGCATCACGCCGTAGTGTGAGCTTCGGATCGCAGCACTTGGACTGGGACTGATATGACTATTCTGACTGACCATCCTTGGCGAGGATCCACGCGATCGCGATCTGGGCCATCGTTACGCCCTTCTTCTTCGCGAGCTCCTCAACGCTAGGTTCACTGTTGTCAGCCACCGTTCTACATGCGGGCGTCAGGGCATGGGGAGGAGAGCTTACCGTGTGAGGATTTCGGGCGTACCGCTGCCCGGCTTTATGTACCCGCCGACGAGCCTGAGCCATTTGTCAACCCTGTCTTAGCATGTCCGATCCTCCCCAAGACGTAGGCGGAGGGAATTCGGGGGGCTAACGTACATGTCGCTCGCACCGCGCTTAGTGTCTTTTACCGCGCTCAGAGGGCGCGCGAGCACTCCACGGGCGAGAGGCGACCATGGGATCGAGCCTACGCCGAACAACTATTGGGAACGGGGTGACAACTCGGCCATTAGTCGCCACCGCTCGGGGTTCACGGTGTATGGGGGTGGACAAGGTACCTTGAGCGTCGGGAACATCTCACGCTCTTCTTCGCGGTACACGAGCGAGTAGTGGTTCTGCATCGAGATGAAGGGCGTGAGGTTGTGGGTGATCGCGTAGTCTACGTGAGAGTGGTTTGGATGTCAGCTCCGCGGGGTTCTGGTAGCGAAGAGAGTGTTGTACTTTGCATTGCGTGAACTGAGATTTAGCGCGTAAGTAGAGTTATCAGTCAGTTGAGATTCGAGTGGTGATGAAGACGCACATTGGTACGCCCAGCAGGAACTCATGCCGATGTAGCGTACGTAGCCAAGCTTAACGACATCGTGTAGAGCTTGCATCTAGTATCACCGAACGGTATCAGTATCGAGACATCGAGTTCTCGGGATAATGGACACTGACGGTCTCCTCGATTGGGGTGTTGTAATCGAAACGATGACCTGACCAACATCAGGAAAAGCGTGTTAAGTAACCCTGGTGGCAGTTGTCACGGGTCAACATACACTGAAGGAGGTCGATGTAGTCCAGCTGAAGTCGCTTGAGGCTTGCCTTCACAGAAGCGAAGATGTGCTGCATATCCCCCACCCCCAAATTCAGCGTACAGCGTAAACTAAGTCCGGACAACCTCACATACCTTGCGGCTCTGGCCATACTGGTTCACGAGACCGACGTCATCCGGCTTCACCCCAGAGCGGAAGAGATTCATGCCGAATTCTGGTGCAACAGCGCCGTGTAGCTGGAGAATGATAGTCGGTTCAGCCCGATGCTATGTTAATTCGGTGTGAAAGCTTGCTTTCGTCATAATAACAAGCTCCTCGCGAGGGAGGTTGAGCTTCTTGATGACGTTCCCGAGTATGACTTCCGACATTCCGTTCGAGTACACCTGTGAGCAATGATGTGTCGTTAAAAAGGATTGGGACATGCAGTAGTTTGGACGCTCACGTTTGCAGTGTCAAACGTCTGTATTCCATTCTCGTACCTATGAGAGAAGGGCGTGAGACTGTATTGGCTTCCATAGTTCTTCGAGTGAGACTGACGCGAATTTGATGTGTTCTAGAGCCTCCTCTTCGCCCAAGACCCACTCGTTCCACCCCGTGTGCCCATACTGCATGGTTCCGAGGATGATCTTGGACACCTTCAAACCCGAGTTCCCCAAACGCACTGCATATATGCCATGTCAGTACTCACGCGCCTCATGGCTCCTCTACGTGAGGCCAACTTACCGTAAGGCATTTTCTCCGAAGTCATGGTGAATGAACACTCTGTTTGCGTTGGTGGGAGGTGTCGAAAGGACGACGGAGAGCGACAGCGGCCCTAGTAGGTCCTCAGGAAACGCACTTTAAAAGCCTGCGAGGATCGATGATGTCGGCATTCGAGATGCGCTGAGTAATGAGAGTCCGAGTGTATTTTTGCACGACACACTCACCGTCTCACCGCAGAAACGGTACGGAGTGGTGTTCAGATAGCACATGTGCGCCGTCTTGACCGTAACACTATTACTTGACGACCACATGGTCTGCTCGTCCGGACCGTCGAGCCGGATTCCTAGTTGGTGATACTATCAGATGGTCCAAACGTTGGGTTACTCACTGGCAGGGGTGCTAAGAACGCACATTGCTTGGAGCACAAGATTATTCATGAGTTGTATCTTGCGGCACTTTGGAGATGACTCTGGACGGTGTGCCGAAGCGCTGACCACGCGATGATGGGCCGTTTGTGAGGCCCCTCTTCATGTTCAGAAGTACAGCTATCCTCCAAGGGCTTATACGGCGAATGACATAGCGCTCGGTCACAACATTGTCATGTCGGTCTCTGGTGAGCGGGTGCTCTAATGTCAACGCTGAGCGGGGTGCAGAGCTATCGAACAATAGAATTGAAGTGAGTAATGCGTGCGGCTCTGTTGGGTGCTATCCGGACGGGTGCAGAACGGGATGACCGTTTGTTTCTCGTTGTAGTATGTCTTGAAAACAAAAGAGCTCTAGATGCCGCATTCCTGTTTTATTTACTACCAGCAAGTACTATATAGGGGGTCCCGAGAGAACCAGATTTCAAGCGGAGCCAGAGCGCACGAGCAGTCACAGTCTCGTGCTTATGTCACAGTCACCATTCACCTCTTGCTCTCGCACGTTCCCCAAACACTTTCACGCAAACTATATAAGGGAATGCATGAGATATGTATACGTCCATCTTATCAACACAGTACTCCAGAATCCTCATACAGCCAGTCGTAGTACTCCATCCTCACGCCTCGACCCCAGCGCCGTGGCCGCGTTTCTCCCCACCAGAGTTTACTACCTATTGCCCTCTCATTCAGAGGGTGACGGGGAGGCAGCCGATAGAGACGAGGCCGCCCTGTAAACATTCTCATGTGAGAATTCTGACCTCCTGATGTATCAAATAAACCGTACGTGGCTGTTGTCCTCGCAGCAGACTGTCTGAGCATCACAGGTCCCGCCCCCGACCCCGATGACGGAGATCGGGGAGCAGTTCACGCCGAGGAGGACGGTCAAATCCTGTAGGACGATGCCCAGGAGTCCGAGTAGAGCAACTCCAGCGGCAGAGCCTGCCTAAACAATGACAAGTAGGGCGGTTAGCAACAGGGTACCGTCCTCTAAAGCGAGTGCCGTACCGTCTCGGTGCTGTCGCAGCACTGGATGGCACCCGTGGTGCAGGACGGAGCGCCGCCGCGTGCCTTGAGGGCGGTGGCGGTCGCAAGAATGGGCATGGAGGGGATCGCGGCGAGGACGACGACTTGAGAGAACATCATGTTGTTTGTTGGAAAGGTAGCTGTAGGGGAGTAGTGAAGGACGAGTGGGTCGGTTGGTCTGGAGAGTAGCCCACCCCGTCCCTCGCGCATTTATACTGTTGCGATGTATGGCGCTTGCGTCTTGCGTAGACCCATCTTCTAGACTGAAGAGCGGCCGAATCGTCATACTAGCGGTGCATTTGAACCCCACAGTGACGACGAGCCGCGAAAAATGGTGCTTCATGCCGCCTTCCCTCCACGCTGGTCGACCATGAGACTACCAGGACCGCTTCCGCCCCAAGGGGCATAGGATCCGTCATGACAGATGGTTTGTCTCCTGATGTCTATTTCAAGGCACATTCAGGTATGTTATGTCTGGAAGAACAGAGTCTCGACATTTGTCTGATACTCCATACCTGCATAGGTCGGGTGCTTCGATTATGAGCCGAAAGGTGCTTGCGCCAACGTGCGGAGTTCGCCGAATTATCCTGGATGTGCTCGTGGGTCCATCAGCAGACGACTGGACGATATAGAGGTGGGCATAGTTAGCAAGGCGACTGAACTCAAGCGGCGTATACGTTACCTCCAGTTGATCATAGCGTATGCGAGGGTGAAAAATGATGAAACCGTGTCCCGAACCCCACGGCGTATGTAAATTTGACACTTAATCACCGGAAAGGGCGCTTTTTTCAGCGTTTCTGCGGGGCCTCCCACCTACTACTACAGAAAGTCATTAGCTTGAAAGACAGGTGAGCCTGGAAATACGAAGCTTAGAAAGGTTGAGTACACTACTAGCTATACGTCCCAAGTCACTCCGCGCAAGGGAGAGCACAACGGACGCCATGCCAAGAGGAGCGCGTAGCAAGATCTCAGGATTTGTCGTAACTCCCGCCCGCGCAATCAGCGACCGACTTCTGTCGCTGCGGGGAGCCGCGACGCTATTCAATTCGCGAACGAACCGCGTGCGTCTCCTGATGCGCGCGGGGCAGCGTGAGGGCCGTACGTGCACAGGATGGGATCGACGGTCGTTCAACGTTTAGGGGCCGATGTTGGGACGGCCTTGAGGGTCCCCCGCTGCCCCCGCGCTGGTACCTCAGGCTGTGACGTCTGGGCATGCTAGAGGCATACTGCCTGATACCCGCAAGACAGGGCTCTACATACCTATATGGTGGAATGTGAGCTACCCTAGGATATTAAGCAAGGAGGGGTCGGATTTAGACGCGCATCGCAGGATGGGTGCATTCTTGAAAATGGGGTTCCCATGTCGCTCACCAGACGTATGCTTCTAACGCTGTTATGGCAGGTGGTATGCGCATGTGTCCAGTCTCTAAGAGAAGTGCGGGATGATGGTGTTCTTGAATGCTCTGATTCGGAGTACGGTGGTGCGCTAAACTTGCAGGTCTTCCTCGCGGTCATTTGCAGAGTTGAGAACATGCGTCATCGTACATGCTTGAGACAGTATTTAGGGGCTATAACATTTCGTTAGAAGTCATCGCGGCGAGGCGAGCTCATGAGAGGTAGCGGCGGTGACCGTGTAGGCAGGGGCTGGCGAAACACGGTCTCTCGTTACATAGCTGGGCAGGTTTATTGGAGGGTTTCGGGTTCGCTCGCTTCAAAGGTTATATGAAGATTAGGCCGAAGGTATCTCGCAAGTACGCATTGCTGGAAGCTGCGAACAAGAGTTATAGATATCCAGCGACGAGTTGAGCAAGCAAACTTGAAGTTGTGCTGCCTGCATACCGCTCGTAGTGGGAATTTGGCCCACAAGAAAGCATAAGAAGACATTAAGATAACCGCAACTTCCAGCTTACAATTTGCAGATGATTAGTAGTCACGCGGACAAACGAGAAGGGCAGACGCTGAAGGACACTAGTAAATGGTCTGTTAAGAGCAGGTCGGATGGTTGTTTGGCTAGTACTGAATGTATCAACCCACGTGGCACTGGCTGTGACCCGGGAGGGAGCGCAGGACATTGTCGGATATGAATATACTACAGCGCTTGTTTTGCCCTCTTGCTGGTGAAGCGATTTCTCATCACTCCACCACGTATACGTGTGAGCAGGTGTAGCGTTCTGCATAGGCATGCAAAGCTGTTGGTGAATCAATCCGCCATGTATCACTCTCCAGACTGAATGTCCATGGCTGATAAAAGCGACATACAGTGCCTCACAAAACTATTGCCAGAAATGACCATCCAGCGCCTTTTTCTAAATATCTCGGTAACGGCTGCGTGAAATGCCACACTTCAAACTATGTTAGGTAGCTATATATCTTGGCTTTCTGTAGCTACTTGTTTCATAAATTTATGTGGTGAACTTCCAAAGTTATGATATGTTCTTTACCCACACCTCCTGAAAACAGTTTTGTACCAGGTAGTTTGGAAAGGCAAGATACAGGATTCTAGTACTTGGTATAGCCCCCCTTGGCCTTCAAAACAGCTGCAATCCTGTTAGGCATACTCTCCACCAAATTCTGACACTCCTCCCCTGAAATTGCCTCCCACTCTGTCTGAACCCTGGTCCACAACTCCTCCATCGATGTAGGCGGGTTTTTATAGGTAGCGAGCTTGCGTTTGAGGTTATCCCAGAGATGCTCGATGGGGTTGAGGTCTGGGGACTGTGGAGGCCACTCCATGACTTGAATCCTGTTCTCTTTGAAGCATTTTTTGGCCTTCTTGCTGGTGTGCTTGGGGTCATTGTCTTGCTGGAAAATGACGTCTTCGAGATTGTAGTCCCAATGGTAGAGGGAATTGCGCAGCTCGTCCTCGATAATCTCCATGTATAGGTCAGCATCCATCTTCCCAATGATCTTGCATGAGTGTCCTGTCCCATCCCATCCAAAACAGCCCCAAAACATCAAACTCCCTCCACCATACTTGAGTGTTCCATCCACCAGGCGGTCACTGAGCCCTTCCCCCCGCTTCTTCCACACCCATTTCCTCCCATCTGACCCTACTCTGTTGATCTTGGTCTCATCTGACCAGACAACCCTCTTCCAGTCTTCTACGGTCCAATATTTGTGGGCTAATGCAAAGGCGTACCGCTTTGCCCGATGTGCCTTGGTAAGCCGTGGCCGTTTCTTCTTCGTCACAGCCAACATCCCAGCCTGCTTCAACGCCCAACGAACATTTTGGACAGAGACACGTCCCAGGAAGGTTTCCTTGAGGGTAGCATGGACTTGTGTGGCAGTATCAGCCTGGCCGGTCTTGATTAAGCGGGTAGCATGGCGGATGTTGGTAGGGGAAAGGAGTGATGGGCGACCACCCTTGGACTTGTGGACTCCAGGGCAGTTGGCAGAGTGAATCTTGCTGATCTGGCCTTTGCTGACACCAGTTTTGTTGTGTATCATGGAGAGAGAGAGCTTCTGGTTACAAAGATGGATGATGTTGTTGACAGTCGCATCAGAGAGTGCTGGAGGCATGGTGGTAGCAGAAGTAGAGGTGTATTCCAGCAGTGCTGATGTGGCATCACCTCAATAAACATTAGACAATATATTCCCACAGTATCATGTGACATTCACAACACGCTTGACCAAAAACAACTTGATTGTTCCCTGCTAAACTACCTGGTACAAAACTGTTTTCAGGAGGTGTGGGTAAAGAACATATCATAACTTTGGAAGTTCACCACATAAATTTATGAAACAAGTAGCTACAGAAAGCCAAGATATATAGCTACCTAACATAGTTTGAAGTGTGGCATTTCACGCAGCCGTTACCGAGATATTTAGAAAAAGGCGCTGGATGGTCATTTCTGGCAATAGTTTTGTGAGGCACTGTACATAGTACTTCCGAAGCCTAGCGCTCTTGAAAATCTAGGCATTGGGCTCGGCAGACGTTTGAATCGTGAAGGACCTCGAAAAACTTGGAACCCCCTGGAAACCTTCCATGACATCGTGCTGGTGGTTACGCCTGCAGCTAGCAGGTAAGCTTGACAGCCAGAAAAGATCATCTGACGCCTCAGGCAACTATGCTCGCACCTTGACATCACATCCATGTAGCAGGCTATGACAGGTTTCTTGTACATTCATTGTGCCCCATGTTTCTGCACTGTGTCACGGGATTCTTCTAGCCCTCGGAATCGCGTTCCAGAAACCTTTCTGCAGAGTCGAGGATTGAGTACCAAAAGAACGGACCCAAGGCACCGTTCATGTGTACCACGACAGCCACGCCCGCCCTCATCCATCCTACGCGTGATTATCACACGACGAACGGGAAAGGAGGTACGTGACCAACGTGTTCTCGGTCAGGCGGATCAAGATTGTACACTATCGTCCCGATAATCGTCCATCATTCCTGTCCAGGACTACAAAACGACGTCAGGAGACGACCTGTACACGCATGTAAAATGTCACATCCTCGAGTTTTCATGTTGGGCTACGCCTCGGTGGGCGTAGATCGTCTTTTTCTGCTTCTCAGTCGCGTAGTATGGTCCCAGCGTAAGTGTCTGTATAATCTGGCTCACGCCTTACAGAGAGAGGCGTGGTGATGCGTTGTTTGTCGACTTGCATCGCTTGGCATTACGACGATCTCCCTAAAGTTAATGGTACCGACAGCGGCCTCATGCACCATGCGTGTATGCTGTCAAGATAAGTGCTTCCCAGCCGTCAAGTCATGTTCCTACTGGCTCGCGCATGGCCCATCCGGAGGGGCTTCCAATATCTGACGGATATGAGTGAGTGCGCTCTGACCTTCACTCTCTCCCCGTCCATCCATCTCCCCAACCCCCCCCCTCCTTTTCTCTGCACAACTTGACTACGTTGCTTGCATATACCCGCTGTGTCGATCAGGTCAATTCAGCAGTGCCACGGGTAAGCTGATATATGTTCCACACTATGATTAGACAAACTTACATTCATGCGTAGCTCAGCAAGATGGCTCGCTTCCTCGATATGCGCACTGGCGAGTTTCGTTGGATCAACGACCCTTCGACAGTCACCTACTCCATCTTATCTCACAGATGGGACGAAAAGGGCGAACAGACGTTCCCGGAGGTCGAAGAACTTCGGAAGGAACTCTCCAGTACGGATTCGCTGCTGAAGCATCCCAAACTATCCGCCAAGATCAGGGGGATCTGCAAGGTCGCCCGCGAAGCGGGCTACCAGCTCATCTGGATCGACTCGTGCTGTATCGACAAGACGAAGAGCGCCGAGCTCGCTGAGGTGCTCAACTCTATGTTCGAGCTCTACAGGCTGGCTGAGGTATGCTACGTCTATCTCGCAGACGTACCCTCTGGAGAAGATCTCCGTGTCCATGACTCGAAGTTCCGAAAGAGCGAGTGGCACACGCGTGGATGGACACTGCAAGAGGTGATCGCGCCGAAGGACGTCGCATTTCTGGCTAGCGATTGGAAATTTATCGGCACAAAGATGACGCTCGCCACGACATTGGAGGAGATCTCTGGAATCGACGTCGAGATCCTCACGGGCACTGCCGACTTGGACTCTGTCAGTGTCGCACGGAAGATGTCGTGGGCCGCATCCCGCACGACGTTGCGTGTTGAGGACGAGGCCTACTCGCTACTCGGAATCTTCAAGGTCTACCTGTCTCCAATCTATGGAGAGGTACGCAACACTTTCCTGCGGCTTCAGGAGGAGATCCTGAAAACCATTCCTGACCACTCTCTCTTTGCGTGGGGAGCACACTGTACGTTGTCGAGTCTGAACGTCGTGAACGCAGTAGAAGATGATCGTAACGGCAAGTACCCGACAGATCCTGGTCTTCTGGCACAGACACCCTGGCTCTTCGGTGCCGCCCGTGGCATCCACACTCTATCTCCCGCACAGTTCTCCTCAATTTTGAGTAGCTCACAGAAGAACAATCACCGTAATACGCCTCTCACGCCGCCTCCTATTCATTCCATCATCACACCCCAGGGGATACGAATGCAGCTCGTGTGCACTGATCTCCCGCCGGAAGCCGTTCATAGGATGTTGTGTCACGGCCTGGGGTATCGGTACCGCCACTCACCCTGTCCAGGATGTTTACATGCGGGTCGTGCGACTCGTCTGGCGTTGCTGCCATGTGTCGACCAGGATGGCCACCTGATCGCTCTCGCCCTCTTTCAACCGGAGTCTCCCGCTGATAGCCAGCTGGAAGGCACGTCGGTCTCCACTCACAAGAAGTGCCATGAGACCTGCCGTAGTCGTACTCCATACAGAGTCGTTCGTTTAGCGCGGGAGGCGTGGATCGCGTTGCGTAGCTCTTCATCACTGGTCGAGGTTACTCTCTTACGCCGTGGGACCCTCCGATCACCGTCACCCTCGATCTCACGCATAATCCACACCAATCTTTGGCCTTCCGAGCGGAATGACGATGTCGCTACACCTCCAGCCACGATTCATCTGAGTCCTCAGTGCGAAGAGGCTCTGCGCTCTCTCGTGTGAGCGTAGCAACTATCGTAGCGGCGCGACCTCAGCGTTCGGGAAAAGAACGATGATATTAATAGTTACCTATCGTAGCGGCGCGACCTAATATACATGAGCGCGATGGAGCGATTAAGTAGCGACCAAAGCTCACCTCAGCGTTCGGGAAAAGAACGATGAGGTGGGCGCTCAAAATCGTCGCACAAATCTACGATGGGCGCTTAACTACGATATGGGGCGGAGTAGCTTTGAATACGAAAACAAACGAATGTATTTACGTGTATCGTACGCGTGGTCCGAATACAACACGCCCCCTCAAAGCGAACGTAGCCCGAAGAGAGCAAAGAGGTGCTCCAGACGTGGGCGCGGGAGTGCCTTGGTGAACAAGTCAGCCGGCATGTCCTCGGTGCGGAGGTGTTCGAGAGAGAGTTTGTTGTCTTCGACAGCTTCGCGAATAAAGTGGAAACGAATGTCGATGTGTTTAGTGCGGGGGTGGAAGGCGTTGTCCTTGGCGAGCGCGATCGCGGAGCGGTTGTCGCAGTAGAGCGCGAGCGGATGTTTAGCAACGTCGGGGTGGATGATGTCGGCGAGAATATACCGTAGCCACAGCGCTTCCTTGGCAGCGTGAGTGAGCGCGATGTATTCCGCCTCCGTGCTCGAGAGCGCGACGACGTTCTGCTTCTTGGCGGACCAGGAGATCGCGCCGCCGTCCAGAGTGTAGACGTAGCCGCTGATCGAATGGCGATGTTCGGTCGTCGAGCCCCAGTCTGCGTCCGAGAAGCCTTTGATGCCGTTTCGTGTGTCGCCGTAGACAAGCCAGAGTTCTCGCGTGCCCTTGAGATAGCGGAGGACGCGCTTTACGGCGTCCCAGTGCGCGCGCCCGGGGTTCTGCATGAATTGCGAGAGCGCGGTGACTGCGAACGTGATGTCCGGTCGCGTTCCCATCGCGGCGTACATGAGTGATCCGACAGCTTCGCGGTACGGTACATCGCGCATTTCCTCGAACTGGCGCGGGGTAGCGGGCGATTGATGTTTGCCTAGTGCGCCCCCTGGCTGGAGCGGCGTGGTTGCGGGGTTCGCGCTTTCGAGGTTGAAGCGGGCGACAATCGTATCTATGTACGCGCGCTGCGAAATTGCGAGCGTTCGAGCGGCGCGGTCGCGTTGGACTTCGATTCCGAGAATCCAGTGCATGGGGCCGAGGTCGCTCATATCGAAGTGCGACTTGATGTCCGACTTGAACGTAGCGACGAGATCGGGTGTGCCTGCGATCGTGAGGTCGTCGACGGACGAGGCGACGATGAGTGTCGAGTCGCCGTTGCGTCTGTACCACATCGCGTGATCGGCGGCGCAGCGCGTAAGGCCCATGGTGGTCATCGCTGTGGACAATGTCTTGTACCAGCCTCGGCCAGCTTGCTTGAGACCCTAAAGCGTCTTCTTGAGACGGCAAACGAGGTGCTCTTTTCCGGGAGCAGCTGATCCGGGAGGTTGGCGCATGTATATCGTCTTGTCGAGTCGACCGTTAAGGTACGCTGACTTGACGTCCATCTGCTCGAGCTCCCAGTCGTAGCGAGCGGCTAGGGCGAGGATGGTGCGAATGGAGGAGAGCTTGGCGACCGGCGCGAACGTTTCGTTGAAATCAAGACCGGGGACCTGGGTGTGCCCTTGCGCGACCAAGCGCGCCTTGAAGAGCGTGATATTGCCGTCGGCGTCGCGCTTGATGCGAAAGACGTAGCGACATCCGACGACGTTGACGTCGGTCGGCGGTTCGACGAGCTCGTACGTGTCGTGCTCTAGGAGATTGGTGTTCTCCTTGTCGATCGCGGCCTTCCAATGGGCCCAATCGGGGGACGCTTGCGCTTGCGCGAGGGTTTGGGGCTCCTGCCCGGCCTGAATTACGAGAGCGTGCTCGAACGGGTAGTGGACGTTGTAGACGTCTTCACTCCAGATGTGTTCGGCATCGTCCGATTCGTCGGCGACAACTAGGGCTGCAGCACCCATTAGTTCGTCGGCGTGGATTCCTTTGGGTGCGGTGGTGTCGCGTCCGTCGGTGGTGCCTTCGCCTCGCCTTAGTCGGAGAACGTACTCGGACGGCTTGCGGATGCGCTGGCCTCGACCTAGCGCAGGCTCGGGGAGCGCTACTTCCTCCGATTCGTTGTCTGCGACAATTGGCTGCGGCTCGCAAATCGGAGACATTGGCGGAGACGGCGCATGCGTGGGTTCGAGCGAGACGGGTACGGGTGGCGCGGGCGGCTCGGAACGTACGGGTGGGTCGCCCTTGTCGGTCGTCGCCCCCTCGAGCTGCTCGTCGGCGACCGGAGTCGGCTCGTTCTCGACGAAGCGAACGTTGCGCTCGACGCCAACGGTGCGCTTGTCGGGCCAGTAGACGCGATAGCCTTTCGCATTCGGTGCGTATCCGAGGAAGCGACCTTCGCGTGCTTTGCTGTCCATCTTCTCCGACTGCTCCTTGCGGACCCAGAGCTTCGCTCCGAAGCGGTGCAGGTCGCGCAGGTCGGGAGGTTCGCCGTACCGCTGCTGATAAGGCGTTAGGCCACCTAGAGCGCGAGTCGCTGTGCGATTTTTCAGCCAGGTAGCGTGCAGGATAGCGTAGCTCCAGAGCGACTTGGGGAGTCCCGAATCGATGAGCATGGCGCGCGAGTGCTCCGCGAGCGTACGATTGACGCGCTCTGCGACACCGTTGTGCTCGGGAGTGTCGTGCACGGACGTGCGATGTTTCGTGCCCTTCGCTCGGAGGTGCTCTTCAAAGTCGTGGCCGCAGAACTCGCCGCCGTTGTCGGTCTGGAGTTCTTTGATGCGACGGCCCTCCTGCGTCTCGAGCTCGGCTTCGAGCTGCTTGTACGACTTGAACGCCTGGCTCTTCTCCTTCTGGACGAAGGTGTGCGTCCAACGCGAGTGGTCGTCCGTCCACGATGTCGTGTACTTGTTGCCTCCTAGCGAAACGGTACCGGCACTCCATGTGTCGGCGTGAAAGCGATCGCCGTACTTCTTAGCGAGCGCGGACTGGTGTTCGTCCGGCACTGGTGCGCGTGTGATTTTCGCCTGGATGCATGCTTCACAGACCTCAGTGGTAGAGTCGTCCGTGAGCTTTACGCCGGCGATGCGCTGCTGTTCGACCATGCGCAGCGATACGTGCTGCGACACGTGGCCGAGGCGACGGTGGAGCTCCAGGTTCGTCAGCTCAGTCTCCGGGAGCTTTCCGACTCCAGTAGCGGCTGCTACGTCCTGGTGCGTGACTTGGTAGAGTCCATTTAATAGCGGGACTCGTCCGATGACTGTCCCGGAATTGCGATGGAGGAAGCGGCATTCGCCCTTCTCGAATACGGCCAAATATCCCGCTTCGTCGGCGCGTCGAATTGACACGAGAGCGAACGCGATATCGGGGGCGTGGAGCACCTTCTCCAACAGTACGGTCGTCTTGCCGGCGCCGTTGGGAATCTGCACGCGCACGCTTCCTTCGCCGATGGCTGAGAAGGAGCGCCCGTCTGCTGCGGTGATAGGCCGCGGTGGGTCGAGCTTGTCGTACGTGACGAAAGACTCGCGACAGGGGAAGATGTGGCGCGACGAGCCGCTGTCGTAGACCTCTACACGTCGACGCGCGATCGCGTCGCCGGGATTTGCGACGCTTCCGAGTGCGATAGCGAATGCGTGCTCACTGGCGTTGTCGACGGCCGCATTGGCGGATGTCTGCGCTCTGCTGCCGTTTCCGCCACCGCGCCTGCGCCCTCGAGACGCCTGGCTCCTAGGGCCTTGCCCTTCCTTCCCTCCGCCTTTGCGCCAGCAGTCGGCCTTGATATGGCCCTTGCGCTTGCAGTTGAAGCATTCAAGCAGCGCGCTGGGCTGCGCAGCAAGCGCCGAGTCGCTCGACGAGCTGGGTGCGTTGAGCTTGCGACGGTCGAACTCTTCACTGACGGCGAAGATAATATCGCTGGGCGAGAGGAGGTTTCCCGTCATGCATGCGGTGGTCGAGAGTGTCGTGAGAAGCGTGCCGTACGACTCGGGGAGCGACTGGAAGATCGCGGCGGAGAACTCGGGATTGGGGAGTGGGGAGCCCATGCCAGCGAGCTCCTCGCGGAAGCGGGCGAGCGTGTCGAAGTGCTCACGCACGTTGCCGCCCTCGACGCACCTCGTATTAAGCAAGCGCGTGCGGACGCTGCTAGCGTACATCTCCAACTTCCCTTCATGCTCCTTCATGACAGCGCTCCAGACGGCCGACGCGGTCGGCAGGTCTTTGACTTTGAGGAGGAGCGAGTCGGTGATCGTTCCGTAGATCTGTTGCCAGGTCGCAAACTCTTTCTGGTCGTAGTCGTCGAGTTTCGCCTCTGCAGCCTCAACCTTGGCGAAGTAGTCATCGTCCGACAGGCTTGCTAGCGGGTCGGGCTTCACGCCGGACTCGCGCTGCGGAATTTCGCCTCGCGCGGTACTCGGAGCGGCGCTCGTGGTCGCGAGACCTGGCGTCTGCTCGGTACTTGTCGCGGGCTCGGACTTTGTGCGGGGCCAAGGAGGGGGAGAGGGAGGACGACGAGCCGTACCAGTTAGATGTCGCATCAGACCGCGTGCCCCGAGAACCGTGTGCATCCGCTCCTTGTAGCTGATCCAGTTGGATCCATCCTGCGCGAGCTTGGGAACGTTGAAGAGGTTCGGAGCGTTGGGGGTTGAGTGGGAGAGCGACATTGAGGCAGGGCTCATAACCTGTGAGCGTAGCAACTATCGTAGCGGCGCGACCTCAGCGTTCGGGAAAAGAACGATGATATTAATAGTTACCTATCGTAGCAGCGCGACCTAATATACATGAGCGCGATGGAGCGATTAAGTAGCGACCGAAGCTCACCTCAGCGTTCGGGAAAAGAACGATGAGGTGGGCGCTCAAAATCGTCGCACAAATCTACGATGGGCGCTTAACTACGATATGGGGCGGAGTAGCTTTGAATACGAAAACAAACGAATGTATTTACGTGTATCGTACGCGTGGTCCGAATACAACATCTCGGATGCACGATCTCCCCTTTAGTTTCCCGACGCTCTCATGGCCAGAACGTGAGGATCATTGCTACCTCTCTATGCGTGCCCACTCTCCATGTGGATTCGCCGTCTCCCCAATACTTCTTGTTCACTTCGAGGGGTGAAGAGTTACATCAGCAAATCGTCCGAGTGACTTGATGACTTACAATACCTGGATGTCTTGATGGTAGTGGTCAGGACTGCATACTGCTGTCTGCGCCTGGCGACTGGCAGGCGATTGACATGTCTGTCACTCGTTCACTAGCCTTAGTGCAGCGGCCCCAGGTCGAGGTTACAGCGACTATATCTACTTGACCGGGTGTATATACAACAGATACTGCGATCAAATACTACATACTACATCAGAACGCGATCTCATGGGCATGGTGGTCAGCGTATTTATTGACATAATATGCTCGGAATGCGTCAAGAGAGTCCGTAGATTTGAGATATGGCGGGATAGGATCGTCGCCGTAGGCCGGTATCAAGTGAGCACTGCGAAGGAGTGTCTCGATATCAACTATCCCCAGCACACGGGCACTGTCGGCGTCGAGATCCAGTTCCACTAGCCACAGGCCTGAGTCGGGGTCAGGATCGTCACCAACAGGGGAAAACCATTCTACGACCGCGCAGGACACATCCTCCGTTTTTCCAGAAGGTGAAAAACGCTGGTTAACACGGAGAGCGATGAAGAGCTTGACACGTGCGACGTGCAAGCTTCGGAAACCGCGGGCTGTGGGGTCCTTGCCGATAAATACGCAGTCATAGCGAGGCGGTCCTTTGCGCCATGACGGGGTCGCACTAATATGCTCACGGTGCATACCACCGACTCCAGAAGGGTCGCTTGGCGCATAGAAAGTGGCGACCGCAGAATGGAAGACATGCACGCGGTCGACGCAATCAGGGGGTGGAAGGTCCGCGTCAAGTACAGGAGGGTCGTCAGGACTCTGGGCACGCTCACTGATGAAGCGAGCAGCCAGCATAGGGAGACGAGGGATCCCGACGTGTATTGCAAGGGACTCGAGGGCTCGAGGGTAGTGTGGTTCTATGACATCGTACATTAATCAGTAGCGTACACTCACACACATGGCTGCAGATACTCACGAGGCTTCTGTGCAAGAACAACAAAGCCACTCACACGCGGGCCCTCGACCATGCCGTCTAGCTCCTCGGGCTCATCTGGCGGGTCCTCTTCAGGTAGCTCAGGGACGGGTGGCGCGTGCTGCAGGTGTGTGAGCCTCTCCTCATCCGAGTCTTCGCTGGTGGAGTCGGTGTTGTCCTCATGGCTCCTGAAGCCTGCATTGGCTGAGTCGTCGTCACTTTCTGCGGTTCCTTGCTCGACAGCAGCGATAGCGTCAGAGAGACAGGTGCCATGCAGCATGTGTCGAGCTGTGAAGTCGGCCCGGGCAGCAGCGAGCTTCTCGAGCCGCTGGTTGGTTAGCAGCATCTGGCCCAATGCTTCAAACCGGTTTGACCTTCGCCATGGCTCCTTGACTGCCTTGATATGCTTAGCCTCTGTGATAGATGTGCACAAACCATTGGGGGCGCCAAAATTGCGTATGTGCTGGGGGTAGTGATCGAGGGAGTGCTGCCGGGGAAGAGAGAAGCCATCCGGTCGCACCCCACTGTCCTTGAAGATGACTCGGTGTTCGTGAAAGAGAAGGCGGGCGAGCTCCATTCGAGCAAGTGTTAACTCGCTGATGACAGACCGACGGGCAAGATAGCAGAACTCAAGGAATGCACTGAGTGTGCGAACAATCGAGCTGGGCACAAGGCCGGATATTGCGGGAAGGTACACCTGGAGACGAGAGCATCAGCAGCGCAAAGAAAGAATATATTAAGGGTATATTACCTTCATGAGAGCTTTTGAATCGTCCCCCGTCCACTGCTTGAAGTCGCGGCCCTGCTTGAAGTGTCGCAGGCCAGGGAAAGGAGGTGTTGCCGCTAGGCTACAAGCTTTGTGTCAGTCACGGCTCATAAACATAAAGAGAAAGATTATAATACGCACCGCCGGTCTATCTCGTCCAGGTACTCCTTGCCGCGCACCTCCCCATGCGTCAGTGTTAGGTACTCGCCAATCCATGTGACAAGGTGATCTTTGAAGGTGCCTTTGATAACTTGATGAAGGAGGTCGCCCGAGACGAGCTCGTTGATATTGGCACGAGGAAAATGTGCTGTAAACGGCTGGGTGGGGAGAATGTTCAGATGAGTAATGGGCTTGTGCACAGTGATTTGTGGGGCATACTGTGACGTCTGCGACCACCCCGTAGTCTTTCCATAATGTGCTTCATTCGAACGTTTGCAAGAGCGCCTCGGTGTGGACACGAGAGCGTCGCGCACCTGGCTCAGGGGCGTCCAAACGATCCGGATATTTGAGACAGCTGTTGGTTATTGGTCAGTCTAGAAAGCAACAGTACATGAAGCAACGTACGCTGCACACCACCCTTGGACGATGTTTGCTACAAGTACCTGTTCTGGATAATCTGCAATATACGGTCCAATTCCCCACACAACACGGCGATAGTGGCCGTCGGGGCAGCGAATGACTTCAGGGTGATACATTCCAGGTTTGAGAGGCTGCAAAATTGCGGTGAGGCTAGTCTGAAAGAGCTATCGACGGAAGCGACGGAAAATTGTGGTATCTGAGTAACGCCGTTCAGCTGGTACATGAGATTAGCATATCCCTTTGAACGTATAGCCTAGAGACAGTGTTCCTGCGTACCTTTGGGTATAGCCAGGAAAGCAATGGGAAGCACGGAGTCATGATGAGCACGGCGAACAGTATTGTGCAGGTTGCCAAGTGACATGTAGAGTGGGTAGTAATCGTTCTGGCCGGTTGCTACCGAGACTGTCGTCTTGTCGCTGCCAAGGATGATAGGTGTAAACATGGCCCCGTTGCTTGTCGGGATGTCGGCAGCGATGAGATCCTGGTCAGTAGATAATTAGTGTTAGACTCGACTTGGGAGCATAGAGGTTATAGATACGAGCACTTACAGATTGATTCCAGGCCCAGTTAGCAGACATCAAGTCTCCGAAACATCGCTCACCACCAACTGTCCACTGCCGGTACGCGATGGTGTCAAAGTGGCCCGTCAAAGTTGGGTCTGCCATCATCTTGATAGCAACCTTATGAGGATCTCGATACCACACTTCATATGTCTCGTCCATCCATAGCGGCACGGTGTCAGCTGGGCGGGGACCAGTATATCTAACCTTGAAGCAACACCATGGCACATCACCATGTTCGGTGGCGTTGATTGTCCGGTACAAGTCAACGTGATCTGCGAACGGTGGGCGACCACCAAAGCGTATCACATCTGCTGCCCATAAGTCCATCAGCGTGGTAATATTCGACTGTGGCATCTGAGTTTGTTTGAATAGGAACTCAGCAAGCTCAAACTCCAGTCGGTTGGTGTACGGGCTCCAGTCGTCAGCTGCAGCATCAGTCCGTACAGGTGCAGGTGCTTCAGGTGGCAGATACACCCCATTGGCATCGCAGGGAAGGCCTGATGCATAGATTAGACTTGTTGCCAGCTCGCCAATACAACGTCAGAATGTATACCTGTGAGAATGGGGTGGTACTCTGTATGTCCAGGTGCATCTAACGAGTCAAAGTCGGGGTCTGGCTGCTCAAGTAGAGGGAGGAGACTGTCATCATCGTTGTCATTGAAGGCGAGTATCGGGGAAGAGGAAAGCCGTGGGTTTTGAACGTCTGGGGATAGGCTCGTAGCTTCGACAGAACTTGATGTGCGCCCTTGAAAGAGCTCGAGGTGGACACTATTGATGTGTTGGGTAAGGCCGGAGAGGTTCTTGCACCACTTCTCTGGTTCGATGCAGTGGGGGCACTTGTGTTCATGTGCTGAATGAGTCTTGTGACGTAGACGGTGAGCCATTCTGTACTTGGAGTGCAGCTAAGTGGGCAAGTAGATGATGAGCGGACAGTCTGGAATATCAGTCGGGAGATCACGCACCGGAAAATATCATGCCCGGGGGCTCCGGTCAGAATTTTCGCCCTGACTCAGACTCGGCGGCCAGGGGTCCCAGGGGATTCTGGCCCGTGACACGCACATAAGCTAAGACCTGAGGGGTAAGATAAGAGAGCTAGAGTTAGTACACGCATCCCCAAAACTTCCTCCTCTTACTCACATTCTTTCGCCCTTCATCGTAATTCTCCCATTGTTCTTTGACCTCGCCATGTCCACTCCTCCCATCCAACGTCCTCGTCGTTCGAACGCAAACCTTCGTCCTGCAGACATTCTTCTCCAGGATAAGCGCACAAGGTGTTCGCCCACCGAAGTCGCTCTTGAAAAGGCTACACTTGAAGCTCAGCGTAAGGCGATGCTTGAACAAAGGGAGGCTGACTTATGGCATATTGCTGCCCTCGAGCAGCGCTTGGAGGAGCAGGACAGGCGTGACAACGCGTATGCAGGACGTCCACCCTCCACTTCATTGCCTGTTGCTCCTGGGAAGACGTTGGCGACCGCTGCCCTGCCAGCCAGTGGCAAGAAGCCGGCGAAGGCTCCTCTGTTGACTAGTGGATGTGGCAGTGTTCTTCCTACACCGCTGGCGGGTACAGGCTCCAAGAGAAACACGCCTAAGGCTAAGGCAAAAGGGCCCCCATCAGCCAGGATGAAACGAGCGACTCGATTTGACGTAGAGCCTTACCGTGCTGAGCTGGCAGCAACGACGGCCTCTCTCCAAATAGCGGGCGCGAGGGACAACATACCTAGTGCTAGTGGACTTGAAGGTGCCGGTTTTGAAGTCCCAGTGCCAGTGGTACACTCGTCGAGCAAGCGCAAGTCTGATGTAGCATTGGAAGATGACGGCCTGTGGTGAGTGCTGAGCGCTGGAAGCTGACGTTGATTATTTTGTTACATCTGCTGACAAGCGTGAATAATTGTCACAGCCAGAATGAGAAACCTCCCAAGAAGGGGAAGCCTGTGAAGCGTGGTGGCGTTACAGTGGCTGCGGCCACGGAGTTCTCCAACCCGCCTGCCCAGGTCCCTGCCATCTCATCCACTGCCTCTATCTTCAATGCCAACTCCTTGCTTCCCCTATCTATTGACAACCTCCCTGTTCCTGCTCACTTAACCAAGGCTCCCAAGGATGCCAGCGCCGCCATTCGAGCACAGCTGCCCAAGCTCAAGGATCCGTCCGGCATCATCATACCAGCAGAAAGGGTCACGCAATCGTACGGTGGCTACATCCCTGACGACGATGAAGACCATGACGGAAAGTTATTGCCTGGCAGCGCTGGAGGGTATGCCTACCAGGTAGAGTCTCCTATTCAATCTTCCTGTTGCAGTACTAATTACACGCCATGTGATATAGTCCCTCGTCAAGGTTGAATTGACTGATCCCGCCACAGTGCCGTCCTCTTTTGGTGGGACCGCGGTCGACTCGGGTGTAGCTGCTGTGATGCCTGCTCCTGGGCCGGGACGGGTGAGCTGGTCAACAGCGCATGTTGATCAGTTACTGGGCGCCCTCGCTGGCAACTATGCTGCCCTGTTCGTCCCCAAGCTCATCAACCTCACGGGAAACTCCGCCAACGGCCCTTGGAAGCTCTATGGCCTCGATCTGCAAGGTGCTATGAAAGATCTTGCTGAGGAGGTCTGGCCACAGCTCGACCTCAACATCGTACCACGGCAGCCTTTCTATGAAGTGGTGCGCCTCCGATAGTAACTGCTGTCTATCTGCTGCTAATCTACATGACATTCCCAGTCCAAGCAAAGGTTGTCTGAGTACCGGAACGGCATAGCCAAAGAAGCAATCGATGTTGTCAGTGAGTATCTCCTTTCCGCGCGTTTCACTACCGCAGAAGACCGTGCATCATACATCACATGGGCTCTCGGTGAAACGTACCCATTTCGGTACATCCGCATCGTACATGAGGACGATGGCACTGTGGTAAGCATATTCTTATCCATGCATCTCAATTTCGATCAGTTTGATGAGTACTCGCAGAAAAACCTAGGGGCTTATCAAGGAACTCTTGTGGCGCGGACGTTCGCGTACCATATCCAGCGGATCAAGATGCGTACAGACCAAATCCGTGACTGGCCTTGCAACGCGCTGGCTCTTTCAACTACCGCGGTGCGCCCCTCTACCCATCTATTTTCCGACCGCTACTCACAAATTTACCCTAGGTCGAGCGTGCTCTGAAGATGTGGTCGACAGGCTCCTTCAATAAGCCCAAGATGCATTCAGAGGAAGCGAAATTCTCCGACCGGCTCTGGGGCAGAACTGCGAACGAGTACCTCGGCAGCATTACCAACCTCGACGAGGAACAGTGGGATGCCATCTTGGACAAGGCCGACCGTTGTGCTCGCGGCATAGTCGTGGACTCTGAGGACGAATCCGACGAGGACAGTGGTGACTATATCCCCAACGAGATCCCAACAACAGGCGGGCGCGCAACCATGGAGGACCACTGGCAGCGTGCACGGGAGGCATATCTTAGGGGCACCAATCTCGATGGCGATGTGTCCATGGACGACGCGCCTATGACCGACTACTGAATAGTAGGTGCCACGTCGCCCGTGTATTATCTTATACCTGTCTTCCGACCACCGCTAACTTCGCCGTTACCACAGGTTCTGCCTCAATCGGTATGAACTTGTCGGGCCGACTGACCGTGTCGTTCAATGGTGCTCATCTTCTGGTCCTCCCACGCACCTGGATGGCTCTCCCAATGTGCCGCCCTTCGGACGCTTGGACGCTGTGCATCTCCGGCCATTCAGGTCTCAGGCTGCCTCATCACCTCTCTATACCCCTCGGACTACGGCGTCGTCACGTCACTCCTCGCCCTTGAGTATCTTCTTGTTATGCTACTACTACTTTACATGCCTGCTTCCGCTTGCGCCTTTCCGCGCGACTCTTCATATAATATCTAATACCTGCCAACGGACATCTTACGCTACTCTCTCATTTCTTACGCTCCTTGCCCGCTCTGCTAGCACCGATATATCTCACCCTTTCACCGATAAGCTTCCTATCTTTTAGTAGCCTTACCATCATCATCCAAGTTCTGTGCTCAGCGCCCGTTTACATCTCCCCGGTTACCATGTTACCTTACTTGACCGTCTTACATACACTTTACATTACTTGGCCACTGTCTCGAGCCGTTTAAGTGTCGACTTGTAGCACACTTGTGGTAGCTTACCAGTCCGGAATACACTTGACGTCACTTGGACTAAAAGTGGACCTTCTGATCAAGTAAACCTGGGCGGCACTGAAACTACATGGATAAGTCAACACCAGTCCTCATCAGATGTCAAGTAATCCGGACGAGTTGCTGATGTATCGAGGATCATAAGCCAGCATGTCGACATCCGCGTTTGCCTCACACACGAGCCATGCTTCATGGACTTCCGACCCGAAGGCAACACGGCTTCCTTCGTTGTCAAGAGTTACATCCATGCTCGAGCTGTACCGCAGCGACAATCCACAAACAGGGGTAGCGCAAACGAAGTTGCTGATACCACTCCCACTCCCACCTGCGTCTTCTGCCCGTCTGCCCACCCACAGAGGTCATTGACCTCCCCCAATACAGAAGTACGCCGCGATGTGTTTTTCACCCTTCTCAGCGACGAGCGCACTCTCGCACAGGTCGAATTCGAGATTCCTGCTGACGTCCCACGAACCTCCCCGACCAGCGATGATCCTGCCGGTGTCTCTGTGAGAATCTTACGGCTCTCTCTCTCGTACCGCGACGACACGCCACCCCCGGAACCCCTTTCCAAGCATGGCAAGGATGGTAGCGATGGTGAATGGGAGTGGATCTTCGCCACCAAGCTCTGGCTCACCGTAGAACTCTCCGAGCGGTATCTGAAAAACTCGTTTTCGGCTGCAGAGGAGCTCCCTCGCCCCGCTATTTTGCAGCACGAGGATGTGGCTAGCGACGTCTCTGAATGTCAAGAAGGGGATTATGACTCTGGCGATGGCGCTCCGGTGCCGGGTCCAGTATACAGTATGGCGGGTTCTGCGTCGGAGGACTCTGATGCAGCCGTCTTAATGGACGGTAGAGGCCAGAACGCAAAAGGAAAACGATACGGGCCATCGGCGGGTCGTTCGCGTGGCCACAACGCATCTTCTGACTCTTCCTCAGATTCTGAGTCCACCTCAGAGTCGTCGTCGTCGTCGTCGTCGTCGCCGCCGCCGCCGCCGAAGAAATCTACATCTTCGCGCACTAGCGGCAAGAAGCGCTCTTCGTCGCCGGCGCGTCGGTCGAAAGCCCGGCCTCCCTCTTCTGAGGAGGAGGTGCGAGGTGCGTAACTGATATTGTTCTTCCGATGCTGCTTACGAACCCGTTCGCTGTTACGCTCGTAGCCAAAAAGACGCGCAGCGGGAAGGAGTCAAAGAACGACAGGGTTCGGCATACGAACAAGACGAAGAAGGATCGCTCGTAGTATGATGTTGGTGTGCCTCATTCTCTTGCGTCGTTTGGAATCAAATTCTTATTGCGACCTTTAGTTGATAACTAGCGCAGCTCGTTCCATGTATCGACCAGTCCGTTGTGCACTTGTAAATCGATATGTGCTCCATGACTTGCCCATCACCATCTTCGGTCGTTCCCTCCCGCTGTCACCGCATATTCAGCTCGAGGCTTCCCGGCATCAGAAAGACGAAATGTGTTCAAACCGGTGCACCTTCTCTGTGTCTGCAGGACTGACATTGGGTATAGAAGGCTTGCATACTTGTAACAGTGCCGTCACTCGTGATGCTTTGAAGCTGGAGAGCCGCCAACCCACGTGGCGCCGACCCCGGTCACTACGCAGCAAGTACTGCGCGTGGCTCTTCAGACTACGGCCACTCACTCACGCCATAGAAGTGACCCTTCCCATCCTTTTAGGTAAGTTGAACACTATACTCACGCAATGCAGCTGATATACCATATCATACAGGAGACCAGTATGCAACCTACGATAGCATTATTTCCGGCAGAGCTCCTCATACTCGTTGGCAAACACGTGGACCCGAACACCCTCCCGTCTCTTCTCCTCGTCAACAGGCAGTTGAATGAGCTTCTCACAGATACTCTGTACAGCCATATTAAGCTGGAGACTTACGAAGAAACGAAGCACTGTCTTTCCACTCTGTCTACCGCCTCCCGGATGGCCAGCCCCCGCGGTTGCGATATCCAGAGCATGGTGCGTTCCTTATACATCGACAATTTCGAAATGCATTCGCCCGTGGGCTCGGAGGAGAGAATTCTAGAATCGCTGCAGAATTCGCTGGAACGAAGTCTCCCGCGCCTCGTCAACCTCCAGGTCTTGTCTGTACAATTGCCCGCATTGCTTCTCGAGAAACCCTTGGTGTATACTGTTGTATCTCTGGCACGCACGTTGATATCCGTGGATGCGGTACTCTCTCCTCCCGGCGAGGAATTCAGCGCTCATCTTGAACCCGTCGCTGAGGATACCATTCGCCCTGCTTCTTGCCTCCATCTCACCAAATTCAGAACCGACGGCTTGTCACCCCTGCATACTGCCTTCTTCAAGTCTCTGCTGGCCTATCGCGCAAACGACCTCACCGAACTGTGCCTATCATCATGCATCCCGGAAACCGTGTGCCACGTACTAGGCTCTGCCACCTTCCCCGCCCTACAAGTTCTCGAACTTGACAACACCGCCTTCTTCCATCCCCAGTTCCCCCACGATAAGTTCCCTCTCTTGTCTACTTTGTCCTTCAAGATTTGTTTGGGGTGGGCTAGAGAGCCAAGCGACTTCGCTCCCTTCCCTTCGACCGCCTACCCCAAACTCGAGAAACTGTCATGTGAGGAGCGCGATCTCCCCTATTTCCTCCCGGTGGACGTAGGCGTTTCTGCGCGACGGCCGATACACACTATCACGCTCGACAACGCTATGTACCCGTGGGGGAGCGGCGCCTGTTTTATGCCCCCCTCCGAAGTCGAGGCCGCGCTTCAGCACCTTCCGTTCTCTGGGGTGCCCGTCAAGCACTTGAGCTTCCATATCGCAGACCTATACAACGAGACGCTGTCCAACTTAGCGCCCCTTTTCAAGAGTCTCGAGAGTTTGCTCATAGTATATTCCTACGACCCCTACGACGAGGTGTGTCCGGCGTGTACAGATTCTAGTGCATCTGAGTACTGACGTGAAGGCTCCGTAGCTGGATTCCGAGACTGTATGGGACATGATTGCCAATATGCCGCAGCTGCATACCTTGCTGTTCTCAGAATCACCGATCAGGCCCGACGACTATTACGGCTATGAGGCAGACCCCTGCAGTATACTCAAGGATCTGGAGTTGCAACGGGAAGCTGTGTACAGGTGGGGCAAGATATCTGGGACGCTACGCCGGGTCGCGTTTACATCGGAAACGCAGTGGATGCGTGAGGGAGATGGATGGAGCATGGTCACGAACGTTTGACATGGAAAGACACTTGATGCGCACTCGAGAGGTATGCAGGTAAGCCATACTCCGTCGAGCAATTAAGGTAATGTATCTCAAGGTACAATCGCGGCTAGGTGCTTAGGAATAGACAGCATTCGATCCGTGGCATCCCCTCCCTGATCGCTCTGTCAGGGACGACTGGGATGATCCTTGACGTACTTCAGGTCCACTGCGAAGACATTACTTTCCACGCGCTCGAGACCGACGAGCCACACGCGATAGAAAGCATCGGGCTTCAGCAGCCACGCGTAGTCTGCAATGGCAGAGAGTGGCATTCGATGCTTCTACAAGGGAGCGAGGTCAGACGTATGTCAGTCGATGAAATGACCGCGCGCGCGCGTACATCAAAGAACTGCCGGAAGACATCTGCAGCCAGCATGGCTAGCTGCATCCTGGTGGTCGACCCATCCACCTTGACCCATTCTTCATGCGTGAGCAGGTCTAATCCGTCGTCGCGCGGGAAAGGCCACTGAGCGTAGTGCGGCAGACATCAGCGCAATGCTGACGGCAGGATATCCACATGGTACGTACCTGAATGCGAAAACGGACCCGCTTCAGCCCGAAAGAGGCCATGACTTGTTCGCGCGCCGACAACATGTGCTTGCAAAGCTCCTCCCTGGAAGTCATGGCCAGCGCGTACACTGGAAGACCTTTGTTCGCGACGTGCTTCGGGCCTGTCTGGAACGAAAAGGTGATATTCTGACCGTGCTCAATCATCGAGCGCGTACGCGTGACGCGCACGTTCGCCGATGTCGTCGCGGTGGGGTGCTCGCGAGGAACGCTTTTGAGAGCCCGCAGATCGCTGGGCGTAAGGGTGAGCGCGCCGGAGAGCGTGGAGAATCGCGTGATGTCGCTAGCCCAGGCTGGAGGGAAGCTGTCAGACTCTTCTACGGGGACCAGAGGAAAATCATAGTGTGGTGCCGCGTCTCGGCTACGCGGCGGTTTGAAAGAGTGCGACTGTGCGGCTCGGGTACCTAGGACGCGGATCGGAGTAGCCATGATGAGCGCGTTTTCGGGAGAATGTGGTAGTCGGAGAACAAGTGGAGTGAGGCATAGGTTCGGTTGCAACGCTTATATAAGAGCTCGTTGTTGCTTTGAAGGTACGTGCGGAGCCGTGCGCATCAGGACCGGAGACAATGAACGAGTGGCGGTTGTTAGTGAACGGGCCCGAGTACATTTCACCTTGAACAAAGGCGACTGTTGACAAAGAGGCGCCACTAGCGCCTTTTGCCCAAAGATATATGTTGTACGATATCGTAGACATCCATCACACAGCAAAATGGATACGAGGTGGGTTGGGTAGACATGAGGGTGCGAGGAAAGAGTCGTGGTTGAGGGAGTGAAGAGGCTCAAATGGTGCTCGAGTACTCGCGAGTGGGATCATGCGGGGGCGTCGAACTGGTACACAGCCACATATTACCCTCCTTCAGGCCGCTTCTAGTCGAAACTTGTCATAACAATAGCCCGGTCCACCAATAACGGCACACAATATCCGTCATAAGCACTCCGTCAGTTGAACACTATCTCAAGACGTCGCGTTTACTATCACGACACCCTTTGCTTGGACACCTAGATGACCCCTCTGTCTTCGCAACGCACGAGCCCGTCGTCGGCTACTCGTTTGGTTGATTGCTTATCACTGCGTATCAGGCACTCACATGTACCCATGTACCAATACAAAACACGTAGTGGGTATTTTCTACAAGTCTTAACTCCATCAGGAACGGCAATCAACAAATTTTTAGAAGAACGCCTTCCACTTAGTAACCCCCCGCTGGCACACTCGAACTCTGTTCGGCAGCCTTGGGAATGCTCCCCTCGATGTTATGTTGCACCCTGAATCACTAAACAGATGTCTTCGTTGTTCAAGTTGCCTACCGGTTAAATTGAAGTATGTTCAACACCACCGCACATCACGAGGAAGTCGATTGTACTGCTAATACTCCACCGGGAAAGGAAGACTCTATCTACGGTTTCATCTGCCCTTGCCGGTGAAGAATCACCCATCGCACTCCCACCTGCGCCGTCGCGTACGTTCTCATGGAACCTAATTTAGGCTCTCAGAATGGAAAGGCTGACAAGCTCACTACAGCAAAATTGGCCATATGACCCGTATCTACCGGACATGCGTCTCCATGTATTAGTGAGTACGCTTCCATTCGCTGCGTCATACTCAGAAGCGCAGGTCCATGTATAAGAGAGTCCCGACCCCTCTCCTGGAATGTTCATTATCGGGATCTCTCTACAGTCTTCGGTACACTTAGTTGATCATGCTAGGATATATCTCTCAAGTCACCGCGCTCTGTGGGCTGGCATGGCTGGTGTAGAAGTATCTCAGGCAGATTTTCATCAAGTCGCCACTTGATAATATTCCCGGCCCTCCGAGCAAATCACTGATATACGGTGAGCATGCAGCTCCGATAGACATGGTCGTTCGCTCACTCATACGCCCACAGGAAACATGAAGGAGATTTTTGGTCGGGATGCATGGCCCTTATATGATATGGTAACGGAGAGCTACCCGGGAGTACTGAAGCTTGCGGGGCCTCTTGGAGTGCGTCTGACTGGTAACATGCGAGACCACTTGCTCATATTTCCCGCGGCAGCATCGCATTCTCTATGTATTTGATCCTGTCGCGCTTCACACCATCATTGTCAAGGATCAATATGTCTTCGAAGAGTCTCGATGGTTCATCAAGTGTGTAGGCCCTCTGTTTATGATGGTCGCCTTTAGCCTGACGTTGACTTCATCAAGAGCGAATCAGAATTCATTCGGCCCTGGGTTGCTCTCGACGCTTGGTGAGTTATTGACCATATCTTTGCCGGGAAAAATTACAATTGGTTGACCCCGCAACTGCTTGATATACACAGGTGACCATCACCGGAAGCAGCGCAAGCTCCTCAACCCGGTGTTTTCAATTGCGCATATGCGGCGCATGCTCCCCACCTTCTACGAGGTCACTCACAAGGTCCGTCCGATGACGCTCTTCTACGCTCTCAGCCTCTCATGATATCCCCGGAAACGTCGTAAAGCTTCAGAAGGGCATCGAGGACCGCGTCGCGGGGCAAGGTGGCCCGGTGGAGATCGACGTTCTCTCGTGGATGGGGCGTGCCGCCCTGGAGCTCATCGGCCAAGCAGGTCTTGGATACTCCTTCGACCCACTCGTGGCTGACTCCGAAGATGACTACTGTGAAGCGATCAAGAGCTTCCAGTCAGTGTCTCTACGTCCTTGTCGAACTGTGTTAATGCTGACCAATGCACGTCTGCAGACCGCTCACGACAAATCTCGTGTTTTTCCGGCGCCTGCATCCGTACTTGCCGGACATCGGTACACCCTGGATGCGCCGAAAGATGGTCGAGCTGTTCCCAAACAAGAGCGTGCGGAATATGGGGAAAGTCGTCGATATCATGCACACGCGCGCTTTGCAGATCTGCGAGGAGAAGAAGAAATTGCTGCAACAGGGCGATGAAGCTTTCAAGGACAAGGTGGGAGAGGGAAACGATCTGATGAGTATCCTGCGTAAGTACTCCGTCTGGCCTTGTGCTATGTCACGCCTGTCTGATGTGTAAAAACTGCCAGTGCGCGTGAACATGGTCGCTTCAGATGAAGACAAGCTGCCGGACGATGAGATTGTCGGTCAGGTTTCGTATGTACTGCTTTGGCTGTCGCTAAAATGCGTGATTCTAATCATCGAAACTGCAGCACTTTCATCTCCGCCGCGGTAGACACGACGTCCAACGCTCTCTCCATGACGTTCTCGCTCCTAGCTAAGCACCCTGACGTGCAGGAGAAGCTACGCAAAGAGATCATAGGGGCTTCGAATGGCGGCGAGGACATCGACTACGATACCCTCGTCTCTTTGCCTTACTTGGACGCGGTGTGCCGCGAGACCCTGCGCCTGTGAGTCTTACAACTGCTCTACATTATCATGGAAATCTGAGGCTCCTGATGTAGGCGCCCTCCGATAACCAATGGCTTCCGGGAGTATGTTACCGCGTGTTCTCTTTGTCCTTCGGACTGTGCTGACCAGCATCTTCAAGGACCCGCAAAGACGCCGTCGTACCGCTCTCGGAGCCCATCACCGGACTCGACGGATCGAAGATCAGCGAGATCTTCGTTCCCAAAGAAACCACCGTCCTCGTCGGCATCTACTCCTCGAACCGGAACAAAGCGCTCTGGGGCGAAGACGCGCTCGAGTGGAAGCCGGAGCGTTGGCTTCAGGCTCTCCCGGACACGGTCTCGGAGGCGAAGATTCCGGGGATTTATTCTCACTTGTGCGTCGTGTCGATCGCCCACCGCGCAGGGTCCGCATCGGAGTAACTAACTGACTGTACCAGGATGACGTTCTTGGGCGGCGGTCGTGCATGCATGTTCGTCCCATCCGCTTGGACTTTTTTCACTCTCCTGCTGACTTGCCACTCGTGACAGCGGCTTCAAGTTCTCGCAGCTCGAGATGAGTAAGTCCGCCTGTATTGCTACGACTCGGCAGTATCCACCGCTCGAAACTTACATATTACAATTACCACCACAGAGGCCGTTCTATGCCTGATGCTTTTGAAGTTCAAGTTCGAACTGTCCGACAAGCCCATCAAGTGGAACGTGTCCGGAATCCAGTTCCCGACTGTCGGAGACTCTACCAAGCCGTCGCTCCCCATGAAGTTGAGCATGTACAAGGAGTCACAGGAGTAAGCTGCTGCCGCTCGACTCTAGAGCCGTGGTCCCTGGGTCTTGGAAATCGATTGAATGTGCATTGTGCTCGGTACTGTCACATCAGCATTACGGCTTTGTGGTTCTATCGCGATTTCCTCTGTGTAGAAGTTCCTGGGCGTACAAAGCGGGTTTATTTCAATCTTTCGAAGGGCGTACAGCTGAATCATGATCTTACATGGACCAATATTGTGAAGGACTTGGCACGTCCCAGCCTGAAGGGGACATAAGTACATCGCACGTCGAAGATGTCAATATCAAATACTCAGAACCTCTTTGAAAGACTACATGCACGACACGGTATAGGAAACACAGCGGCAACAAGTCAGAAGAAAACTTGGAGAGCAGCAGTCACCGAACGGGCGAAGCAAGGAGAGTCATCGCATAAAGAAGCATCGGAATTCTTTCCCTTGATGAACGGTCCCAGGAATGAACTGCGTCGCGCTGTCGATCGCGACGTAGCTCAGAGACTCTAGAGCAGCAGAGACCAGGATATGCCGCGAGGATGACTCAGAAGTAGCAGTAGAGACAGCCGCGTTGAATCTTCTCGGTAGGTCACTGTCTTGCCTGAACGACATCAATACGTTCTCAATTTTTGAAGGACGGCGTGTTTGGCATACCTAGGAGGGTCGACCTTGCTAGGAAGCTCTGGGATGGCGTACAACTTGATGCGATTGGATCTTGCCTTCGACCTTTTGGAGTATGACGATCGCTGGCTCTCGCAAACGATACGCAGATCTACGAATGGAATCGATTTCGGCTTGCGGCGAGAGGAGCCTGGTGTGGGGTGCTTCATATCTTTGGGAGTATTCGTCATCGCGGGCGCAGATAGAGTAATGTGAAGATCGTTGCCGATGGTGTCAGCGGGGGAAGCATGAGGGTTGTGGTCGGCGTTGACAAGAGTTCGTCTTACGCAGGGAGTGCTTTCAGGATCAACATGCCGAGAGATGTTCTGCATGTATGCAGGGGCAGCGCGCTGATTGTGGTCCGCAGAAGTGTTTTCTGTTACGATTGGTCAATTCATGAGCATGGCGCGCAAGCAGATGGATTTCTTCCTCATACCGTCGATAGCGTATGCGGATATCGACACGCGGAACTGCGCGTTCACTACCGCTGGGATCCATAGCCAGTGAAATATCTGCATATAGTGAGCAAAAGAATTGAGAATACATGAACACGCGCGCTGACAGCCATAGATCGCTGAAAAAGTCTGCTGTCGCCGTCACTGTGAGGTCGCGCGGGGACTGTATGCAAACACTTACTCGCGAAACCATGGGTCGTCGTTTCCGTCGCAAAAGAGATATGTCGGTTGGGTTCCGCTAACTTTAGTATGGGCGACAGATCCACCATGGGAGACTGAATAAGGCTGCTATGATGTTGAAGCACAACGTCTTGCTGCACTTTACTCACTCCACGCTTTCACAGCCGCCGTCGGTACACGCGGGCTGAACCATGCTGCAAAGATCAGGTGAAATGATTTGTTGAGTGGCCGAATTTTCGGCTCTAGCACCGCTTCAGAATCTTTACCTTGACCAGTAAACAGACGCATGTTTTTGTTGGACGTATGCACTAGGTCTCGATGGAGAGAGAAGGTGGACGCGAGAAGAAACCCAGGTTCAGACGCCCGCACGGCGCTTGCCATGAATCCCCGTGAGCGTGTTATTTGTGCTTGTTTGCACTAATGACCCACGTCGCGACGCGCCCGAGTCCGAGTCTTGTTCTCTTCCTGCTTGGCCCCTTTCCTCTCTCCGTCTTCTGCCACTTCTAGGTCGCAACATACTCTTGCACTCCAAGCCAATTGTATTTCTGAACACCAATTTCTCGTATGAGTCGACGTAATAACAACGTGCGCGGACCTTCGTCTGCCCTAACTGAATTCTTGCGTGTAAGTTTTTCCCATCTCCGCAGGGCGTCCATCGCGTCGTGTTAATGCTCTCTCAGGAATCCGGAATCACGCCCACAACTATAGCACGGAGAGCACAGACACGCCAACCCAATCAACCCCAAGCAGTCGCTGGTCCCAGCAACCAGCCACCACTCCCGCCACAGCAGCAGCTGGAGGATGTAGAGATGACGGATGCACAGGGCTCTCGGGTACGTCCGAGTATATGGCTTCTCCTAGATAAAACTCCAGATCGACGCTTGCTTCAGGCCATAGACCCCGAGGGGTATCAGTCGGATAACTTGGACGAACCAGAGGAAGCCCCGCCAACGACTCGCAAGCGTAAGCTCACCAAGGCCGCCGAAGCCAAATCAAAGGCAAAGGGGAAAGAGATGGAGAAGGAGAAAGCCAAGAAGAAAGCTAAGAAGAACAACGATGACGACTACAATGACGAAGATGAGGACCCGTACTCCGCCCTATCCAAAATGTGGAAAAGCGACTTGCCCAAGCCACCCGTGGGAAGTTTCGAGAACTGTGTCAAATGCGAAAACCAGTTCACCGTAGTGCGTTCACTACCTTCTAAGATCTATTGGTCACTACTAACCCACGAGTCCATTCATCCAGACTAAATACACAATGGCGGCGAACCCACCGCCTGGCTATCTCTGCCACCGGTGCGCCAAGGCATCCGGCAGCGACCCTTTCAAAAAGCCTGCTGCACTGAAGAAGCGCAAACCCGCAGGGGAAAAGCGCAATGTCACACATTTCGAGGAACGCCGGCTACCGAGTCTCGCCTCGGTTTGTATTGAAGTGCGTGCACGCCTTCTAGTCACCTCACACGCTCTAATAAGGGTTTTAGGTCATCAGTAAGCATATAGATGATGTAGAGGCACTAGGCGACATCAGCACAATGAACGTGGACGAGATTTCGAAAGCATTGGCGAAGAATAGGAGCCTGTACGTTCGAGTCTCCCTTAGGGTGATCACATTGTTGATGAGGCCCTCCATAGGAATGCGGAGAACGCAACCTTGTTCTACAATATTGAGAACGAACGGCTGACCCTCTACGACGTCACAAGTCAGCCCAAGCACATTCTCACAGCTTACGCTTGTGTGCTCACAATGTTACAGATCTTACGCCGCCCGCTCTGTGTGCGCTTGGCAGCCTCAATCCTGGCTTGCGCAATCTGCGGCTTGACTTCTGCGGTCATATGAATGACACAGTCATGAGTGCCTGGACAGCCAGTCTGCCGAACCTGAAGAAAGTTGAGCTTCTCGGCCCCTTCCTTGTACGCGCGCCAGGCTGGCAGACGTTCTTCCGCGCGCATCCTGATCTGGAGGGCTTCCTTATCACCCAAAGCCCCCGGTTCGACATAGAATGTATGCGTGTGCTTGTCGAGAGCTGCCCCAATCTGCGCGAGCTGCGCCTCAAGGAAGTCGGTCAGCTCTCTGACGGATTTCTTGCGGAGATCAAGCCGCTCGCCGGCAAACTCACCTATCTTGACCTCTCGTACCCCGGGCGTCCGGATGCGCTCAGCGAATCTGCGCTCATCGACGTTTTGACTCATGTCGGGTCTTCCCTCGAGCACCTAGATCTCTCATCGCACACGGGTGTGACGGACGGCGTGCTCTTCCGCGGAATCAAGCCAAACATGCCCTCGCTCACCTCGCTCATGCTTGCAAACTGCACGGAGCTGACCGATGCGGGCATCGCGGAGTTCTTCGAGGCCTGGCAGGGGCGCAGTAAGCGCCTCAGCGTGGCGGACCTCTCGCGCAACGCTGGGTTGGGGGACGCGGCGCTCACTGCCCTGCTTGCGCATTCGGGCGACGAGCTGGAGGAGCTCAACATCAATGGGTGGAAGGATGTGACGGAGGATGCGCTGAAGGGCATCTCACACAAGGCGCCGAAGCTGAGGAAGTTGGACGTGGGGTTCTGCAGGACAGTTGACAATTTCTTCGTGAAGGACCTGTTAGCGCGGTGCGATAACATCAAGGAGATCAAGGTGTGGGGATGTCAGCGTGTTACGGAGGACTGTCCACGAAAGGTAGGTATTCGTTCAGCGGGTCGTGTGCCGTGTGCTGACTATGGGTGCCCGTGTTTGCAGAGGGGAGTGAGCATTCAAGGGATCGAGTTGGCGCCAGCCTAAGCGGCTCATACGAGTTCTTGACGTCGGCCATCGACTGTTTCTTGCTTTGTACACGATTCCTCTTACATGACAGATATATTCGCTCCTGCACTTGTTCATCATGGGATATATACGAGGTGGAGAATCAAGCGATTTGTACAAAAGCAGGGCGGCATATTTCAATAGCGTACAGCGGAGAATACGTACAAGTCAGCAGCATAGTAAAAACGATGACGATCCCTACAGAAACGATAACTGACATCAGCGCCTCGCAGTCAAGTTCCAGAGGGCAAGAGAGACGAAAACCACTTTCACGTAGACTTTGCCATCATCACACTACCGGAAGCGTCTACCCGTCGTGTTCTTGCTCCGGGAATCTTGCTTTGTCGTGTGCGTGTGCTTCCGGTTGGTTTTGTTCTTGGCTGAGATCGTGCAAACGATATTGAACGAGGTGGATGGTATCAGCTCATGTGTCATGTCGTCTGAATCAGTTTGAGATACGCACCACTTCCCACGTCCTCGGACGACGAGCTTAGGGAAAAGGGGTTTCGGACCCTCGACCTGCGCGCCGATGCCAACTGGGGTTTTGAATACTCAGCTTCGGAAGGGGAGGGGTCCCTTTCCCAACGCCGCGGTGACGACCGCTGAGCATGCTTGCCCCTCGCTTCAGAGATACGCTCGCGCGTGAAGACGTTGTCTGATTCGCTCTCCTCTCCAAACAGGGAAACATCGCTGTCGACCTGCTCACGGCGAATCGTAGCAGGGCGCGGAAGGTCGTCTCCGTCGGGTGCCTCCGGGTGTTGCCAGTGATTCTCCGAGAGTTCGATCGTGAGCCAGAGTTTGGGGACGAGGCGGAGGGTACACTCCTCATCCTCATCATCCCCGTAAAAGTTGAGACGGACAGGTGATATGGTAGTGGATGTATCTCCGCGGTCCTGTAAGGAGATGCGCAGCATTCTCACGGGCATAGCACCACCAGTGCGCAGGTCACCCTCGGTCGGGGAGGCTCCGGGGGCGTCGGTATGGATCACGAAGTCGGTCTGTGCGATGGTCTGACGCTCTTCATCGACCAGGTCGATGAACATAGTACGGAGCGCTTCCGTGCTAGGGGGCACCGGCAGGCTCCGAGGGCGGGTGGTATGACAGAAGTCGCAGGTGGCAGCCTTGGGCGTCGTGGCAATACCGACTTCATTCGACACACCCCGTCCCTTCGACTGATTCTGTGGTACAGCGCGGGCGTGTACAAAGCTCGTGATGCTGAAGTGAACCATGGTGCGCTCATCATGTTTGTAAGACACTGATCGCGAGGATTCGAGTTTAATTTCAATATCGATGTGGTGGCTGATATTCTGCGGCGATACTTCGTCCTCTGAATCGAACACCGACAGTGGTTGTTCGGTGGACGAGGCTTCACTGAGAGCAGGTATACAAAGGGAGGTAGTGACGACGATTTTGGTCTCCGAGTGGGAAGCCCGTCGGGATCTGAAGGGTGAGATCATCGTGCAGCCAAGAGAGCGAAGGACCTCTTCGCATTCGGGGGCTAGGTGGATAGCGGCAAGGGGATATTTAGCGACGTCTTCGTTCCATGTGCAAGGCCATAGATTGAATGCGGTTTGTGTGGGGCGTGAAGCTATGGTTGAGGATGACTGGAGAGCCCCATGGCGCAAGAGAGTGACCCCTACCGGGGAATCTAGAAGATAATCACGTAACTCGCTCCACGCCTCTCTGGCCAGGCGAACGATCCGGTATGGAGAGTGGCTAGAGCAGCGGCTTTTACACTTCTTGTGAGTGGCGATGGGCGTGCCACGCAGCTCGCTATCAGAAGAGGACCTAGGCTCGAAGAGGGCGAGGGCAATCAAGTGGCCATTCTGGTCGACGCACCGCAGCAACGCTAGGCGGGTCGCACGTCCCAAATGTAAGCAATTTTCACAAGGAGACTTACGAAGCAAGCCACGGCCGTGACAAAGCATTCGATGAACGACCCTGGGTGCGAGATCCGCGCACACGAGCTGCATGCGTATGCCCTGAGGGGTGACGATGGAATGAATTGGCGGCGGTTTGAGAGCTCTAAGTCGGCGGCCGTCTGGATGCGAAACATCTAGGATCGATGAGAACTGTGAGATAGATAAGGTGCGAACGCCCCGGGCAACAACGAAGGATCGCGGGCTTTGCGCCAGAAGTCCATCATCTGTCGGACAGTCCTTCTTTCTATCTGTTGCGTTTATGACGTCTAGACTTGACAGCGTGCAGTGCGCTCCCCAAGCGAAGAGGGACTGGTCGGGAATCGTCCTGAGAATCTCTTCTTGAAGGCGGATGAACGCGTTCCGACCCTCACCGTAGATAGGAGAGAGATACACCTTGAAGATCCCGAGCAGCGAGTAAGCCTCGTCCTCCACGCGCGTCGTCCTTCTGGAGGCGGCCCACGACATCCTTTGTGCTACGCTGACGGAATCCAAGCTGGAGGTGCCTACGAGAATACCGAAGTCGATTCCAGATATCTCCTCCAATGTAGACGCGAGCGTCATCTTCGTCCCTAGGATAGCCCACTCGCTAGTCAAGAACACGACGTCTGTCGGCGCGATCACCTCTTGCAGCGTCCACCCACGCGTGTGCCACTCGCTCTTTCGAAACTTCGAGTCGTGGACACGGGGATCCTCGCCAAAGGGTACGTCTGCGAGATAGACGTAGCATACGGCGGCCAGCCTATAGAGCTCGAACATAGAGTTGAGCGCCTCAGCGAGCTCAGCACTCTTCGTCTTGTCGATACAGCACGAGTCGATCCAGATGAGCTGGTAGCCCGCTTCGCGAGCGACCTTGCAGATCCCTCTGATCTTGGCGGATAGTTTGGGATGCTTCAGCAGCGAGTCTGTGCCCGAGAGCTCCTTCCGAAGTTCTTCGACCTCCGGGAACGTCTGTTCACCATTTTCGTCCCATCTGTGAGATAGGATAGCGTAGGTGACTGTCGAAGGGTCGTTGATCCAACGAAACTCGCCGGTGCGCGTGTCGATGAAGCGGGCCATGATAGTAAGCTGCGATAGGATGTACACCCGCTTAGGTCTATCGCCGCAGCTGACAGGTAGACGAGCGTACCTACGACTTCGAAGTGGACCCACCGGCCGCGATACGAATCGGCAAATCGAGTGCGAAAGAGGTGGAAGGATGGTGTGAAGACAAAAGGGGAGGGGGAGCGTTGCGAGTTGCTTTGAATCGTGCGGGTCGGGAGCCTTGTTCAAATCCGCCCCATAGAAATGCACGCTCCAATATGTCTGCAGGGAAACATGCGCGATTCAGGAGGAGCATCGGATTAATGCCTACGAAGCACTCGCCGATATCGGAACGACCCACACAGATTGTTGTAACGTCATGGGACTCAGCGTGAGGCGTTATCATGATGGTGTACTTGCATCTCAGCCACTGATAGGCTAGGTAGCGATGTAGGGGATCCATCAGTGACTTCATATCAAAAACGTCGCAGATCTTCCTCCACTAGCAATGAGGTCTTGACATGACAAATGAACAAACTACTAGTAGTATCAATGTGACAGTGGCCGAGGTACGGGCACATTGGTCACATGCCTTCATTTCCGCTCTTCGTGGGGGGAGTGGCAACGCCTGCAAGCTTGATGGCGCCATTAGTAATCAGGACCCAGCTATGGTGGTGGCAGAACGCACGGAGGCAGGGTGTATGTCAGGAGAGTGTACAATACGGCGGAGAGACGGAGAATAATCGAGTCGCAAAACACAGTGTGATAGGTAATTATGACGATGGACATAAAATATCATTCGCGCGGGTGTATGTAACCAACTTCTCGTGCTTCTGGTACCCATGCTAGTTAACCCCTGCGCGCGTGGTACCGTTCAATCGCGTCGACCAACGCCTCCAGTTTTGGTTAGGCCAAAAGAGGTGAGTTACGTCCGGGAGAGCTGTAAGAAGTGTTCACTCACATTATTCATGAGTTCATATTGGATTTCAGTAGAGTTGCGAGGTTGCAGTTATGCCACGGGACGCGAGGGACCGAGGGCATAGTTACGGTCGGTGAGTTGCGTCACGTGCTACGCATCTGTTGCTGCGAATTGTCCGTGCAACTCTCCACTTCTATGACGCCGCGCGCGGGCCCAAAAATATCGCTCGTGATCTATTTTAATAATGAATACTCAGGGAAGTAGCACAGTAATTTGTCAATAATTGCTTTATCAGGTATACTTCTGGTCAGCGTTCGGGCACAGATCAAGTTCGCAGCAACTACAAGAATAAACACAAGCTAGGTCGCAGGCATTGCCATTCCCCACTTCGTGCGAATGAAATCGAGGGCATGAGCACAACGCCTATCATGACACCCGTAGTGGAGCTTAGGCCTTTGCCCGAGAGCCCTTGACCACGATGAATCGGGTTCGCCGTTCTGCACTCATATCGACTGTGCTACTACAGCTGTGTGATGCCGCATACGGAAACACATGGAAACGTGTCATTAATATTATCGGGCTGCATGCGAACAAGTCAATTATCCTGCCCAATAGGCCTCTCTGGAAGTGTGGGAGAACATAGAACAAGAATAAACCACGTCCGCAATGTATCCAAGACTCACCTCTTAAAAACTACTTTGAGCGAGACTTATCAGAGCTACGTTATTCATTAATGAACGAGAGTATGAGGATGCGGGTTCTTCACGTTGGGCATGATAGCGGGAGGAGTTCATGCAGCCAGCGACTCTTCCCGCGTTCGGATCACCACGTACCAGCAGAAATGGCCAAATAAACATCCACCTGACACTTTATACCAGCTGGTCTTCGTTCATTGTTATTCATCTACCTGCCTACTTCGCCATCGGCTACTCCTCCCCCGCTACATCTTACACGCTCCTCTAGATGTTTGCCATCATCTGATATAATCCCTTTAAAGGAGCATCAAACGCTCCTTACAGTGGGCCTCCGGCCGGAAGACAGAAATGACGATATCGAACCCATCGACTATCAGGGCATCGATGGATTGTTAGCCACATGGATCGGTCCTGCATGCCTAACGAACCTGAGCGCGCCATCTGCATTCTTTCTCGCCACATTTTGGGTGCATTGAAGGGCCTCGACATCGAAAGGTGCCACAAAAATCTATTAGTTAGACTAGAAGTTGACCGGCAGTGGAAGTGCGAGGACCGAGTGCAGCTATAGCAACGTCCATTTTAGCATCGGAAGCCATCTGAGGGCTGATCGATGATCCACGGCGCAGTGTGCCTGCGCTTGTAGTACTACGGATCCTAATGATATTGTACAAACTCAGGGAGACAAGAAAGCCGGACTCGGATGGCACCTTCACACCGACATAACCTCCATCACAGACTATCGATTGAACCGTCTCCCCCTTACGTTCCTGAGATAATTCTGCTTTTTCGACTGATGATTACGTGTTTGTTGGTGAGCTAAGAACGGGGTGGAATTCAGCTCAGGACCAGCGCTACGAACATTGATGTGCATCCAGATACGCACCATTGCTGCGCATGTCCTCGGAGGACGATTCCGAGGAGCCTGAAGAAGGGGAGCGGGCCTTCGATCTGCGCGCTGACGAGGACTCGGGTTCCGACACGTCGATGTCGGAAGAAGAGGGATCATGATCGCCCCGCGAATACCTCGACAAAGTTGACGGGTCTTTCCCTTTCATGCCCGTGACATGATCATGCGTGTAGACGGATGGTCGCACGCCGACAACATCATCGTCGGAGCTGTTCCCTCCTTCGAAATCGTCTATATCAGGATTCACGATTGTCGCGCGAGGGAGTTCGCCTGTGTCTGGAACGGACGAGTGCCTCAAATACCGCTGGGAGAGGTCTACGGTGAGCCAGAGCTTGGAGGCGATGAGGACCCCCTCCCCTCGGCCATCAGCATGACCCCGAAGAAGAGGTTCTGCAGACAAGACATCGTCACGGAATTGAAGGGATAGCCGCAGGACTCTCACGAATACACCGCGATGAGGGTTGTCGTAAGCTGGACCGGAAGAGACTTGTGGGATGTCCACAGGGATCATGATATCGTCCTGTGTAATAGTGCGCTTGCCGGTGACCAGATCAAAGTACATCTCTCTGCGTTCTTCCATGTTGGGATAGTCCGGCAGCTTTTGTGGGTGGGTAGGGTGACAAAAGTCGCACGTGGCGGGGCCGATGGCAGCGCCTTTGGACGAGCTGCGCGTAACCCGAGCGTGAACGAAGTTCTCGATAGCAAAGACGACCTTGGTACCCCCAGATTCGAAATTCATAGACATCGGCTCGGAGTTGAGGGAGAGACGTATGCCGATGTGCTGGCTGATATTGTGCGACGATTCTTTGCACCGCGAACTGCACAACGCACGTTCGATAGAAGAACCTTCCGCAGTGGTATGAACATCCGGCACGCACAGAGTGGTGATCACACTTAGAGATTTCTGGTCACGAGATCGTCGGAAGACGAATGGAGAAAACGTGCATCCAAGGGAGCGAAGAAGCTGTTCGCACTCGGGAGCTAGATAGATGGTGGCAAGAGGATATGCCGAGGTGTAGTCGTTCCATGTCGAAGGCCAGAGGTTCACAAAGACGTTTCGGTTCGGGACGGAGGGTGATGGCGACCAGAGTGCCCCATGGCGCAAGAGAGTGACTTCTACTAGCCGCTGAGAGCCCCGCAATGCTGTCCATGCGTCTCTTGCTAGACGGACGACCCGGAAGGGTGTGTGACTTCGGCAGTTGGCGCGGCATTTCTTGTGGGTAGCGATGGGTGTGCCCTTCAGCTCGCTCAATTCGGCGGGCTCGGGTTGGTAGAGTGCGATCGCTATGAGATAGCCATCCTCATCAATGCACCGCAAGAGTGCGAGGCGGGTCGCCCGCCCCATGCCGATGCAGCAGGTTGCACCGATAGAGCTGCGACGCCGACGGTATCCGAGACCGTGGCGGAGCAGTCCATGAACGACTTCGAGCGGGAGATCAATGCACATGAGCTGCATGCGTACACCTTGAGGTGTAACGACGGAATGAATCGGAGGCGGTGATGGAGGTGAACGTTGGCGAGCACTTGTCTGTGAACTGCCTAGGATTGAGAAGAACTGTGCGGAGGAGAGGATGCGGATGCCACGGGCGGTAGCGAAGGCGCTGGGCGTTTGCGCAAGAAGTCCAGGATCGGCCGTATCATTGTCCTTGCTAGCTGCGGTCACCTCGTTCAGGCTTGACAACGTACAGTATGCTCCCCAAGCGAAGAGGGACTGGTCAGGAATCGTCCTGAGAATCTCTTCTTGAAGGCGGATGAACGCGTTCCGTCCCTCACCGTAGATAGGAGAGAGATACACCTTGAAGATCCCGAGCAGCGAGTAAGCCTCGTCCTCCACGCGCGTCGTCCTTCTGGAGGCGGCCCACGACATCTTTCGCGAGACACTGACGGAGTCTAAGTCGGCGGTCCCCACAAGGATCTCGGCGTCGATTCCAGATATTTCCTCCAACGTAGACGCGAGCGTCATCTTCGTGCCCAGGAAGGTCCAATCGCCAGCGAGGAACACGACGTCCTTCGGCGCGATTACCTCTTGGAGCGTCCACCCACGCGTGTGCCACTCGCTCTTTCGGAAAAAAGAGGATTTGGCGCTGGGTTCCATACCAGGGGGTACGTCTACGAGATACACGTAGCATACGGCGGCCAGCCTATAGAGCTCGAACATAGAGTTGAGCGCCTCAGCGAGCTCAGCACTCTTCGTCTTGTCGATACAGCACGAGTCGATCCAGATGAGCTGGTAGCCCGCTTCGCGAGCGACCTTGCAAATCCCTTTGATCTTGGCGGATAGTTTAGGATGCGCCAGCAACGAGTCTGTTCCCGAGAGCTCCTTCCGGAGTTCTTCGACCTCCGGGAACGTCTGTTCGCCCTTTTCGTCCCATCTGTGAGATAGGATAGCGTAGGTGACTGTCGAAGGGTCGTTGATCCAACGAAACTCGCCAGTGTGTGTGTCGAGGAAGCGGGCCATATAAGTGCTCCGTATGGATGTAAGCTCGGGCGATCGCACGGGAAGCAGATTGGCTGACTTACGATTATCCCAATTTGATAGACTGTCCACAATGCGGGATGCGTAGGAATTGGATGGACGAGAGAGACGGTTGCGGGCAGAATGTTTGGACGATAAGGAGAGATGCAGAAATCGATGGTGGACGGCTATAAACCCAAACAGAGCAGCCATATACACGACTTCTCGAAATGCTCTCAATATGCTAGGGAACGTGCGGGATGCAGCAGGGAGAAAGGCTCGGCTGCCGTGAGGCACCTACATTGACAGATTACGCGCATGACGCATGAGGCCGCTATCGAAACAATATGATTTGGTGGGAGCACTGCGATCGCGAGGGAAGGTGTCGTGACCCCTAGAACTTCAACACGATGACAGTGTGTGAGATGTAAAGCGATGCATGCCGACACTTGCACGCCAGGGCCCCGACAGACCTTACGATGGGTAGCAGAAACCCATTGAGTGAATGAATGGAAGTCTTGTGCGCCCGCTGTGTCCCAAGCTTGAACACGATGGCCTGCTACGGCCGAGCTCTGGACAGGAAGAATGGAAGATAGTAGTTCATTTCGACCTAGTCATGGCCGATCGAGGTGGACGCAGTAGTCACGTACCTTCATTTCCGTTCTGCGTGCGAACAATATGTATACACTGGGCCGCGTGGAATATGAGCCGTCAAGGCGCATGGAATGACACCTGGTCCACCCGCCTATGCGCAAGTCCCCCGAGATGATCGTCGCAGAAAGATGTTGTACTCGTGGCACTCGAACTGGAAGAATCTCCCCGATCATGATCAGTATCTGAGAACGGCGTATGCTCTATTAACGACTAAAATTTCTCTTGACGAGTGATGAGGCATCTGGCCGGCTCGGAAGACGGACAACAGCGATGCGTAGCTGTACGTTCTCACAAATGTCCCATGATGCTGAGCGGTTGGTAGGACTCTTCAAGGTACGCGATCTCCTCCGACGTCAGCGTAACCTCCAGCCCGCCTGGAGCAAGAATTGTGGACGTTAGTGGATATCGGAAGATCAAGAATTGCGACCGGTACCCAGTATGTCCTCGAGGTTCTTCAAGTTCGTCGACCCGACGATGGGTGCAGAAACGCCGTCCTTGCACAGGATCCACGCAATTGAGATCTGCGCCATGCTCACATTTTTCTTCCTTGCGAGTTCCTCGACGCTGCACATGTAGCGGTTGTGAATTAGCAATATGCGGGAGAGCCTGTATAGATGCGGTACGCACCGGGAAACGATGGTCGTAGTGGCGGTGTTATGGTACCAGTCGAGTAGCCTGAAAGTCGAATTTCATGTTACTACAGTTCGACACCTCTGAGTGAAGTATGGAGATATTACGCACTTGTCAGACTCTGTCCGCTTGGATTCGGTGTTGAGCGGACGGGTGAGCATACCACGTGCGAGCGGGGACCATGGAATGGACCCTACGCCGAATGCCTGCCATAGAAGTCCAGGCCACGCTAAGATTAGTGGAGCAAGCCTGGGGTGCTGACCTTGAGCGTTGGGAACATCTCTCGCTCTTCCTCGCGGTACAGTAGACTGTAGTGGTTTTGCATCGAGATGAACGGTGTGAGGTTATTCTTGATTGCGTAGTCTGGTTCAGATGTATAACGACCGTAAGAAACATTCAAGTGTTTTGTAAATGATAGGAAGGTGTTGCAGGCGTACTTTGCATCTGGTGGACTGTGCACAACGAAACCATGAGACAGCGGATTCAAGAGTTTGTTGCAAGGCTTACACTGATATGCATAGCATGAACTCATCCCGATGTAGCGGACATGCCCGGCTTTCACTACGTCGTGAAGCGCTTGCATCTACGACAGAATCTCGTTCAGTGGCAATCATCTGGCGCGCATAGTAGGTAATCGGCTTACAGTCTCCTCTATTGGGGTGTTATAATCGAAGCGATGACCTACGCGGTATCACACTAGAAAACACTTTCTGATCATAGATCACTATGCTCGAGCTTACAATGTAGAACGTCGATGTATTCCAGCTGCAGACGCTTCAAACTCGCTTGCACTGAGTCGAAAATATGCTGAAGGGCCTCAGGCTTCAGTGTGGTTCACATTAAGCGGGAGGTATAAACATACCTTGCGGTTCAACCCGTACTGATTGATAATCCCAAGCTCCTCCGGTTTCTTGCCTAGTCCGTAGAAGTACGTGCTGTAATCCGGCATAATCGGTACACAGAGCTACAGAAGTATTGACATTGTGAGATTGATTGTAAATCTTTCTAAACGCTCACCTTGGTCATGATGACTAGCTCTTCTCGTGGAAGGTTCAATTCCTTGATTGCCTTTCCAATGATAATTTCAGAGAGGCCGTTCGAGTACGACTATCTGGGGATAGATTAGCAGAGATGTCCGGCAATGAAGCTTTTTCCAGCGAGGCCTGTGCCTATGATAGTGCGTACGTTGGCAGTGTCGAAGGTCGTGATACCATGGTCGAATCTGCAGGTTACCGACTTAAGCTACCGCATAGTGCAACAGGGCAAGATGGGTGAGTCATACGCAAACTTGATATGCTTGATAGCTTCGGCCTCAGGCAGCACCCAGCTCTGCCACCCAGGGCTGCCATATGACATACACCCCAGGATGATGCGCGAGATCTTCAGGCCAGAGTTCCCGAGGCGAACTAGAAGATAAGTACTCGGTTATCACCCATCTCCAGCAATCGTCAAGTCGACGTACCGTATTGCATCGTGTGTCGAATACGAGATCTGGTATAGTGCCTTTGCAAAAGGAAATCAAAGACTACGTGCTAAACGGCGAGAAGCAAGGGCCCAGCTATATAGGGAGGCAAATCGCCGACCGGCGTTCCCGACGTTTCAATGCTCGCCGCAGTACACGTCGTCCGGAAGAGTGTGAGAGGACACAGCGACGATGAAGCCACGACATCTGCTAATCCCCTAGCCCTATCGGAGCCTGCTTGGAGTCAAATCCACAGTAATGGAATTGACAGCATCACATGTCGCTGTTTTGTACCTACATCTCTGGCGCAACGCGACGTAATGTATACGAAGTTGAATGTCTATGAGAAGAGTCGTTGAGTTACGCGGCTGGTCGAACTCCCGTTTGTGTCTCTGGAAGGGTTATAATAGTCTTAGAACAGGTAGCAAGCAAACTGCTAGCCCTATCGAGATCTTCTAGTAGGAGGTTAACGACTGATCTCCGACATCCCTTGCTGTGAAAGACCCACCTGAGCTACGGGATATGTAAGTAATCGTGCACACTCACTCGTGTTTGAGACCATTTTTTCCGCTCGGACAGTCGTCCGTGCATATCGCGACTCGGGGATTGTACGTGCGGAGAACAGGGCCGGATCGAAGCGCGCCCGCTATGAAATTGATCATTGCCACGTGGCTATGTTTGGTCAGTAGAAATGGCCAAACAAACATTCATTCTCCTCTTCCCTATTGTTGTCGTTTCTACCTATTCTGCTCACTCTTCACACCTGCAAGCAACTGGTAACCTGGAAACTGTGTTGCGATGGCTGCTTATGTTGTCGTCTGCTTGTCACGGGCGTAAAAACCTGCCACAGGAAGTAAGTCCGCGTGCGCCGGATATCGCTTCGCTTGCTCGATGGGCCATTTGGTACTCCTCGCAATCTCTGCACGCAATCAACTGAGTTCACGTCGGTATATAACTCGGACATGTTCTGTATGCAGTTTTCATTACAAGCCAGGTCTTCCTCCATCTGCTCGACACTCAGAGTTCTCTACTCTCGCCATCCACATCGCTTCGCGTCCTCCTGAGCCTTTCACTCAAATACAACTGTCGAAGATGTCCTACACCGCCTTCACCTCCATCTCCGCCTACTCCGCTCCCGCAGCTCCGAACGCGTTCGGTCTCTTCACGCCCACTCAGTCGCCTCGCGACACCTATCACCTGTATGAGGATGCGCGTCAGGTGCTGCGTCCCTCAACCGCCCGTTCGACTGCGCAGAAAACCAAGACATCCGGCCTTAAGAAGCTCTTTGGCATGTGAACGACAATTCCATCGCTCGTCGATTGGATTCCGAGCTTCCCATACCCCACTGGCCCGCTGCGGGCACTTATACGTCGCCGTCGCCGCCGCAACCTACCACGCCCGATAGGCTGGACTGCTCCCCACGCATGCACTCCCGCCATCATATCATGGACCCGTCCATCGCTCACGGCTCCGCGCTGCGCGCGATGATCTCCGACGTGCTTGTGCACTCAACGCCACCGTAAGCCTCGCTCCGCGCGAGCAGGCCACCTGTGGAGATTTGTTTGGGAAAGAGACGGGTTGAGGTCCGGGATAGGGCCCGTACGAGGCACTGGACATGTAGCCTCATGGGTCATCTCTAAATTCCCATATCGTTGCGCAATGTACATTGGTTCTTACTATTTGGTTCTTACTATAAGCACCTATTTCGGATGAAAGGACTCAGAAGACCCTCAGCGTCGAAGGCGTCATGGGTGTGGATAACGGCTAAGCAATAAGTGGATGTGACGACAGAAACGGGAAACAGATTTAAGCGAACGAACAGCGATGATGTGTTGTCTTCAAATCGGATATTTGACAGATACAGTTGAGAAAGTGACGGCGTGTGCGCACGGCGCGCTGATTTTCGGATGATCTGTCTGTACATACATGTCGCGCATGGAAGGCGGTAGCGCTGCATTCACTATGTGCCGATTAGCAATATATGACTCGGCCGCATTACTCACGCTCATGCGAAGCCATTATCGAACTATCGCGCTGTCAATGGGCGACCAAACTTTGCTCGCTTGTGAAGCGGGAGAGTGCGACGTGCAACATCGAGTATTACTGCGGCACCTATCCAGAGAGCGCTGGCGGCGCTGAGGGAGTATGACCTTTCAGGAAGGCCAGTAGTTCCCGTGCAATGATTGCATGCATATCAGACGAGGGATGGAAGCCGTCCACGAACCGCGCAGACCATTCGTCAGCCTTGTTGGCAACAGGCCCCGACTCGGAGTGCAAACACGTAAAGAGCCCCCATGACGAGAACACGAATATGGTGGCGTCAGAGTGGGCCGCCTTGAACGCTTCAGCACCCGAGCGTAGTACTGGGTTCCAGGTCTGGTATGCGGTCTTTGCACGGGGCGTTTTGGGACCTGATGACAGCGTGAGTCAGAATCCAACAGTCTATAGAGATTTCAGCGACAAACCGTTGGGAAATACATCTGCGGGCGGGACATCAATGAAACAAAAGTTTCTGGCACCGACTTGATACAACTTTTCCTGCGCGGCAAACAGATCGTCCATACTGGCTTGCGCAGAGGAGACCCGCAGGCGCAAGTTCCACGTGCAATCATTGATGCCAATCCAGGTCACGAAAAGCGTATCAAACGCGTTCCAATTTTCCCACTCGGGATGTGAGCCGAGATGGGGGAGGAATTCCTTGGCCACTTGCTTGAGCTTCATACGGGCCACGGTATCGCCCGTGATCGCGTAATCGTACACAAGTAATGGACGGGCTTCCCGCCGCTCCGAATTGATCTCGCGCACCAAATGGCCTACCCAGTTTGGCTGATATTCTTCCTTCTGGGTGTTCTCGTCCACGTGTGTGCATGAAGTTACGCCGGGGAAAGCAATGCCGAGAGGATTGTCGGCCGACGGCCGCGGAGAGCCTGCGCAGTATCCCACAGATGAGAAGGAGTCACCGCTGCTATCGTGTCAGCAACTTGATAGTGTCCTGAAGCGATGTGACGTACAATACGACGAGAAAGTTAAGAGATTCAAGTCCTGGCCAGTTATCACTGAGAGCGAGAACTTCGTGATCGACCAAGGTGGCCATGGGGGTAGTAGTTGCTGAATATACAGTCGTTTTGATATTGTCGAGTCGTATATGCACTCAGTAGTATGTGCGGTGTGTATGGATATGGTGCTTCGATGAACAGCCACAGTAATCAATCCGAGTGGTTGAAAGTTGGTGCTCAGCTGTGTAGTATGAAGTGGAAACTCCGTTGAGAGCAACGGCATGGGCGCCAGTCTACTCACACAGCCACCTAGGCGACACACTCCGAGTCCCGATCGGCGGGCCCGACTCGTCTCTGGCAGCGCAGCCCGTGCTACCATGTCTCGCTCTCACTCTCTTCAAGTGGCGCTTTATATCGGGCTCGTCTACCAGGTTGTATTGTATCTCCAAAAATATGAGTAATACAAAGTTGGGTAGTGGCAACCACGGTACGTGGCATCGCGGATTCCCCAAGCTGAAGTTGCACGCTCCACGGCGGTTCAACTGAAGGACGCCTGCAATGCCTATCTCCGTCCGTGAGATATGTGCCTTTAAATGTGTCAGCGATATGTAGTGTTTAGTTTCTCATGCGCATGACGCACGCACTCACCGGATGACACACGTTACCAAGTCGATCGTCCGCTGGTACGTTCCCATCTGTCTTCCATTCGCCGCCTGCGAGGTATATTGATTTCCTCGCCTTCACAAATGGGATCGCATGACCCGTGCCTCACGGACATGACTCTCATCAATGAGCCGGGCTACCTTCTGAAACTCACCGCGATGCCAAACAAAACGGGTTTGCCACCGCGATATAAACCAGCAGAGTACTAGTCGTTCCAGACCTCCTACCTGCTCCATCGCACATATCTCAAGTGCAGCTCGATCACCATGCTAGGATCACTTGTTCAGGTTGCAGTTCTCTGCAGCGTGGGCTGGCTGCTATGGAAGTACTTCAAGCAAGTATTACTATCATCTCCCCTCGATAACATACCTAGTCTCCCGACACGCGGCTCGTTTTTGTATGGTGAGTTTATTCGCGTGATATGACTTGCATTTACTTCATACAACCCCGTCCTTCTCAGGGAATCTTGCACATATCATGGATAGGCATGCCTGGCCATTATATGAACGTCTCACTGAGGGGTATCCTGGCGTGGTGAGACTTTCGGGACCACTTCGGGTACGGAATATCGCTCTTCAGTTTCGTTCTATTTCCCTGATCGCAGTCACAGCATCGCATGCTCTACGTTTTCGACCCCGTCGCGATGCATAGCATCATTGTAAAGGACCAGTACGTCTACGAAGAGGCCGCATGGTTCATCAAGTAGGTGGTGTTCGTGACTCCACACGCATAATCACTTAGCCATCACGCATCTAGGTCTAACTCCCTCAACTTCGGTCCCGGGCTTTTATCGACACTCGGTCAGTATTAGTCGAGCACGTCGTGCGGAAACGCTAGTCTGACTATCGCCGCGTGGGTCTGACACTCAGGCGACCACCACAGGAAGCAGCGCAAGCTTCTCAATCCCGTGTTCTCTATCGCCCATATGCGGCGCATGATTCCCATTTTTAACGATGTATCGCGTAAGGTGCGTGTGTGTTTGTGCTAATGAGGTTGTATTCATTCCCATCGCATGCTTCCATGTCCCGCAGCTTCAAAAGGGTATTGAGGACCGTGTAGTCGGCCACAACGGCCCTGTCGAGCTAGACATGCTAAACTGGATGGGCCGTACCGCGCTCGAGCTGATTGGCCAGTCGGGCTTAGGGTACTCTTTCGACCCTCTGGTTGCCGACTCCGCCGACGAATTCTGCACGGCGATCAAGTCACTCCAGTGGGTCCCTTCCCATGACGTCTCCCGTTCGTATACTTATGCGTCAGCTGGGAATACCTCTGCCAGGCCGGTGCAGATGCAACTCACCTTATTACGTCGCCTGTGGCCATATATTCCCAACTTCGGCTCTCCCTGGCTGCGGAGAAAGGTGGGCGACATGATACCGCACAAGATGATACAGAGGCTGCGAGGGATCGTGGACGTGATACACCAGCGCTCCGTCGCCATTTATGAAGAAAAGAAGCGGTTGCTCGAACAGGGAGATGAAGCGTTGAAGGACAAGATCGGGGAGGGGAGGGATCTCATGAGCATTCTGTGTAAGTCCGACAGTATATCACTTCCAGCCCAAGCGTCATTTTGACGACTGTTTGCCAGTGCGAGCAAACATGATGGCCTCAGAAGAAGACAAGTTGCCCGAAGAGGAGCTGATCGGGCAAGTTGCGTACGTACGTTTTCACAGTTACCCCGCATGCGTCCTCATGTAGTGGTTTACAGGACTTTCATATTCGCCGCTATGGACACCACATCAAACGCGCTCTCGATCACACTTTCGCTTCTCGCAGAGCACCCGGATGTTCAGGAAAAACTTCGCAAAGAGATCCTTGAGGCGTCGAACGGCGGAGAAGATCTTGAGTACGACACACTGGTGTCTCTGCCCTACCTAGATGCGGTGTGTCGCGAGACATTACGCCTGTGAGTTAAACGTTACAGGATTATGTCATGATAAAGGTCTCAATTCGGTTTCTAGCCACTCGCCCATCACGACGGTGTTTCGAGAGTACGATAATCTGCTTAGGCCTTCCTTTCCGTGCTTTATTGATGATGTCTAGGACTCGTAAGGATGCGGTACTTCCGTTATCAGAGCCTATCGTCGGAGTCGATGGGTCGAAGATTAGCGAGATTCTCGTGCCCAAGGACACCACCGTAATCGTCGGTCTCCTCTCGTCGAACCGCAACAAGGCGATCTGGGGCGAGGATGCACTCGAGTGGAAACCAGAGCGTTGGCTTAGCAGCTTACCCGAGACCGTCACGGAGGCGAAGATTCCCGGAATTTACTCCAACTTGTATGTCTTGTGTGTATCGCTAAGGTGTGATTAGTGGACTCACCGCACACCGATACTAGGATGACGTTCTTGGGTGGGGGTCGTGCATGCATGTATGTTTTTCGCCCTCGTTGATCTTCCCCGAGCCGTCGCATCCTGACGGTCTTCATCAATCTCTTCTCTAGCGGCTTCAAGTTTTCCCAGTTGGAGATGAGTAAGTCTGCATGGACGTTTGTGCATCATCATGTCACTCACATACGTTTCAATCGCAGAGGTTGTCCTTTGCCAGCTGCTCACGAAGTTTACGCTCGCACCTTCGAACAAGCCTATCGTGTGGAACCTGTCTGGGATCCGTTTCCCGAGCATCGGGGAAGACACCAAGCCCTCTCTCCCGTTGATGATCAGTCTGTACAAGGGGAACGAAGTATCCGCTTGAATCGGACTTACTACTACGTACGTATGTATCATACAAATCGCTTTTCGCATCTTCGATCCTGCAGGACTTGGCGTGCGTCGTACCGTCGCACTAGATAGTACAAAATGGTAATCCCTGTTCTTGTGCTTGGTGTAGTACCACCTCTTGGTGTGCTACGACTCATTTGTGCAGCAGCCCACAGACAACGCTGGAGGAAGCAGTGCAGGCGGGGTTTGCAGGTCGGGTCAGGGGAGGTTGATTGTATGAGTCAGTCGTCGGGATCCGCTGAGACGTAGGGAGCCTTGAAATTGAAGTGTGAATCTTGAGCGCACATCTTGTGTGAGTCGAACGATACCGGGTTTCGCACAGACAGACGCCACAACATCCTCATTGGAACCCAATCGTTTGCGCTTCAGGGTACAAGGCGCACACAACTTGAAGGACTGTCAAATTTACATATACATCCCTTTCAGATGATAAAAATGGCACTACTTGTAGTACAACCCTGCACCCATGGTGCTTCACCAATGCTCTTGCTTGTAGTACGGCCGATGACAAATGAACGGGATACTCAGCCTCCACAGTCAGCCGGCCGTATCCCGCTTCATGTCCCGCTCAAACCTGTTGTGCTTGCGCAGCCCGACGAATTCGAACCATGGCGGGTAGAAGCAGGGGGCGTCCACTCCGGGGAGCGCCCACTCCAACCCCTCTCCTCCTGAGGGAAAACAGGTCCCCGGGGTCCCTCAAAACACTTTTTCCGTGTTTCTCACTCAAAGTCTCATAACTCTCCGCTTGTGACACCTGTACTTCTGAAAACTCATAGGAGTATTGTCCGAGCTTCAGGCTATATACTCCTCTGCATTTAGAGGGAAACTATACTCATGGTAGAACATAAATCAGTACAGTAGTTACGGCCTGCCCGTAGACGCCAGACACCTCTCGGGAGATTATCTAAAGCTCTCTGATCTTATCTCCGCAAGATAGCAAATCAAGTTACTCCCTCCGTCCCGGATTGCCTCCGACTCTTGTTGCATCCATGTCATTCCCTACGGAAAGCAATACTACACCATTTACATCTGTGGCTATTTGCGTCAGCTGTTGGATAACAAGCATCGACGAACCTATTTAGTGTATGTTCTCCTCTTATGATAGTCGCGCATTTAGGCGCCTATGCTCTCGACTGCCTCGTTCCTCATATCTCGGACAATCCCGCTCACGCGTTCGCCTCGTGCGCGCGTTCAGATATACCGCGCGTCCCCCCCGACCGGTGCTTCAGTTCTTCTCCCACTGAAGCACCGGTGAGTCCTTCTATAGCTTCTGTTTCCATATGATCGTATGCTCATTCCATGTAGTCCTCGTCTAGGTACCTAGTTATGCAACACACTGAGTTCTTCTCCCACTGAAGCACCGTCCTCGTCTAGATCCTCCCGTCGTCAGCTCGGACCTCGTTAAGAGGTTATGAGCCCTGCTGCTCCGCAAAATGGCCGATATTCAGCACATCACCCCCGATCTCACCTCTCTCTCGACACACTCGGATCTGAGCTCAACCACCAGTCTCAAGATCCCGCTCCTCGTCGAAGATGGCTCCAACTGGGTGCTCTACAAAGCCCAGTTCCTTACCGCCGTCCATGCGAAGGGTCTGCGTCGATATCTTGAAGGTCGGGAGCGCATGCCGACACCTACGAGCGCCCCCGGAGTGGACTCCGACGCCGACGAACGGTACGAGACCGCGCTAGACAAGTGGACGGCCAATCACGCGACGATCAAGACGCTTCTATTCCAGACGCTCCCCGAGTCGCTCAAGCTCGAAGTTCTCACACTCACGCGCGCCGTCGACATGTGGCGCATTGTGACTTCGCGCTACGACAATCAAGGCGATTTCGTGCAAGTGAACATCCTTGCGCAGATCCAGCGTCTCAAGTGCGACGAGGGCGCCGACCCTCGGCCTGTCCTTGCTCAACTTGCGAAGCTACGCTCTGAGTACGCTACCGCCGGAGGCACGCTCCCCGATGAGCAGTACAAGGTCCATGTCCTCGCCCTTCTCCCTCTTTCATACCGCCCCGCCGTCCGTGCCATTCTCGCGTCTGCTCAAGCGACCGGGACGTCCATCACTACGACCGCCCTCCTTACTGCAATCAACGACATTGCGCGCGACGAACACGTGCTCGAGGGGGAGCAGTCGAGCACGTCGGCGCTTGCTGTGCGAAGCGGCATGCGATGCTTCAACTGCAACAAGGAAGGGCATACAAAGGCTGAGTGCTGGAGTAAAGGCGGCGGGAAAGAGGGTCAGGGTCCGAAGCGTCGAGGGCGGAAGAAGAAGCCGGACGAGAAGGGAAAGGGCAAGGAGGAGAGGCGGGAGAACGAGTCTGCAAAGGCTGCCGCCGTGTCGGTTTCAGCTGTGAGTGTTTCTACACCGTAGACTCTTGCCGACGCAACGTTCTGGGACGAGTCCGCGTGTCTGGTCGCCACAGACTTTGCAAAGGTCTCAGCAAGTCCCCTCAAGCCAACACCGCACACTCGTTTGGTCGACTCGGGCGCATCCCGCCATTTTGACCCTCACCGCAGCAACTTTACCACTCTCCGCCCAATCACCCCCATTCCGATCAACTCCGCAGACGGACGAGTATTCTACGCAACCGGCAAGGGAGACGTGCGCGTTGCCGTTCGCCACGGCAGACACAACATTAATTTTATGTTGCACAATGTCCTCTACGCTCCTGCGATGCCCATCGCTCTTACATCCGTCAGTCAGCTCGTCAAGAGCAGCTTCCAGGTCCGTTTCGAGCGGGACGGCTGTCACATTATGACACCCGCTGGAACCTCCCTCCCTATCATCACCGACCGCAGCAGCCTGTATCCCCTGTCAGGTGTGCAACCAAGCTCCGAAGCGCGAGCAGCCAAAGCGGCAGCCGCAGCCATGTCGCAGCTCGAGTTCCACCGACGGATGGGGCACGCTTACCCACCGACCCTCCGGAAGATGGTCTCCGAGGGGGTTGTCACCGGCATCGAACTCGACGCAGCGGAAGTCGACTTCTGCGAGGTCTGTGTCCAGGCCAAGCAGACTTGAGAGCCCTTCCCGAAGGAGCGCTCGAGCCCGCGCGCCGAGGCATACGGTGACCACGTCCATACGGATGTGTGGGGTAAAGCACAGGTACGCACGTGGGACGGGAAGGAGTATTTTATTACCTTCCTTGACGACCACGCTGACGAGGCCTTCGTCTCCCTCATGCGGACGAAAAGCGAGGCTCTCAGTCGCTATCGGGCATACGAGGCATGGGTCAAATCGCACCGCGGTGTCCAGGAGATCAAAACGATCCAGAGCGACCGTGGAGGCGAGTACACAAGCCGCGAGTTCGTCGAGCACCTCAAGAAGCACGGCACCACTCGCCGGCTAACTGTACATGACTCACCGCAGCAGAACGGCAAGGCAGAGCGGCTGAATCGCACGCTCGCCGAGCACGGTCGCGCCCTCCTGTTCGACGCCCAACTCCCGAAGTTTCTCTGGGGTGAGGCCATTCGTCACGCCTGCTGGCTACGGAACCGCACATCAGGCAAGAACACACCCGGCACGACGCCACATGAGGTCGCGACTGGTCAAAAGCCTGATCTCTCGCATCTCCCTCGCTTCGGAGCCAAGTGCTGGATCTTGCAGCAGAACGCCGGCAAGCTCGATCCCAAGTCAAAGGCCGGCCAGTGGATCGGATACAGCCTCGAAAGCAAGGGGCACAAGATCTATTGGCCAGACCGCCGCACGGTATCCGTCGAGCGCGACGTCCGCTTTGAGCCTGACCCAGAGGCACTCGTAGACGTGCGCGTACAGTCCGAGGGGGAGCCGACCTCCAGCAGCGTCCTGAACGCGCCCAACTCGCCTTCTACCTCTCCCAGCTCACCCTTATCTTCACCGTCGCCTCCATCCACCCCAAAACCTGAGACTCTCAAGACCACGCCACCCTCAGGGCCTTTGTCATCGCCAAAAGCCTCTCAGGAGCAGACGTTGCTCAAGCCTGTAGTCGCTGAGCAAGACATGCCCGAGGCACCGGCAGAACCAGTCGCGGAGGGCCGCCTGAAGCGTGAACGCAAACCCTCCGCCTGGGTCCGCAATTTACAGGCTGGCGTTGGGACAACCGGCGGTCGAGGAGCTCAGCGTGTCCCGCCGTCTATCCTTGGTGAAGACGCGCAACTCGCAGCCGAGTTCTGGGAGGAGATGGAGAACGAGGGGGAGCTCGAGAACGGCATCATACAGGACATGACTCGTTTCGACTCTCCGCTTTTCGCACTCGCTGCTTTGGGCTCAGACGACGAGCCGACCTACCGTGAGGCGATGGCGGGACCTGAGAAGGAGCAGTGGACGTTGGCGATGCGAAATGAGCTAACACAAATCAAACAGCGCAGGACATACGAGCTTGTCGAGCGACCTCCCAATGCCAATGTTGTCGGCGCTGTCTGGGTCTGTCGCAAGAAGCGCAATGAACACAATGAGGTTGTCAAGCAAGTACAAGGCACGCCTCTGCGTGCAAGGCTTTTCACAGGTCTATGGTATCGACTACACACTCACAGCATCACCAACTGCTCACGTGTCCTCGTTCCGGCTCGTCCTCGCTCTCGCTGCCAAGCACGGCTGGGAAACAGACGTCATTGACTTTAAGAATGCTTACTTAAACAGCCCACTCAATGAAACGATCTACATGCGTCAACCACCTGGCTTTGAAGTCCCCGGCAAGGAGCGGCACGTCTGGCGACTCTTGAAGGCACTGTACGGTCTTAAGCAAGCCGGCCTGCTCTGGTACCGCGCCGTCTGCGCTCTTATGAGCGAGATCGGTCTCACACGCAGCGAGTACGACCCAGGAGTCTTCCATCTCATCACCCAAGATGTGGTGATCATCATCGTCATCCACGTCGACAACTGCTTCCTTGTCACAAACAGCAAGCTTCTCATGGCCGGTCTCAAGGCTCAGCTCGCTCAGCGTTACGAAATCGTCGACCTTGGAGAAGCTCGCTGGCTACTTGGGTATGAGATTCGACGCGACCGTTCCGCGCGCACCGTCTCTCTCTCGCAAGCGGCGTACATCGATACTCTTCTTACTCGCTTCAACATGACCGACGCACGCCCCGTCTCGGTCCCGCTTGATCCGCACACCAACCTCTTCAACTACACTCTCAATGACAACGAACGTGCCGAAATGCGCAACCGGCCGTATGCACAGCTGATCGGCTCACTCATGTACGCAGCTGTGACCACGTGTCCTGACATCTCGTTTGCCACCTCCACGCTCGCGCGCTTTATGGCGGACCCGGCAACTATTCATTGGGAAGCCGCAAAGCGCGTGCTGCGCTATCTCAAGGGCACGCGCGACTATGTCTTAACGTTTGGCTCGACGTCGGACGGACTCATCGGCTACACCGACGCGGACTGGGGCTCGCAAGCACATCGGCACTCAATTTCCGGCTGTGCATTCCTGTATGCGGGCGGCGCGATCACCTGGCGCTCTCACAAGCAACCTATTATCGCGCTGTCCACGACCGAAGCCGAGTACATCGCCGCCTCTGACGCTTCGCGCGAGGCTCTGTGGCTGCGCCGTCTTCTGTCTGAGCTCACTACCCCCGCTCACGGTCCGACGGTCCTCTACTGCGACAACGAAAGCGCTCTGAAGCTCATCCGCAATGTCGACGTCTTTCACCCACGCACAAAGCATATCGACATTTGGTATCACTTCATTCGTTCTCACGTCGCCGACCGCACGCTCGCTCTCGAGTACTGTCCAACCAACGAGATGATCGCTGACATCCTCACAAAGGCACTCGCACGCCCGCGTCTTGCGATGCTCGCCGCGCTTCTTGGACTTCGTCTCGCTTGAGGGGGAGTGTTGGATAACAAGCATCGACGAACCTATTTAGTGTATGTTCTCCTCTTATGATAGTCGCGCATTTAGGCGCCTATGCTCTCGACTGCCTCGTTCCTCATATCTCGGACAATCCCGCTCACGCGTTCGCCTCGTGCGCGCGTTCAGATATACCGCGCGTCCCCCCCGACCGGTGCTTCAGTTCTTCTCCCACTGAAGCACCGGTGAGTCCTTCTATAGCTTCTGTTTCCATATGATCGTATGCTCATTCCATGTAGTCCTCGTCTAGGTACCTAGTTATGCAACACACTGAGTTCTTCTCCCACTGAAGCACCGTCCTCGTCTAGATCCTCCCGTCGTCAGCTCGGACCTCGTTAAGATCAGCAACTCCCCTACTCTCTGGCCGAGTATGACGTCAGGAAAGGCAGACATAAAGTTACTTGTGATCTCTGCGGCCAGGTTGTCCTTCTCAGTCAAAGCGGCCATCCGAGATCCTTCATCACCCATCGGTAGTCTACCAAGTGCGACGAAACTGTGCAGAAGAAAAAGAGAGATGAAGAAAACCAGAATATCAAGGCAATCCGGGAGAGTCTAAGCACGGGGGATAGCCCAAGCAAGACTTAGATGGCAGGATCTCAGGGAACCACTTCAACGGTAGATTTTACTCCGACCGCTGGTCCGTCGTCCCTTAGAACTCAAGATCTATCTTCACCATGGAGTTGGCGACACGATCCCATTTTTTCTACCCCCGTTTCCTCCCAGAGCACACAGTCTACAGCGGAAGTAGAGCAGAGTCGTAGAAAGACGGCAAGGACAGGATGAGCGCCGCGGGGATGTATCTACCGCAGCTACTATCTTATCTCGGCAAAGTGCTCATGGTGGTCAACTGGTGTCCGAGGTCCTGGATTTCACTTTTTGGGGTTGGAGTCGCTGAAAGCCTGTACGGTTGCCCCTTGGGTAGAAGCCCGCCACGCCCCAGCCGAGGAGCCAGAGCCGGCCAACGTCCCCGAGGAGGATGTTCCACATGTGTATGTCCCCGTGCGTGAGTCGTCGAACGGCTCGAGCACGGCCGTCGCTTCCTCCATCGTCACAGTTGGCATCTTGCCCATGCTGGTGAGTCTCCCTTGGCGTGGTCTAGCTCGCGAGCCTTGTTTTCCCGCCTCAGCACGGATAGTTTCCGATCATATGACTCCTAGAATGCTTCAACTGTAAAATTGATCCCCTCGCGTGTATGTGCCGCCATGACTGGGAATTGATCATCACAGCGGGGGCGCGTGAGAGTCCAGAAAATGCGGGACCATGGCGCCGTGACATTCGACTTTGTGCTTAGACTCGGACCACGACTGTCATTCTTGACCCTTTCAACTGCGAGTACTAGACATGCCCACGGCGACGACGAACACGACGTCTCCGTCCTCCATCCTGTCTCTCAAGGCCTCGCACTGTCCTCTACTGCTGCTACCCTGAGCTCGCTGTATCCCCGCGCTGGTCGCGCTTTCCTCCAGCGCGACGTTGCCCTCACTCACTCGTTGCTTACCTCCGCATTCACCTTCATCAGTTCACCAGCCTCCGTAGCATCCGTGAACGACGTACTCGTGTCGCAGCGTCGAAAATGGGACATTCTTAGAGTTACCGTTGAGACTGCCCTCTTCTCCTCCCCGCCCTCGGCCCACGACCCGGAGCTACTCACCCCCGCACTCCGTCCAATCGACGGTTCCTGTACATCTCCTGCCGTTGGACATCCTCCAACGACGCAACTATCTCTCCCGTCGCATCGCCTCTCATTCCATGGTGTATGCGCTTCTTGACCAACGAAGGTCTCGGTACGATCGCGTTGTCTCTCGATTGGAACTACGTCGGCTCTGGCGGTGGTGCGATCGGCTCGCTCTTCACCCCGCTTGCGACCCAGCTGTCCCTCTACTCTGGTGTAGTTGTCTGCATGTAAGTATGTGGTCGACCCTTGAGCGATCTGATGCTAATCGGGCAAATCAGTCTCGCGGTGCTACTCGCACAACGTTTGGCACGCGCAGCATGTCCCATTCCTCTCACAGCTCCTGTTCTACGAGAACGGGACGGGGTACCAGCAGCTCGCGATCCTCAACCCCGACTTCACTTTCAACAATACTCTTCTCGAGCAGCAAGGCCTGCCGTACTACGCCGCATCACAGACGCTCTACCGACTGTCGCGTACGGCGTACATCGGTGCCGCAGTCGCGCACTTTTTCATTTGGCACTTCAAGGACGTGTGGACCATCATCCGCAACGTGCGCACACAAGAGTGCCAGGACGTGCACCACCCGAAGATAAAGGTCCACAAGGAGGTTCCCATATGATGGTTCCTCATCACCTTCGCCCTCGGTCTTGGTCTCTTGCACGCGGCAGACTCCGGCCTGCCATGGTGGGGCTTCATTGTTGCGCTGATCCTTTCGACGGCGTTCGTCCCGATCTTGGGCACGCTGTATGCGACCGTCGGGTACCAGCCCTCGCTCCAGTTCCTCATCCAGATGGTTGCTGGTGCGATGATCCCCGGCAAGCCCGTCGCGAACATGTACTTCACCCTTTGTGAGTTCTCCTGTAGCTCTGCTCGAGGCCCTGACGACTCATTATCTGCCACTTTTAGACGGCTACCAGACGTACCAGCTCACGCTGAACCTGCTCCGCGACCTCAAGCTCGGACAGTACACTAAACTCCCGCCGCGCGTGACGTTCGTCATGCAGACCGTCGGCGGCATCATCGGCGGCATCATCGGCGGGGTGCTCAACTACGTCGTGATGAAGTCCGTCATCGAGGGTAACCGCCCGCTGCTGCTCGCCGTGCAGGGCTCGAACGTGTGGTCCGGGCAGCAGGTGCAGTCGTACAACTCGAACGCGATCACCTGGGGCGCGCTCGCGCGTCCGCTATACGCCCCCGGTGCGCGCTACGGCTTCATCCCGTGGATGCTCATCGCGGCGCTCGCGGTCCCGATCCCGTTCTACATCGCGCACCGGCTGTGGCCGAAGGTCGGGTTCAACTACGTGTTCACACCGGTCGTCGTCGCCGAGCTCGGCTTCCTCTCGGTGGGCATCAACTCGTCGTGGATGACATCGCTCGCACTCGCGGTGTTCTCGCAGTGGTACTTGCGCACGCGCCGCCCGCGCTGGTTCCGCAAGTACAACTTCTTGCTCTCGGCCGCGCTCGACGGCGGAACACAGATCATGGTCTTCGTGTACTCATTCGCGGTCGGTGGGGCGTCGGGCACGGCGCGGCCGTTCCCGAACTGGGCACTGAACCCGAAGGGCAATCCGGATTATTGTATGCGTTTGAGCGATTAATCTCTCGACGCGCGTGCTGGCCTCTGGGACGCGTCCTCGACGATCTCGTTCGTATTATACGGTTACGCGTATATGTAGTAGTCACCATAAGTAGGTCTGTATATCACATGCTCTTGTTGTCGCGGACGGCGTGAATCGTCGGTGTAATGGGCCATTGCTGTGCCAAGGAATACGGGGTTTTGCACTGGGGCCTACTTAATATCTGTTGGCATTGCTAACTGTTATGCACCCACAAGGTCTGTGGTGTGAAAGAGCGGCGAGTGCGGACCTCTCTCCGCCTGATCGCTGCCCCGTCAAACCGACGCTACGCGAGTTCACAATGCACGCTGGACGCGAAAGGCATCTTACAAGACCGTCCGAGTCAAGTGCCCCGACATCGAGCCTGTGCTGCACTAGGCCGGATGCTCACAATGGAGACCAATGGAGACGGTGTGCTGTACTGTACGCAAAAGTCGCGAAGATCAATCATTGGCATTGGCCGTATTCGTAGCTATGTGTACAAGGGAGGCAATCCGACTAGACGCGGTCATTCAGCAGCAATTTGGGTACAAATGTTAGATGGCGGCACCGTCTGTCACAAAGCCATCAGCTGTTGGTCGCACACATACAAGGCAAGAAGGACAGACCGGTGTGCGCGCATCCCTACATGGTGGGAGAGGCCGTACCCTTGAGCCTCGCCAATTCTGCTTCCAGCGCTGCGATCCTGGTGTCCGCCGTCTCGCGCTCAGCCTCCGCCCTCTCGCGCTCAGCCTCCGCCCTCTCGCGCTCAGCCTCTGCCCTCTCGCGCTCAGCCTCCGCCCTCGCGGCAGTGGCCTCCGCCCTCTCCGCCCTCGCTTTCGCCCTCTCAGCCATCGTGTTCGCCCTCTCAGCCATCGCGTTTGCCGCTCTGAGCTTGGCCTCTTTCACCGCATCGACCGCGAGCTTGGCCGTTATCTGTTGCTCGAGGGACTGAACTTCTTGTTCGAACTGGGCAGAGAGCCCAGAGCAGCACTCGTCCATTGTCTTGTTGGTGACGATGATGAACCAGTTGACGAACAGTGAACCGGCCTTGACCTCGACGTTACCTTGTGGCGGCTGGGGGTCAGATCTTGGGTCAGAGGAGGGGGGGACCGCGGACTGCACAGGCAGCGCCAAGGAGCCGGAGGGGACTGCGGCCTGCACAGGCTGCGCCGAGTGCAGCCGTTCTGCATTTGGGCCAACGAGTAGACGGAAGAGGACCCCGGCGTACCAGTAGCATTGAGAGCTCAAGAGGATATAGTCGGGTTGTGAGTTGTGCACAACCAAGGCAGCAGCCACGAGACGTGTGATGGAGGGTCGGTCTCGGAGGGGGTATGTGTAGGAGTAGACGGCTACATCTCCCTGAGTGAAGGTCTTGAGGTGTTGCTCGGTGTTGGGATTGATCGTGAGGTAATCTTTGGCAGCCACCGAATGATTGGAGAGGGACTTGGACAAGTCGTGCAAGGAGGTGGTGCTCGTACTTGCGATGTTCGACGTACGCTTCACGTTGGCGCGGAGGTTGGGAGGGTTGGAGCTGTCGATGGTGCGCTTGATCTTCGCGATGGCGTACGTGGAGTCGTTGTCCTTTGAGATGTACACGATGAGGTACTCATGCTCCGGGAAGATGCCGCTCCTCTTCCGGAGCTCAACGGCGTCGATACGAATGGAGGGGAATGGCTCGACTGGGTCGGGCTCCACGCCGGGTGTGATGTCAGCAGGGTCGATTGTGACAGTAGAGGTTCGGGCAGCGGTGTGGGCATACTGCGCGTGAAGATCTTCGACTGGGAATGCATGGCCGTTTGAAATGTTCAGGAGCGCACTGAGGGTGCCGGAGCTGAGAGGGTCTGCCATGGGCGGGGGCGGGGTCAAGAGGCTGCTCCAAAACGGTTTGAATGAGAAGTTGAGACGAGGGAACCTGGAGGGGGCCATGGCTGGGCGTCGACCGCTGCGATTATAAGTGCTTAGTGAATGATCTACGGTCGAACGGACTTAATGCTGAACAAACGATATAGAGGGCCTGGAAGCCGACTCGGATTCGGAGTGACTAGTGACTTTCCAAGAAGCCGTAGTGGTATGTTCGCATCTCTCAGCCTCGCCAAAGCGCCAGCGCAGTGCCTCGTCGTCCACATATTTCCCTCCCATGACAGGCACCCAGTCACATTCCGAGCAAACGTTCCGCCGCTCGGTGCGTCCTCACCACATTCGCCTGCAGACTCTTCCTTCATCGCCATCGATTGTCCCACACACCAGAAGATCTCCGCTGGACAATAATGTCTCCATCAGGCCTCATGGCGAACATGATCAGTCGGCTTCTATCTCAGCAGACTGACGTCTCAGACAGCAAACCCAGACTCGGAGTGTATCTCAGCGCGCTAGCACCTTCCGAAAAGTGCGCGCTCGTCGCGGCCCACATGGGCGGCCCCCGCGCTGCAGCGAGCCACGGGATGTAGACAGTGCAAGAGGTCGGCGTCTGAACATTCAAGCATCGGTGACGAGCATCATGGTTGAAGGGGGTGAAGTGGACGTCGTCGCGGACTCATGCGAGCAGTCAGCTGCATCGATGTGTCCAGACAGAAACGCATGATCTGCGGCCCACTGGAACCAATGATCTTCGTCCCGGTGGATGCGAGTCCGCGTCTTATTCATGGTCGATCTCCATCTATTGCAGACCCGCTCGCTGACTAACAGGGTTCTACCCCTCGGGCCATTGTATGGCAGGGAGACTCGCAGCCAAGAGAAAGACATATCGCGTATGCGAACCCGAGTTCAGGTGGCGGTACGTCATGGTGCTACTGCTGCATCAGCGTTTTGACACCGACTTGAGCGGTTGCTTACACCAAACCAGCCCCAACTTTGATGAAGTGCCCCAACTTCGGGCTAAGATCACCCAATTCGAGTCAACTTACATACTTCAGTGTGCATAGTTTGTGTTAGTATCCGGAATAGTACTTGGTATGACTTGAAGTTCACTTGCACATGGCGCTGAACTTCGACGGTGTTGGAGTTGGCCTTCAGTCAGCGTCCATTAGTCTGCACAGGTACTTTTAAATGTAATAGTATGTTAGTAAGGAACACTATATGAGATTAGAATGCAATTTCGTGAGCGTGATGATCGGCATACTTGTTAACATAGAAGGCGTTGAAAGCATCTAAAGAGTCGGTGTAAGTAAGAGTCCGTGGGATGAAATGGGGACCTGACACGCCGATAAGGTGCGCTGCACGAAGCATACAGTCAAGATGTACTACAGATTTTACTAACAGTCCCTGATCGTTCATATGGGGTTCCACAATCCACATGCCGGTGTCCTCACACGGCGTGTCCTTTGACCGAACGAACCACGACACAAGCGCACATGGGTACACGATACCGTTGTCATGCTTGAACGAGAAGAGAAGATGGATGCGCACAACTGCGAGCCCGCGGAAACCTGGAAGAGCGTCGTTGTCGACGACGAAAGCGCAGTCGTGACGCGCAGGCCCTCCACGCCATGATAGACAAGACCGAAGACGCTCCCTCTTCATCCCCTTGACGCCAGACAGGTCACTTGGGGCGTAAAAAACGGCGAGGGCCGACGGAAACACAGAGAGTCGTCCCGGGCAGGGGGGACAGATGTTGATGTCGAGTTCGTCACCGCCGAGATCAACGTCCGCGTGGACTTGGACGTACAGGAAGCGTCGGATGAGGTCGCCAAGTTGGGGGGTTTCAATGGCGTCGGCGATGCCTTCGGTCGTCTTCGGAAAGCCTCGGACTGATAAACATGTCAGAAATGGTATGCAGGGGTTCGTACTAAGGATTCGGCGCACCTTTGCGTTTCGCTAGCGTAACTTCCCCTAGTACGTCACCGTCGACGGGTCCACCGTCGTCGTCCTCCCGTGCGGCTGCTTGCGTGTCAATGAGCTCCACGGGGTCGTGCACCCTATCGTCCTCCAGGCCCAGGCCGGCCCAGATATCCTCCTCCTCATCCGCTGGCACGCGTATGCACGAGCCGTTGAGCATTCCTCGAGACATGAAGTCCGCGCGCGCAGCTGCGAGCTTCTCGAGTCGCTGATTGGTGATCAGCATCTGTCCAAGGGCTTCGTATCGATTCGATCGGCGGTAGGGTTCTTTCACAGCTTTGATATGTTTCGACTCCGTGATCGAGGAGCAGAGACCGTTCGGGGCACCGAATTGTTGTATCAGAAAGGGACAATGCATCATGGAATGTTGTCGTGGAAGAGAGAAGCCGTCCGGGAGCCGTACACCAATCTCTTCGAAGATTACGCGGTCGCAATGAAAGCGCTCCAGCGCGTCCTCGATCTGGACGAGTGTGTCGGTCGTGATGATGTCTCGCCGCACGAGATAGCAGAAGTCCATGAACGCGCTGAGGGTGCGCACCATTTGCGCGGGTACGTGCCCCGCAATGGCAGGTAGATAAACCTGTATCGAGGGAGTATCAGTGTGCGGCAAAGGCTGTCATACTTAGGATGCATACCTTCATGAGTGCCTTAGAGTCGTCGCCTGTCCATTGTTTGAAGCCTCGGCCCTCCGGAAAGCGTCGTAAACCTGGGAAACTGGGAACCACAGCGATCCTGAGATCGGAGGCATGTTTGTTATGAGCATCGGTTCACACAGAATTAAATACTCCTGACCTCCTGTCAATGTCGGCAAGGATGATGGCGGCGCCAGCTTCGCCGTGTGTGAGCTCAAGATAATGGCCCACCCATGTGACGAGATGATCTTTGAATGTTCCCTTGATTATTTGATGAAGAAGGTCCGGCGAGAGCATGTCATGAATGTCGGCTCGAGGAAACCCGGTCGTGAATGGCTGCATGGACAATATTGTGAGTATAGTGGAACAAGGACTGGCAGGAGGTATGCCGACTCACTACAAGATCTCCAACGATACCATACTCCTCCCAGAGTACCTTGGGGTCAAGTGCTTGCAGGAGTGCTTGAGTGTGCTCGTGACAACGTCGGGGGCCATTGCCGTGGTCAAGCTCAGTACGGTGAGAGGTACACCTGCATCCGAATCAGGAGTCAGTGTTGCCATGCGATACAGATGAGATAATCATGCTCACTTCGCACACCAGCCCTGAACGATGCATGCAAGCAGAACTTGCTCTGGATAGTCCGTTATGTAAGGCCCGAGACCGTAAATCATGCGGCGGAAGTGTCCGTCGGCGCAGCGCACGATTTCGGGGACCGTCATGGCGGGCCGCAAAGATTCGAGTATAGTCCGGAGGGAGGCATGGAAGAGTTGTCGGCGAAACTTGCGGAAAAGCAGATGTTTGGCGAACTCGCGATCGGCTAAAGTTGTAGAGGAGTCGAACATCAGCGCAAAATAAATACGTAGAGGTTCAAGAGATATAGACTGACTCTTTGGGACTGCGAGGAAAGCAACTAGAGATACCGCATTCCGTTGGGCGCGTCACGCGGCGTTGCGAACGAGTCCATTGGATAAGTAGAGGGGGTAGTATTCGTTTTGTCCGGTGGCGACCGACACCGTAGTCTTGTCGCTTCCGAGTATCACAGGGCAGAATGTGGCATCGGTGTTCGCCGGGTCTTGGGCAACAATGTCCTAAGCGGCAGGACAATGTCAGGGAATGGGCCTTGGCGTGTACACGACGAAACGCGAAGCTTACCGCTTGTTGCCAACACCAATCGCCGGACATGAAATCCTTATATTCACGCTGATCGCCGTGGAAAACTTGCTTGGGCACGTAGTCCATGTCATGCGCAAAATCAGTGTTTCCGACCTGGGTGTGCAGTACGCGGCGGGGACAGCGAAACCATACTGTATACTCTCGGATCATCCAAGGTGGGACGTTGTCTTCGGGCCGAACACCGGTGTAAGTGATACGGAACTCCTGCCATGGGATGTCGCCGAGCGGGATGTTATCGATGCTTTCATACAAGTCTCTGGCGTTAGCGAAAGGCGGGTCTTGTCCTGGTGGCAGTGTTGCAGCCCACAGTTGCATGAGCTCGTTGATGTGGCCGGCTGACATCTGCTCCTTTTTGAACAGGAAATCGGCCAGCTCGAATTGGGGCCGCGATTCATACGGGGAGTAATCGTTTGGTAGGCGTGGGTCGCGCGGAGGTGCGGGCGCATCAGGGAGGAGTGGTGCACCTGCCGCGCTGCATGGGCGTCCTACAGCACAGACGATGGGTCAGTGGTTATGCAGTTGCGCACAGTACTACTACATGAATCTCACCTGTGATGATGGGATGTGTCACAGTGATAGAGCCGTCGGCGTCCAGTGCATCCTCGACAACTGGAAGAGGAGCCGCCACGCCGGGGAGATCATGCTGAGGAGCGCCCTCAACCAGGGGCGGAGGTGGGCTATCTGGACGCGGACTGGGCGAGAGACTTCCAGTGTCATGTGCGGCCTCTAACCCAGCCTCCATGGCCGCCCGCGCAGGCGCGGCATGAACAGCGCGAGTATGACGTTTATGGCCTCCAGCTGTTTTGAAGAGCTTCGGACAGCCAGGTTGGAGACAGGGAAGGGTGGCAGGCACAAATGGGCGTCTGGGCATGTTGACGGTCCTGGCTCGTGTTGCAAAGACTGTGCCTTGTAGTTTGTTAACGAGACATGTAATAATATACTTATACAAGCCTCGTACCTCCGACACAAAGTGATAGACACCATAAGAGTGTGGTATTAATATCGTCTCGCCCGGGAATGATACGGTGTCTGCAGCGTGATAGTACTTCAACTTAGTATGTGGTCGAACTCTGTGGGTGGAGGCTAACAGCAACGTACTCGGACAATGTGTTTCGGACTGAAACGACAGGCCGCCAAGTCATATGATAGCATGCAATCAGATATCGGGCGTGTAGATTGTGGGGGGTAAAAGTTTTCGGCGTCTGTGCCGATCATTGGCGGTGGCTGCACCTGCCGAAAGAAATGTAGTCTGCTGCCAGTGCATTGCTAGCGGTCAGTTCGGTGTCAAACTAAATCATAGGCCAGCCGTACTTCATATGTGTGGATAAAGCCTAAGGGGGACCAAGGATGGTCGCATACGGTTCTTGGAGCTTGAGCGTAACAGACAGATGAGGGGCGTAAATGGTTCTGGCGATGCACATGCCCGGCCGAATTGCTTGCGCGTCCTGAGCCTGGGCCCTGTTTGCCCAGCATGATTGAATTCACCCATTGATAGTGGCGTTCACAGCGAGCCCTGGAAGAGCTGGCAGCAAGTCAGCATCAGGCTCCCACCACCACTGCCCCCCAACAAAACTCACCAAGTCCATAGACATTCAAGCCTCAGGCAGCCTGCTCCTCATGGCTAAGTTGGCTTCAGTCCCTGTGGATCGTGCTCAGTCACCGCCACATCGCATGGCGACACGAGCAAAAAATTCAACAGCACGACCTGGCTTACCTGACGTTCCAGGCTGGAATCCAGACGCGCCTGACGTTGTCCCGTTGCCGCCCGCGCAGCGCCGTGCAGAGGCAGCGGCGACCAGAAAAACCAAAGAGGCAGAAGCGGCTCGTAAGTCTTCTGTACAGCGTGCTGCTGTGTTGAAGGCTGCAGAAATCGAAGACCGCAAAAAGGCGGAGGATTCGGCGGCGGACGACACTCGTCGTAACCCAAGGCGCCCAAAACTGAAACCTCGTCCTCGCGGCATCCAACGTTCTGCAGTGCCAGAGCTGAATGGTGAGTAGTCATCCTTATGAGCTTGTGTAGAACTGACCGACGCGACTCCCTGATGGCACAGTAGACCAGGACAGCGCTGAGACGACCGAGTCAGTGACGTGTCATGACTCGGAGCCCATGCCAGCGGTCGAAATACCACCCACAGCTGAGAAGCATGTAGTGCGAGCTCCACCTGCCACAGTTGCGGCAGAGGAACTCGACTGTAACACCGGTGAGATTATTGCCAGCAGCATGTATTAGAACTAGAAGCTATGTACTCACCGATTTCTTGGCAGATGGCTCGAAGGAACTAGAGGATACCGTCGGGGCGGAACCCATGAGCGAAATTGAGTCGCTGCCTGGCGGAATTGAGAGTGACGCTAGTGCATCTGTCTTTGAGCCCGACTGCACTGAGGAGCAGAGTGACGACGAGTGGGATGAGGAGGAAGACACGGTTGCTGTACAGCCTGTCAAGGTGAACAAGCGTCCAGCCAAGATTCATCGCACAGATATCACCGCCGTGAGAACTGATGCAGGGCCAAAGCGGAAATTTGTGACATCCAGCACTGACCTCGAGAACGCGTGAGTGACCTTTGACGTGGCTCTCGGCGCTCTCTAACTTCGGGGTTCCTTCTCCTTCAACCTCTACTTCCCCCCACTGCTGCCTTCATCCCAGCGGCCATGCTTCCGGTCAGTCATCTAAGAAGCTGAAGACCTCAGCAACGCCCACGGGACTCCGCACCGGCCCCTGGGATGTATCCATGAGCAGCCCGACACCACGCACGCTGAAGGGCAAGGCCCCCACAAAGGTCCAGGTTCTGTCCTCTACCCAAAATCAGGCCCCGGTGACCATCCCTATAACGCCAACACCTCGCCAACCGAAGTCCTTGGTGCCATCGTCGGTGCGCAAGACCTCAAGTCTTCCACAAAGGTACGTCGACCGCATGTACAAGTCCTAGTATACACTGACACCGCCCTTAAATCATTCAATAGCTCCAAGGTTGAACCATCTCGCCAGCCCGAGCACGTCAACACCATGCAACATGATGGCAACCAGGCCGAGTTCAGCGGGCTGAACGAATATGGAGGCCTGCAAGATGAGGACGACACTGCCGAGGCCGCAGCCCTAGGACAGCAGGCCACGATGACTCGGAGCTGGAAACTCAAGTCACTCGATAGTGACATCTCGACGTCAGAGGAGGACGCATATGTAAGCCTCAACACCGTTCTTCGTGCCATTCACTGACGACGCCTAGCCCGAGGACAAGATGACCGCCGTCAAGCACGTCGACGCTGGCGCAATTGTGCGCGTCACCCATCGCGCCGGGGGGCAGACCAACCAGACCCGTCACAGGTGGACGACGAATGATTTGGACGAACTGATTCGCGCACGTTTCACGCAGGTGTTCATACCTCTCACTTGCACGAGCATGAGCCAACTCCCCCCCTGGCATGGAATGTCTATCGACGAACGGCAGGCTCTCTTCGACCGAGTTTTCCCTAACTCTGCCCACCGCATCGAGACTAACGATGTAGTGTTCTCTCTGGTAAGCCGTTGATCATTGCCACATGTGAACGACTACTGATACACCAACGTAGATGAACAGCCGCATCACTGAATGGCAAAGCAAGTTTGCTGCGGCCGCGTTAACCATCTTAGACAACCATTTTGTCAAGACCGGGATTGTGGAACCAGAGGCCCGCTGATATGCTAGGACAGGCTCTGACGGCCGGTAGCCGCGGGGTGGCGGGCGTCCTAGTAGTGATACGGGGGGAGTCCGGTCTCGAGCTCCCTGTCGGACGAGCTCGCTCCTAGGTGTTGCGGTCGGATCGCGCGTGCTCAGAGAGTGGGGGGAACAGTCGCAGGGTGTAATGCAGTATCGCGCGACGCAGGGGGAGTCAGGTCGCTGCCTCGCGCCGAGAGTCGCAGGGTGTAGCGCAACGCAGTCGCAGTCTCGGGATAACGCAGTCGCAGCTCGCTCGCTCTAACGCAGTGGAATCGCAGGGATAACGCAGTCGTAACGCAGTCGGTCGGGACACTCACGCGTAGTCGTGCGTCGAACGCACTGGCTGGCGGACCTGGTATAGAACCTTTGGAGCTCTCGCGAACTTGGTAGTCGGTCGCGACACCCTGGAACCGTTCGTGGGCTTCCGGGGCGAATTGAGAGTGCAAGGGGGGAGGTGTCTTGGGGGTTCGTCGCCCCAGAATGAGGATATGTACAGGAATGGGCTTCTCGCCCGTAACTACAAAAGTCCGATGTCTAAGTCCGATGGAAACTGACCAGAGAGCCCGCGATTGGCTGCACACCGCGTGCGCGCATGTCGCGAGACCCGCGCACCTCCGAGAGTCGCTGCCGCGCCACCGCCGTGAGATCGCGATCGACGCACCGCGCGGCGCTCGTCTTGGCTACACTGCCGCTAGGGCGCAGGGTTCGCAACTGCGAGCTGGGGGTCTAGGGGTTTGTCAGAGGGCGTGCAGAACCTCGGGACCCCATCGGGGTCCGACGCGCATAGGGCGACTGGGTATGGTATCCGCTGCCCGTCGCCCGCTGAGAGTGGGTCGCGCGATGCACAGGTTGCTTGCGCCAGGTTCGCACGGCCAGCGCTGGGTCTTGGAGTATGCGCAGAGAGACCTGAAGGGTGCGCGGAGACGGCGCTCCGGTCGTGTACGTCATGCGTGCGTATCACCGCGCTACTTGGTGCCGCGAGCAGCTTGGAAGTAGTGTCGCGAGCATGAAGGCCCCGTTCATGTGGGAAACCTGGGACCATGGGAAGAAGAAGGTATGTAACCTCAATATCCTGCCTGCCACTGCTCCCCGTCGTCCCCCTCATATGTGACACTGCTGCAGGGGTGTTTCCAAGGTGACCTGGTCCTCAAGACCTTCGGTCTCGTACATATTCCGGTCATACAAGCTGTCCCCCATGAACTTCGTGACGCCGAGGGTGCTCCGGACCTGCGCCCGTGCGGCGCCCTCATCTTGGCAGTGCTGGCGGTAAGTACCGCAGTCTAACTTTGTCGCCACCAATTTTTGCTCACTTGCATGCAGGTTGAACGTGCTCTGACCATCTGGCTCAGTGGAGCACGTGTTATCCAGAGCGGCCAGGCTGGTCATTTTTCTGCCGACAACTGGGGAGACAAGACGGTGGTCTCGCGTGGTGTAGCCAAGACCTCGACAAAGGTTGCGAACCTGTTCGCTCGCGCGCAGAAGATGTCGTGTGATCGCTGGATCTCAATCCTTGAAGCCGCGCGGGCGCAC